>VXBJ01008285.1:5595-145422 GCA_013400055.1 Nycticryphes semicollaris
TTTGGGGGGGGGGGTTGGTTTTTTTGTTTGTGGAAAATGGGAAAATGCTTCCCAGCACAGAAGTTGAACAAAGCTTAGTCTGCAATCAGTAGCTGTTTTGACTTCTAACTCTCATGTTGAATTTTCCTTATGGGGTAAAGTTTTGAATTTCAAGAATGGGGAAATTGAAATTACGACCTTTAAGGATTAAAAAAAAATTTCACTTCACTTGTTAGAGCTGAGCCACATGTTCCTAATTACTACCTATTAGTAATATGGAACTTCCTAATTTTTTGGGCGTTTGTTTTAAATTGTTGAGCATTCTACTTAAATCTTTGTTATGCTGCCATTGTTACCTTCACTGATTCTTGCTTGAAACGTGCTTTCTGTTTTTGGAAAAAAAGTGTAATTAGTTCCTTAAGCTAGGTGAAAGCTGGCCATGATGACAATAAGTGGAGTAGGTCAGTGTTTGCTGGGATATGGAGCCGAAATACACAGCAGAGTAAACCCTAAAAGAGCTTTATATAATGTGGGCACTGTGGGAAGCCACTTAGTGTTTTGTAGTCATAGAGAATCGGAGAATTTGTTTACCTGATAAGAGTATTATTGGATAAAGCTCCCAGATTATAACATTTTAAAAATACATACTTCTCTTACTTTTGTTACGTGTTAGCCTTGTTGATATGCTTTTTAGTAGACAAGTAATCTTCCAGATGATGTTTCTTGAAACTTTCTTTCCATACAAGAACTTTCATTCTTGCAAGCACATGCACTTCAGAAGGAAGTGTATGTCTGGAAGCATTAAAACATTTTTATTTTTGGCTTATAACTAGCAACAAAAAGTTTCATTTCTTACAGAAATAGTTAGGAATATTGGGTATTAAACATCTACTGTAATATGCAACTACCTGTTTCTTCTGTTTCTTACTCTTATGTATCATCAACATGATTATGGATGAGAAAAGAGGTAGTATATTTATTCTATATACATATGGGCTAATGGGTAGAATGCTTGCTCCCACCTGCCTAATGGGATTTTTGAGAGAATAGAAGCAAAAGCAAGGAAACTCATGGGTCCAGAGGAAAACAGTTTAAGTGAAGAGAAAAAAAAAAAAGAACACCACTCTAACCAAAAACCCCAGAACCAAACTCACAAGTGATGCAGAGGCAGTCACTCACCATTTCTCATAAGCAAACTGATGCCCAGCACATCTCTGAGAAATAACCACCTCAGGAGACACCACCCCCACCCCACCCCCCCACCTCCATCAGCACCACCCTGTGCTTTCTTCCACCTACCCTGCTATTATTGCTGAGCATGGTGGTGCTCTGTATGGAATATTCTTCTAGGCAGTTTGGATCAGCTGTTTCCTTTGCCTGTCTCTTGCCTGCCCCTAGCCTGCTCAGCTTGGGGGTTGTGGGAGGGTGTCAGCATGAGCAAAAGAGAAGGCCTTCATGCTGTGCAATCACTGTTTAGCATAAGCGAAACATTGGTGTGTTACCAACACTGTTTTAGGCAAAATTTCTCAGGAAGGCTCAGGTTGCTGAAGCTGTTAACAAAACCAAATTGCAACAGCAGGACAGGATTCCTATGGCCGGTGAGAAAGCTATGCTTTCACCTACTTCTAAGCCAGCAATCTTTTGTTCATACATATAGTATTTATTTACTTATAGTTGAAAGGAGTCCATACTCTTTGAACTATCTCCCTTCGCTGCCAGCATTTCAGCGCTTACTTGGGAAGCAGAGGATGAGTTTACAGGCTATTAGTGAATAGGGAAAGCCTTATGTCATTTGTACTTGAATTTAGACTTCTACTATCACCTACACATAAATCAATCAGATGGCTTTCCAGTACACGCATGGCAAGATTATCAGTGACAGATTGTTTTCAGCATATTTGAAGGGGGCAGACTGAACCAGACGATTGTTTTGTTCGCCAAATTAATATCTGGGATGTAATCCAACCTGATTAACAGGATGGCTATGATTGGATCATGAAAAGGTAAGCAGACATTTGGAAGGCCTTTTTAATACCTGCTGGCTCTATTACTTTCTGAGTAGTTAGAACGCATGCAAGAATATGCTACTGTGCAGTAATCCAATTCATTTCTCATTGATTTCAGTTTGTCTTTTTATATTGTATTGGATCTCTTGCCAGGTAAATCTTTTCTCCGTAGCAATAGATTGCTTTTTACAGCTGCCTGGACGTCTGGTACTGGATGTTTGATCAAAAATTCCACAGTTGGTTATTTCATAACTGACTTATTCAGTAGTAATGCAGAATGTCTTTTTCTTTAATGAAACCTGTTATTATAAGAGCACTTATGTTTAAATATATATCCGTATTTCAAAATTGAATATGCATGCATGTTGCTGTTGTCTTTGAAACGTTGATGATTCTTACATAAGGAGTTAAGTAAAGGGTGAATGGTGGAGTTCTTTCCATTTTTCTTAAAGAGGTATGTTTTATTGTCTTTCAGTTTGATATGTGGTACAGAGATTTTATGGTTTATATAAAAACTGTAGGCTTCCCTATTTGATTTACGTAATCGTAGCAGTTTTGCACAGTTCAGCTGAAAAATTCTTGGTAATCAAGGTCAGAAAAATCCAGGGATGCTGCCATTTATCTCAGCTGCTGGAATACTGAAATAGAACACCCAGGGCAATATTAAAAGTAGTGCAGAGGGATGTCTCACTGTGGCATACCTGCTGTGTAACAACTTTTTTAAAAAGTCCATTGGTTATTCTACAGTAGAAGTGTTGAAAGAAGAATGCTGATGTTCAAAGTATGAAAGTTGAATATTCTTTTTTTCTTTTCTTTTCCTGGCCCCGTCAGCAGACTAATGTACAAAAGAAAGTTAATTTACAGGGTTTTTTCCTGGGTAATAATAATATGCATACTATGCAAGTGGGGAGCTTTTTGTTTCAAATTAAAAACAATGCCATTAAAAAAAAAAAAAAGTCTCCATTACTGTCTTTCACTTTCAGCACTTGGTAAAGGTTGAAGATCAAGGAACAGAGCAGGTTTATTTACATCTGTGAGTTGTCTGGAATCCAGTAGGGAACATGCAGATTTGTTTGGTGTGTTCATTTCATGCAACTTTGCTTCACTATGGTCTTTTCCTGAGCAGATAACAGATTTTTGCCTTTGCAACTGAAGTCTTGCATAATTGAATCATATTGCTGGCCTGCATTTTCTTTGTCTCAATTTCCTTGTATTAATTTATTGCTGCTAAACACATTCGAGTATTTTTTTGGTTCATAGTAATAGGCCAAATATAACTTTTAACTTTCAGAGGACAGATGTGGTAGGTAAAGACTAGTCAAGAACATGTTTCCCGGCTCTGCTCCTACTCTTTTGATGTTGGTGAGTCAGTATCTTCACCATTCCTTCCCGAAGCAGTACAACACTTTTCTAGATTTCTTAGGAGGATGGGTTTTGTTTTCTGGTTTGATTCCTTTTTGCTTCTTTGAAGACGGCAAGATGCTTAATCAGTTTATTTTCAGGTGACATTGGGAGGAAATTTCTCATGACATTATTTGAACAGTTTTAAAAAGTAGCAAAATAGAAGAATTTTACCCTTCTAAATTTGTTACTTTGGATAAAATGCTTTAAAGAACTGTGGCACACTGTTTATTAAAATGTAACAAATTGCAATCTTTACTACACAGACAAAGGAAAAAAGAAGTACAAAAACTAAGATTAAAACATTTAGAGTACAGTATTGCAGCAAATCTATGAGAATATTAAAATTCACTACCATGCATAAAAGTAACACTCCATCTATTCATTATGGCTTTATTTGTATCAAAGTCAAAATCTCCTTGAAAGCGCTTCTCAGATTAAGGAACAAATTTCAACTACATTAAGCTAGTTGTGTGAAGTTGGAAACCTTCCTTTTATTTTGCTTTAATAAGTGTATGCAATTATCTGCCTTTAAGAATACCATAGATTATGCAATTCAAATTTTGGGTGAACTGATCATAGAATAGTTTAATTATTTGAAGATATTTAAATAGGTTCAGATGCTCCCTGTAGTGTTTCTTCTCTTACTATGATAAATAATTAACTTCATCATTAGTAGAGACATATTAATAACACAAGAAAATGAGATTGCAAATCTTGTGTCTCGAAGTTCTTTTTCTTCTGCTTAATGAGTGTGATTGCAAACAAAGCTTCCTTCCCAGAAGTAATTATTACCTGGAGGAATGATATGCCTGATGAACTCAAAGTATCCTTCCAAGTGAAAATGTTGGAGGAAAGAAACTTGAGTGAATCTATGAACTCCCCTGTGTGTGGTCAGGGCTTAATTTTGAAAAAGCTCAGCAGTTAATCTATAATTGTGCTGGTGATAAATTAAGATTCAGATTAAGATCATGCATATGCACTGTGTCAGAGAATGCTCTCAGTAAAAATTACGTGGAGTTTGCAATTGTAGGGGGTAGGGATGGGAATGGCCACATGGTATATTAGTGAAGTTGTGGGTCCTGTGCAGATATGGAATTCTTTGGACTTTCCATTTGGCCCTCTAACACAAATACCAACAAGGAACTCGGGAAATGGAGACGAAAAGTTGCGTTATCTTATTTTTCTTGTATTTCAGTTCTAATTTACCATTCACCAAATTCAGCAGTAACTTTGCTTTTCATTGAGTTTACTTGTGTCATTAAGCACTGACACTCAGACCAATTTTAAAACATCGTGCTCCTCTCCAAACAATAGCAACAAAAACACTCAAAACTTCTTGTATCTTCTCTGTTTCAATTTCACTTCCTGATTTAGTCATTCCTCCAACCTGAATATACTGATGGTCATGATTAAGTAAGCCTTCTCAAAGCACTAAATGTACACACTGATTTCTTTCAAAGGCATTGATTCATAAGTTTTAAACCATGTGTTTAAACAGAATTTTCTATCAAAATATGTTAAACCGTCTTGTTTTTTACCTCTTGGTATGTAATGCATTCTTGCCTGATGTTTTAATCTACAGTTTTGACATGTTCATTTCTCTATTTATTTTAATAGAAAAGATTATGCAATTTCATATAAGTGCAGGTTATGTGTTTTACTAATAAAATTTGTCTGCAGCTCATTTATTGTAGGGAAATAATTAAATGCACAAACTTGTTTTTCTGCTTTTCTGTTTCCATGTATTTTACAGAGCTCTCATTGAAGGTTACCCAAAAGATACTACACAGTACCCAGTTTTATGCTTTTGCTGCAGCTAGTGTGCCTTACTGAATGTGCGTTTACACTGTATTACCCTTCCTCTGGGATGCTTGGACTACTGCTGTATCTGTCTTTTCAACGAATGCATAATGTGCCAATGTCCACCCTTTCCAGTTTTGATCTGAGTACAAATTAGCACATGTTTATGTTTTACAGATGTATCTCCCAAATTCTGTCCCAGAAAGTCAGTTGTGTATTAGTTGCTGTTTTCTCTAAGAGAGTTGGACCCCATCACAAATCTCTGATGCCATCCAAAGTAACGTACGCTAAGTGCTGGCTTTCTGGCCATTTTTTTGTTTACAGTGAGAAGCAAATGCTTTCAAGGCACATTGAAATTAATTCTTCAAATCAGCCCAGGTAATCTTATTTACGCTCACTGGCATTTTCAAATGAATTTAAATGGAATACAGCTGTATGATTGAAATTCCACTGAAGAACCTACAAAAAACCTGTAACTTTTGACGTTCCCTCAGTACTTGCCAGGGCCATTAAGAAAATTAAGACCAACTGGGTAAGGTTCCCTATTTACATTCCTGCCTTGGGAACAGCTACGATTGCAGTGAGACTGCATCTTACTGCATAAACTAAAAAGCATCCGATTACATCTTAGGTAAAGAAGGCGTAGAGGCCGGTGTTAGCTCTGTTGCAACACTGAACTAGATGCAAACATCAGTTGTTGCTAGCATGTTTGAAGATTTATTGGCCTCCAAACATTTTAATATGTGTTCTTGAAGTCAAATCTTTGAAGAAAAGTGTCATTGTTTGTAGAAGTTCTACTAATTTTTCAAGAATGCTAAGAAGTACAAAGCCTGTCGAAGAATGTCTGTATTTATTTTGATAGTCCTGTAAGCTAAACTCCATTTGGAAAATGGGCTTATTTGCTGTTTGTGTTTAATCCAACCTGTAGTGTACTGGAATCTGGTAGGTTGTGATCTAGCATAGGAGACTTTAAGAATTGAGTGAGATCAGAACCTAGACCAAGTTATTCTGTGTGCTAATGAACTTGTTATTATCTTTCGGAGTATTTCTTGCAATTGCTTTTTCACATAAAGCGCTTGCTTGTTTCAAGATTAATTCTAAAAAACTCCGAAACTTCATACTCATTTTCAAGTAAGTTATTCTTGTAAATGTCTCAAATGATTCTTATTTTGCATTTTAGTTTCCTGTACGTTTAAAACCTACCCATGTTTGTTCTATGTTTTCTCAAGATGTATAACGTACATTTTATCCTATAGATCTGAGTTTTAGGGACAGACTGATGATCTAAAGAGTTGGCTAGTCTTTAGTTAGCAAAAATGTCTCTTTTTATTTGAGCATTGTATAAAGCATCGTTCAAGTTGGTTTTTTTAGTAAGCCATAGTTCTGGTAACTAGAGAAAGATGTAATAATCATTTAAAGAAACAAAGTGCACTTTTTTTTTCTCGTGGTAAAACACAGAGTCAGTTTATTACATGTATGTAGTGTAAATGTTACAAGATAGGTACTTTAAAAATTAGGCCTGGCTTTAGTCTATTAATGAAGTTCCACTTCTTGCATTGTCCTTTTAAGGTCCATAATACTAAATTATTTGGCCGTGTTTCTCAAATGGCATAGTTTAACTCAGAGTTTAAAGTATTAACTCAATAGTCCAAACTATTTAAAAATAAAACACACACACTAAAACCAACTAAACAAAAAAACCAAACCACCAAAGCTGACAAGGCAAGTATGGTTATAGACTACATGGAATTTTTAGCCATAGTTTTAATCAGTTGATTTTATTGTTCTGCTCTCATGTTCTGTTTTGACTCTAGGATAATTTTTTCATGCACGTAATCAGGTCTTTACCATATAAATGCCACAAATCTCCTCAGTAACTTCTATTAATAAAAATGTGCGTACTATTAATAAGGCTTGTTCTTTTTTAAACCCGTTGTTTTGACATACAATGATGCTATAACTTGCATGACCAGAAGATGGCAGTGTAGGCTAAAAAAAAAACCCAACAAACGCATTCCATTACTAAAACCTTTCTCCTTCATAAATGGATTACTTCTTTTTTTTTTTTTTCCTCCTTTATTCCTTTCCCCCCAAAACTTAATTTCATAATAACTTTATTTTAAGGCTTGATCATCCTTGACAGAAGCAATGGTTGGGATTCTCTCTTACTGTACTGACACTACAGCTCATATGTATGTTTATCTTGCTTGTTCTGCTGTAGATCTGATACAACTCAAAAATATTTTGTCTACTGTCTCTGTATTATTGATTAATTAGGCAAACTCTCACTCCACTAAATCCTGTTTTTTAAGTGTTCTGCATAACTAAACTCTGAACTTCTAAAAAGTGGCTTCTGTTAAGCCACTCTCACTTTCTACTTCTTTTCTGCACTGCTGTTTGATTATAGTAATAATATAAACCTTCCAGTGGCCAGATCACTGTATTACATCAAAAGATTCAGAAGTGTAGTTTCATATTTATAGGTTGTGTAAAATCTATGTATGTCAGAGCAGCTACTCTTTCTCTCTGCATCACACAAGAGCCACGCAATGAAGAGGTGAAAGTAATTGAAAACAAATAAATGCAATTTGCTTTTCAGAATGGCACCTGGAAACTCTTCTAAACATTAATTTTGTACACTTCAGACTAAAATGAAAGCATGTTCAGTGTTCAGGTAACTCAGCTGTGACAGATACCTCAGTACTTTCTTTTCACTCTTTCAATTCCCTCCTCCATTTTCCCCCAAACTCTTGGTGTCATTTAGGTATTGTTTGTATGAAACTTTTTTATTAGAGGGGGAGGATTAGGGCAGGAATTACGTCTCCTGATAAGGATTTCCTTTTTATTTATTGATTTCTATTCAGAATGACAAAGAGAAGGTGGTAGCTAGTTCATGAAATGAGAATATGAAGGATATAATACAAAACTAGCTCAATGGATTTGGTGGCAAGTAGATGAGTTGTTGTGGGATGATGCTTTTGAAAATTGAGGGGTTTTTATTTTTGTACCAGTCATGATTGAAACTCTTCAGAAAAGGAATTCTATTATTTTTTCAGACCACAGATGAGTACGTTACTAATCTAAGAAGTACACCACAACCCCCACCATTTCTAAAGCATTTTATTCACCGATACCTCCTTTACTCTGTAATACGATTGTTTTGCTTAAGAATATTTATCAGTTTTATTGCCTATAATAGGGGGAGTGGGGTAGGGGTGTGTTTATTTATTTTTAGTTATTGACGTGTATGGGATTGCCAAATACTTTGGGCTTCCATGACAAGGTTGCTGTTACAATATTTTTCACAAAAGCTCTTGCTAATTGTCATTAACAGATTAATAGGATGTTTAACATTTATGTAAGGGAGGGCAAAATTAGATGTAGACTCTTTACTGTAAAACTCCTGGGGATACACCAGAGACCCAAAACTATTAACTTGTCTTTTCTAGCCAGTCGATTAAAGTCTGACTTCTGTGCCCTGCAGGGCACATTGCAGGTTCTGGCTACTTAGTCAGCCATTTATTTGCAGGCATATTGAGTAGCTGAATGTGATTTTTTTATTATTATTATTTTTTTTAATTTGATTGATAAGCTTAATAGTAGGTGGGGAGCTTGATTGCCATTGCTGTTTGTTGGGAAGACTTCTGCAGGTATTATAATAGAGCAGTTGTGTAAATAATAAATCAGAAATTGCATAGCCTATATTATTCTATATATTCTTTCTGCCATTGATGATGAACTGTTGATATGATTCTGTATATTGTCTCAGAGTGTACTTAGGCTCTTCCATTAAATCTTACTAGAAAGTGTGGAGTGCAAGTAGTAGTTCTAAATTGAAGTTCACTTATCGTTACTTTCATTATAGTTTTTATCAGAATTTCCAAATATGATGTATAGATTATATACGTACAGCTGTTTGTTATTGATGGAAAGGAAAATTGTACTTGATGGGCACCTTAATGATGTCCAACTTAATTCTATATGCAACTGAAGAATAAGTTCATACAGAAATTGAAAGTTTTGAATTTACTAGGTTTGGCTAATGCCTTGTTAATAGTAGTCTCTGTGGATGTTGAAAGCTAGCTAGACTGGCAATAATGATTACCTGGCTGGATGTTTGATTAACAAAAGTGGATCTGTGGCTCTGCCCTATGGAATTCAGAAGTTTGCTCAACAAAGCATGGAATTGGTAATTTAGTATGTGTCGTCCCTTTTGTAACAATGCCCTTTGAAGAATTAAAGTTCCTGTTTACGGTATTTTCTAACTATTTATTAATCATCTTAGGGTTTCCTGAAGTTGAAATCAATTGCCAATGTAATTTTAATATAGATTTAATGTACAAGAAGTTTTGTTGCATGGATTTTGCTGTATGTTGTTTTGATTGTGTCTCAGAACTGAGTCCGTACAGCTAGGAGTAGAGGTTTACTCTGTGGAGTTGTGATTTACAGCTTTTAACTAAATGAATCTCGGTAGTGTTTCTATTTGTATAGCAAATACTTGAGAATCCTGAAAGATCTTTCACAATGAGTAAGAGTCATCCAGTGGCATTAAATATATAGCTGTCACAAAAAAGGGAAATTAAAAAAATAAGCTGACAAACACTCAGTGTTCTATCAGGGTCTTTATCTTGTAGGAAAAAGAAACAACTGTAGCTTACTGTGGCTTATTTTTATCTTACTATTTCATGCTAACTGCTCCATGAAAAGAGGTTCCTAAAATATCTGATGACTCTCTTTTTTATAATTAAATTAATGTAATTCCTTTTGAAAATGCTGAAATTATTGTACAATGCAAGGTCTGGATATTGCCTGAAGGGGACAAATTACCTGGTTATTGAATTGAATGGCAAACGTGGCTGTCTTGAGGAAGAATTCCTATTCTTTTCTACTAACGAAGAATTGTTAGTCTACTGCTGGTTTCTAAAACTTGGAAAGTCTTTCTGTTATTCTTCACTAAGTGTGATTCTGATTCCCTCTACACAGGCTACAATGATATGATCCACTTCAGGTGTTACAGTCCTTCCACAATATTTCTTAATATTTTACTTTTTTTAAATGGTCATTCAGCTAATCTTGATTGATTTTTGTTGTGAATGGGTGGTCGTTCTTGCTTTTAGGAGCCTGTGATTATTGTCAGTAACAGAACATTCATAACAATTTGGCTAAGCTGTTTGTCTGATTTTTGCAAAGCTGTGTGGCAGTACAACATAGATTCTTTTTTTGTATTATATGAGAGATTAAAATTAATCACAGACTTCTCTGTATAATTCATGAACGTGTGTGGCTATCTAGGTTGAATTGCAGACACAGATTCTTGAAGTCCATTAAACACCGGAAACAGTTTCTTGAAATTAGGTTTCTGCTGACAGTTAATTGTATTTCAAAGAACAGTACATTTAGCAGCAAATGTGATTCAAGCAAAGGGTTTTAAGTACTTAGCTCTATAGAGATACTCTATTACAATACTAAATGCAGACTGTTGCCCTAAAGATGGAGAGAAAGACAGCCATGGCCACAGGTACTTTTATCCCAATTTCTGTCATGTAAATCTGTTAAAAAAAAAAAAAAGCAGCAACTTACACCATAGCTTCAATTGGTAAAGAAACGTATACAATGAAACTTCGCCTATTTAGCAATGTGGCTAATTGTTTTGCTTTGAAAAGAAATCTCTCAGAAATAGTTTTCTGCTTAGTCTTGGCCTTCTCAGAGATAAGGTTATGAGAAAAAACACTAGAAAGTGATGCTGATACTGTATGGTTAAGGTGTATAACTACTACCTGTAAATAAACCAAGTCATGCATTTGTACAAAGATTTTGAGACGCTTTTATCTTCAGAGAAATCTATAAAGCCAAAATTTCAGGCTAATATTTACTTATATTTTTCTTGGTGGATTTTCCTGTATGATTTGTCCTCGTTCCTTTTTCTCTGTAGCTGTTCAAGGTGAAGTTTATTGCTGTAAAGCCTCAGTGCAGGTGGAACTGTCACAGAACAATTTTGATTATTTTGGAAACAGCCAGTCATATAGTGGCACAAAATTGGTTATTCAAAACTGTCTTAATTTTTCAGGCAGATATAAATCTGTTCTACAGCAATCCATGTGACTTTTCTTGCTTATTTGAAGAAGGGAATATTGTGATCTTGTTGATGTGAGATGTTTGATATTTTCTAGCTTAGTCATGTTTCTGTATTCAGATAAAGCCTTCTGTAATTGCTCGCTGGTTTAAGTTTACGGTTTTCTGTTTGTGATGACAATGTGCGTTAGTCTTTCATCCTTAACAGTTTGCAAAATATATCGGTGGGATTATGTTTTAAGGTAAATAGCAAGCCAGTAATGCTCTTCATCTAGTATGGGTTCATCTGAGAGATGGGAGGGGCAGGAAATCAATTCTTCTTATCTTCACCAATTTCTTTTACCAGACAAGAATCTCTTTGAGTTGACATAGATTAATTACACAGATTATATCAGTTGTCTTCATCAGAGTCCCGTAACAGTAAATCAGTCTTACTTAAATGGTTAATATACTACCTCTACAGGCAATTCATAACTCTTCTGACAAAAAAGTTTTCCCTTTTTTCTTCCCCTTTTTTTTTTTTTTTTTTAATTGTGGTATTAGTTTCTGAAAAGCAGATCCATTAATTTCAAACTTTAAAAATGTGAAATCAATGCTGACCTTTTATTTGATCTTACAGATTCTCTTTAGGAAAAAAATGAAAAAGCTACTGATACTGTGTGGTTGCATAATTTCAAAATGCCCTATAGCTGTGCTTTAAAGATTTTGTTGTACTTAGACTTAGATTTTGTTGTACTTAGACTTATATTTGTATTCATGGAAATGTGCAGCTGCCTTAAAAGTTCTCCATAATTCTTAAATGTGCAGTATTCTGGATTATTTCTTTAATAATCTGTGTGTTGAAATTTCTTGTTGTACCAGTCTAAACTTAAACCTTCTGTACTTAATAGTTGGAGAAAGGTAGCAAAAAACCCAAAACTGTTTCTAGATAGTGGTAGTGAAAAAATTGAAAATATAATGCATGCATAAAATGAAAACGTTGGTAAAAAAAATGTCCCGTATTGTTTCGCTTGTTATGACTTGGAGAGTTACTGACTTAATATTAAATGGGAACATTTATTTCCTCAAGCATCATACAGAGAGAAAAATGCAGGGCTCTTGGTCCCTGCTTTTTACACACTGACTTGATTTATAGTGGCATCCAGTTTACCATAGTGCCCTACTTGCCAACATACAGATACTGACAAAGCCCTGGCAGAGGCTGCCCAGGGAGGGTGTGGAGTCCCCTTCTGTGGGGACCTTCAAGCCCCGCCTGGATGCAGCCCTGAGTGATGTGCTCTGGGCAGTCCTGCTCTAGCAGGGGAGTTGGACTGGATGATCTCTAGAGTTTCCTTCCAACTCTGACAATTCCGTGATGCATTTTGGCAGAAGGGAGCTATGTGGTTGTCCTGATTAGACACTTATTCTTACTTTCATAGGTAATCATTTGGTTAGAAAATGAAATGTTCAGCACAAGGGGACCATGCAGTTCTGAAAGTTTAATATTTCCCCTAATTTCTTTGGGAATAAATTGTTTTGTCATCTGCACTGGACTGTGACAAGGACTTCAGGTTAGGCTTTCTTCAGTGTCTGCTATTGAATTGTGTTGTTATTTGTATGTTTCGTTTCTTCTTGTTTGCATTGTTGATAGATTTCAAGAGCTTCTTAAAAATGTGGAACAAATGTTTTTAATGTTGCATGGATGAGCGGGAAGGAGCTTAGTTCTAGGGTGTGATAGTATCAACAAGATCTTCTAACAGTGTACTAGGTCCTTTTTGGCTGTATTTAAGGTGCTATGGTTTACCTGGATGCTGGAAATAATTTCTGTGGTAACTATAACACTGTACTGGTTTATTTTACAAATTAAATGTACCAATGATTTAAAAAAAATCTTTCTCTTATTTTAAAATGCTGTAAAATGGAATCTCATTTTAGTATAAATAGGTGTTCTTAAGAGGGAAAAGTCAAATGTCATCAGTGTTTTATAGGATATAGTGGAGGGGGTAGAATACAATTTTTTCAATATTTTTCCCAAGTCCACTATTCCAGACATACATAATGCTGACTGAATCTTCAAGTGCAAGCAAGAAAAAAGGACTAATGATGAGCCTCTACCCTGTGTTTTAGTCAAAGTGCCCAATGACTCTTAGTTTTCTGATGGTAGAATTTCCTCTAATGGTTTACAAAGTCCCATAGAAACCTACCTGGTCTACTTAATGCTTTTTCATGGTATTTTTAATCCCAAATAAACCAGCCCCATGGAATTCTGTGTAGTGGGGAAGCTGTTGACAGTTGAAGACATTTGAAACCAGATACCAGAATGTTCTGGGAATATAAAGAAAAAATCTCTCAGTTTGCTGTAATGTAACATAGTTAAGAAATCGGTTACAGTATTGGGCATGATCATTACAGATCCTTGATTTTGGTTTCAGTTATAGTCACGTAAATACTAGTACAGTGCGAGGACAAATGTTCCTTTGGCCTTGGCAATTGGACAACTATACTTACAGTCCAATAATTTACTTCTCTTTTAAGGTACTCACGTACAACCACACTTCTCTTAAATCCTGGGAGTATTATGGATGCCTCGTTACGTTATTTTTCCCATATGGGAATACGCAGCTGCCCAGTGTGGAAAGTTATTTATCATCTCTCTCTTTGATTAGTGTAGATCATTCATATGTTCTCACCCTGAAGATCACAAGGTGCTATTCAGCTGTTGAAAACACAAAGGAAAAAATATGAAGGACGTTTCCAAGGAGCTTTGAGCTCTTAAATCTTGCTCATCTTTTGCTTTTACGTGAAGCACTCTTAGGACTGGCTTTCAGTTTTTGTGTGACTGCATTATAGACAGAGTTCTCCTTTCATTGTGTTACCTGTGCTATGATGGATCAGTAGCAGGGATCTAGATGTCACCAAGTAAACTATTCACAACTCTGAAATACTTTGACATTATAAAAAGGCGAAGAAACGGAAAACAAAAGGTCAGAACTGCTGGGCGTCAATGTTCCCTGCAAAACCACCTATTTAAATGTATATTTATGATCAGTATGCAGAGTTTGGGTTTTTTAATGGTAAATACCATTCCTGTGCATTGAAGGAAAGTCTGAGTGTTATGTATGTGAACTTTTTTAAAAGCCTTCAAAAAAAAGTTTAATTAACATTTTGCTCTAAGTACAGTTTTCCTATGCGTGAGGTTTCTCTTTGTTTGCTAAATTGATGAGACATGCATAGTTCCAGATAAAACATGCAAAAATACTTAAGTGTGTAAAGAAAGAAAATTTTATTTTCATCTTTTATTTTTCCCCTTATAAAGCATCAACTTGATATGGTAAAAAACTGTAAGTTCGCTGACTAATTCAATTTAGAAAGCACCAGGTTGGGGCAGGAAATAAGCTTTCATAAGTTCAAAGAAATTTTGCTAAATCGGAAAATATTTGCACAGGTTTATTTTGATACATATTATTTACAGTTTTCATATTACACTGTCAACTGATGTTAATGTAATATAGTAATAGTAGTAATATACATAATTTACACCCAAAAAACAATTTAGCCATCTAGATGATGGAAATGAACACCAAGATTGAGGTAAGAGAGGCTGTTTCCATTTTTTTGGTGTCTGTTAGTAAAACAAAATGTGGGGAATGTTGTTTTCTAATGATTCCCTGTATAAACTACAAAGTCCAAATATGCATTTAGTACTTTGCAGATTAAAATACTGTGTTAAATCAGAAATGACTTCTTAAAAAAAAAAAAAAACCAAACTTTTATGAAGCCAGCTCAGTCTTTTTAAATGATGGTCTGGCAAATGAAAGATCCTTTATTCTTCCCCCGCCTTGATTTTCCTTGGGGTAATGAAAAATGAAAAATGTTGTGTAAATGTCAAAAACATTGTAAAGAATAAATCCTAGGGGTTGGTTAATGAAACCTTTCTGCCTGGTGGCAAGCAGCAGGCCCTCATCGCTACAACAGTTGGCACCAGGATGCTTTGAGCAGTAATATCTCAAAAACTGTGTACCTCATTCCATGACTGATTCCTAATGTACTCAAAGTCTCTTAGGCACCTGGCATAAGCTGAAACAAACAGCAATGAAGCTGCTGTAGCATCTTCCTCACCACTACCACCGTATTTTTAGTTGTCTGTACCATGGAGATTTACCATCTACTGTCTGTATATTGAAAACCCGTAAGATCGCAAGACTTAGGATTACTATGTGTTCTCTACTACCATTCAGTTATTGATTTGGGTTATATAAACAACATATGTGTGTTAGATGTTACATATTAAAGTGAGATTTTTTTTCTTCTTTTATTTCAGACGTGCAGTCTGTGCCATCACTGTTGCAGTGGCATGCAGCTTATGTTAATGTTATGTAATGTTATGTAAAAATAACAAGAAACTGAACTGAGAAGTGAAAAATAAGCGGGGAACAACCCGAATAGGGCAGTTAATAGCTCACTAAAAATCATTGTTTTCTGTATTAAAAATTGAAATAATTATGTTGGGAATTATGTCCCTAATTAATGTCCCCTCCTTCTCTGGAGATATTCAAAATCCGCCTGGTCGCATTCCTGTGTGACCTGCTCTAGGTGTTCCTGCTCCAGCAGGGGGATTGGACTAGATGATCGTTCAAGGTCCCTTCCAGTCCCTGAGGTTCTGGGATTCTGTAATGATGAAATGAAAATTTCTCGTCAAAGCCTTGAATGGTTGAGAGATACATTCCATGCATTCACTTGTTCAAGTCAGATAATGAATTCAGGCTTTCTAACCAATGAACAAGTGTTTACTCCTTAAATTCTTTGCTTTATAGTAAATATATTTGTCATATAGACTTTCTGCAGTATTTACATAAAACGGTGCTAGCCAATGCAGGATAGAGATCCTACGCTGCTTTGAGTTCTGTAGTCTGAACATTTATGGAGAATATCTCCTCTGCTTGTTGCCAGACTGAGCCTTTCTGAAGAGGACCTCAATGTTTGCCTTGACCTGTTTGTGCAGGTAGAGTTTACAATGTCTGCTCTGAAAGAGGGGCCCCTGGGAAGCTGATGAGGACAAGGCGAGATGTGTCTCAGTAAGCTTGTCGTCAAGTGGCTCATTGGCATATGTTCTCAATGTGCAGTTCATGAAAGGAATTTCATCACCTCTAGCTGAGTATGCTTGTAAGTGTGGGGGGTGTACAAGTATTTACAGAATGCAATTACACGCTTTATTTAGGAAGAAAAAATTCTACTTGTGGATTGCTTATTGAACTTTTGACCAACAAGTGAGGAGAGAAGTGGGAATTGCTATCCACAACTGTCTACAAACAGATTTAGGTTTTTCAGGCAGTGTGGCTTGGCCAGTTACTACAGGGTAAAAAATACTTTGGAACTGGTTAAGACAGTGAAAGCAGATGAAAGACTTCCGAATGACTTTATTGTGCTCTTTGTTTATTGAAGATTTCCCGGACTATCCAGAAGTATATTGGTAGGAGTATATATGCAGTTTTTTGGGAGGTTTGCAGGTAGCTTTCAGGAAGAGTCTTAACAAAATTAAAGCATGTGCCTTGTTTTCAAAGCAGATGATACTGGGTTTCTAAATCGGAAATCTCTTATGTTGCTGACACCTCCCTACAGATGATTGCTTTCATTTCCTCAGGCACTGTTCATTGAGCTATACTCTTCCCCCGTTGAGAGTTTTTTTCATGGCAAGAGTAATATTTTGGGGATTCTGGATACTTTCAGCAAAGCAACTGAGCGAAGCAGTTGCATTCCTCTTCTGTGATCTCGACAAAAAAAACCCAAACCACAAAACAGGGAGATTATACTGCACTTGAAGGCTAGAACTTACACTTTATTCCTTCCTTGCAGCGAATGGTAATCTGTCTTTATTGCAGTGGTAGATTTTTCAAGTATTATTTTCAATCTTAGGTATCAAGTATTTTTTTTCAATTTATACAGATTTCCTACCTCTACATTGCTGACAAACCTGAGAGTTTCATTAAATACTAAGTTGGCTGATGATGATCTATTATTTTTTTTTTTAGATGACCAATTCTGTGTTCCTTCTATTAGCTGGTTGATGCAGTCAAAGTCCCTGGATCAGTATCATCAAATAATACAATTTTTTCTTAATTTTTCAGTACTCTTTTAGAAAAGGATATCTTTTGATCCCATGTTAAAAAAACCACACTTTATGGGTGTGAGATTACTCTGTGCTAGGTGGTTCCCATGTCAACACCTATTCAAATCTGTTGTCATTATCCAAATAGAAGCAGAATGTTCATGAAAAACTTTTTGAACATTCTTACTTCCTCTGCAGCTTTCTGTACATAGCATACCATATCTGGAAAATCACCTGAATGATTACAAATATTAGTTTTGTTCTTGTGAGACCACATTTCCTGTGTCTTAGACATGTTCCATCATCTATTTTTCTTTTTTCCTTTTCTTTCCTATTGGTATATAAACATGGTCTTCTATTATTGGTGAAGGAAAATGTTAGATGGAGACTTTCTATTTGGCAAAAGGCTTTCTTCCTGCTGCTAGATGAGGAAAGTAGTTTCGTAGTCACTCAAATATATTTTATCAAGTTTTGGTATATCAGTAGCAATAAGGTAACAAGTTTCTTGCATGTCTACAGATAAAAGAAAACAAGTCCTGCTACATAAAGCAGCACAAGATATGAGTAATAATTTTTGTAAATAACCTAGTATATTCAGTCTTGGTTATTTTCTTTCCTTAATTTAATCAGATTGACTGTAATCACTTCTGACTATACCCTAGCTGGCTATTCTCATTATTGGCAAAACTCCCTTGTAAATAATGGGTAGGCTTTGACCTTGTCTGTTTTTAAGTGTGTTTGTTTTATGGTCTTATTGTAAATTTGGTTTCAAAAACAAATCCTAAACTACTAAATTCCAGTCAATCTTCCTTTAGCCTCTTAGCCTTAAGTGGAAACAGGACAATGAATTTCTGGTATATTGATAGTCAGTCACCAAATTAGAAACGATGCTGTGGTGGATCAGTTACTGTTTTGCTAGGTTCTCCCTCTAAAGGTGCCTATATAGTATTTCTAACTTCACAAGATTCCTGTGTGAATAGCTTGCCTAGGTATATGTGCCATTTATTATGTTTTGGCATGTTAATATCAATTATGCATGTGTTTGTAAGAGTGTAGTGTTACATAAAGCCATAAGTAATATTTCAGCTGCTTGACAGACAATTTGGAGCTTAGCAACAGTTTTATATATGGATGGAAGGGTGGTGGTGTTTGCTTTGTTGAAGTGGCAAAAAGCCAGATTGGCTGGAGAACAAAATATGATAAATGGAAATTCAAAGAACACATTTTTAAATAAGTCAATTCAGTAATTACAAGTTGGTGTACCAGTAGATTTTCACAGCAGGGAAAGCAAAGAGTGCTAATTTTATTTTCATTAAGCTTTTCTGTTAATCAGGATCAGAGGATTCCGCCGCTAAGTGGAAAAGGAGGAGCAGTATGATGTTATAGACTTGTCCCACGCTTGACTCTGTCAAGTGGCATCCATTTTACTATGGCTATAGTATGAAGTGTTCTCAAGTATTACTGAAGGAGCCATTCATATTGAAAGTGAGCATCCAAGTAATAGGATTTAGCTTACTTGATCTCTCTTCAGTCCTGTTGCTTTTATAAGTTTGAACAAGTTTACAGGTCTACCACTCTTCTCTCATTATGAAGTTTTTTCACTTAGCAGATAGATCAGGAGCAGATTGTTTCTCATTCTAAACATTAGAACTCTATGCTTAAGATGAAGAAATTATGTCGTTTGCATCATGACATAATTAGTGCCTTGTGGGAAAAGAGTCACCATGATTTGACATGAAAATCTTCCAATTGTCTGTAGCTGCTAGGTCCTCTGAAGTCATGACTCCAATTAGTAATTAAACAGAGCAGTTTGCTTTGTATGAATAAAGGATTTCTTCTTTATATGGACTATTTAAAAAAAAAAACAAACAACAAAATCCAGTTTTATATAGAAAACAGATTGTTTATATAACTGTGATTCAGCTGTCAGGTATAAATATGCATAAACTTAAGCAGAAACATTCAAACAGAATAACACCCCTGGTAATGTGCCTTTTCAAAGCTGACAAACTGCTGTTTTCAAAAGTGCTGTCCTGCTCACATAAATATATCCTTTCCACAGAAGTATAAGATAAATTACTGGTCCTGATTTTAGTTTGGGTTTGCAGTATGCCTCTGGTCTCCTGATCAGTGTCCTGGCAGGCTGAGTTAAACTGATCAAGATTAATAGTAAAGGCAATGTTTGGTTTTTTTATAGAACTCCGAAAGAAATATTATGTTCCAGGAACTAGCTGTGGGCTTACTGTTCTCCTGTAAAATTTTCTGAACTGCCTTACCAAATAACTTCAAATGATAAGAATAGTAAACCTATTATCTGATAATTACCTGCTGCAGTCTTACTTCTCATTTGCATGTTCTGATTCTGGCTTTGCATTATATAACCTTAGTCTTTTCATAATATCCCAGTTATGAAGAGACTTTGCTTTATTTTGTTAACTACGTTATCAAAAAGCTATTGCAAGACAAATTCTGGATATAAATGGTAATGATTGGTCAAAATATGCCAGGGAACAGCAAGGTTTCATATCCTAAGCTGAGTCTTTAATTCTCATGCTTACAGTCATTTTGAATCGGAGTTGACTTGTAATCGGTGAATTCAGAATGTCAACAAGATGTCAGAACCCTATTTTGGAAGATTTTGTAACCATTGCTTTAAAAACTCGAATACATCTACCGTAGGGCTTCTTTATTAAGTTACTATAAAACAGTTACTCATTCAAAACATAAAATCAAAGACTGACCTGGGATATAGCTTTGTTAACAATTAATTGATTGATCAGTTTTAATGTGAGTGGGTTCCAGAGTTTTCTAGGCTGCCTTTTAGATTGGGTACTTAGAATTTATTGAGGCAAATCTATGCATCCCAGTAGGTGAGGAGGGCTGCTTAGTCTTTAGTTTTCATGAGCAATGTAAGGCAGTTGCATTTCATACAATTTACTTCTTGTTTAGGGTAGTTTGTTTGTAGGTTTTAGTATGTAAGAGTATCATTACATCAGATAATTCTGCACAGATAATTCATTTCCATGATTTAGGATGTTCTTAATTGCTTTACTGAAGGGAGATTGAGCACCTTTTAACCAAACAGCTGAACGATTTGCTATGACAATTCTGCCACTGTGCATTCACTTAATTTCCAATTAATCAAACATTCAATAAATCATTAGTATAATTACACCTGCTCAAATATTCCTACCCCAGCACATTAGCTATGCTCAGGCAGACTCTTTCACCAGCTGTGTGAATGGATTCATTTGTCTGACCCAGTTGGTTGCACGTCCTTGCTTCTTATGAGCCTTGAGAAATGATAGGGCAGAAATTTGATTCCTTTGATTCTCTGTTCATGCTTCTCACTTGGATGCTCCTATAGCAACTTAAAACAAACATCAGTGGAATAGTGACTGGTTAATTTCTGAAAATTCTTAAATCCTTTCTATTCCCCTACTGTGCTACTTTTCTAATTATGCTATCTCCCCAGGTGTGCAATAATTCCCTCATCACCATACATCTCAAGCGTAGATTATTAAAATAGTATAGCCTGTGTCATATAAATGAAACCAAAGGTTTCCTAATGTGCTTTATTGAAAACACATAAACTTTTTTCAACAAACATTTTACTATGTTGTTTTAAAAGATTACACAAGTACATATTCACTCACACAGCTTCAAAACATCGGTGTAATTATTTTTAGCATCTGAGTAAGACAGAAATTTGAGGCAACTCTCCAAGTATTGAAGAATTTAACTTTGAGACACCTGTGGTAGATAGGTATGTATTGTTACTCGCTTACTGCATATAGATGAAAAATCTGAAAGTGGGTGAATTGCCTCAGGATCTACAGCAGGCTCTTGGTACAAGTGGGATTACTCAGTATTTGTATCTAGTGATTCCTAGTCTCCTGTTGCAAGCTTTAACTCATACTTCATATGTGTCTTTGTTGTTAGTAAACAAACCAGGATGTACAATCTCAGTCTTTGTAATATTTTAAATATGAAGCTCTTTATGTCAGTATAGACACATTTTAAATCTTGCAGCGTAGGTTCCATTGCTTCAAAAATAGATTTACTAGATACAACTTGCCTATATTTTATCTTTGAGTTACAAATTGTAGGAGATTCATAATACTTAAATCTCTTAATACAAATAGGTAAGATTTTCTTCTTTTTTTTTTTTAATTAACTGGAGGTGTCATGATCCATCCAGACAGTAAAGTAGGTTAGCTTTCCCTTGGCAACCCATTCTGAAGGCCTTTTATTTTCCTTTTACCAAATACGCTTTTTGTAATACTAAGGGGAAGATCTTTAACCTAAAGGGAAAAGGCATCAAAGAATTTATTTGAAGAAAAAAAAAGGGGGTGATTAGAGAAGGATGTGCTAATTGGACATTATTTTAATTACTTAAACATTTGTCAAGTTTTTTGTTACGTGTTAAAAAAATTACTGGTGAAGTGCCTCAGCTCTAACCCTTTCAATCTGCTAGAACACTTGAGTAAGACAGAATCTTTTCAGGATTAATACTACTTGGCTCACTGTGGTACAGGATCTTACTGCTGTAGCTGACAGAAATTCTTAGTGTGGAGAAAACAGGAAGATTTATTTATCACTTAAGCCATATATGTTTCCGGATATTCTCCCTAGTGTTTTTGAATGGGAGCTTTCCTGATGGTTTATTTACATTTCTAATAGTGGCTTAGATTATGTTGTATACAGTTTTGTTGCACCTGCAGAACTGTTGTAGAATACAATCCAGAATTCATGCTATAGGGTGTAATTTGAGTATTCTGTGGAACAAGTGGGATCCTGACTGTAAATTGTAGTATTTTGTTGGGGTTTTTTTCTCTCATTTTTGGAGTAGTACAATATAATAACATGATCAGATACACCTCCCTACCTTCACAACCGTAAGATTCTCTTGCTTCTGTCCTGAAAACTTATCATGAAAAATACATTCTCAAAATTTTGCTAAAAATGTACATATTTGACAGTTGATCATGATGTTGCCTTTTGCAATTTTCACCCTCTAAAGCTGACAGGATTCTTCCTCTAGCCATTTTATTTTAGTTCCCCCTCATCCCAATCCTTTTCACACCTTCAAAATGTCTTCCTAAGTCTGAACTCATTTAGCTTTTCTGAAGTTCAACATAAATAATTTATTACCTTGAAACATAACAGCCTAGGAAATTAATCATCATAAACAACAGTGCAGCTTTTAGTTACCTAGGGAGAGGTTCATAGTCTGAACAGAATCCTCTTCACCAATTGAAAAGTTTCCTCTAAGATCTACCGTTTTTCTTTTCTGGCTTATGAAGTACAATTCTGAAGTTCTTCAGCAATTTAATTAATGACATTGCAACACTATTTTTATATATGTATATATATAGTTCCAGGGTTTTTTTGTAACAGATCTTCCTTTCCAAAATGTGTCTTGTCTCTCTGGATCTCGAGGGTAACAGTTTAGCTCCTGCTTCACATTTTCAGAAATACCTTATCAGTTGTCGATAGGTGTGTGTCACATGCGAAAAGTATTATCTGCGCAACTGGTTTGAAATTCCAAACCAGCCTCCAGCGTACACAAACTTTAATTAAATAGCCAAAAGAATTTTTACACCCTTGCTTGGAAATGGGCTGGGTGCACAACTGCTTTGCCTGTGCATTAACCTGCCTCTGGCACCTTACCATCGTCAGATGCAGCAAATTCATAACTGGGAGGTATTGGAAATCTAGTGATCATTGTAAGGCCCGTGTCTATCCACGCCTCAAAGGTACTGCAATCTGAGGGCATAGAGTAAGCATAAGAAAGTGAAAGATGAGGTGATTGGTCCAAAGCCTTGTCAAAACCTCTGGCAGATTCTATAAGTGTTCCCTGGATTATGATGAATCTTGATCAGAAAGATAACTATTCCTAATCACAGAAGACATGCTACACTAGCTAGATTTCATCATTGGCTGTACAAATATCTTCAGATTTCAACACACTAAGTTAAACAAGCAGAAGTGAAAATAAGTGAAAATGTTCCCAAAAACATGCTTAGAAAAGACAGAGACAAGGCTAAATCAAAAAGGAAGAAAAAAAAAAAAAAGAGTTAAAATATAGAAATGCCCATTTGGGAGAAAGCTCATCACTTTAACTCTGCACCACCATTTAACAGTGTTGTCTTGATGAGGGCAAATCATTGTCGGTCATCCCAAACTGTACTTGAAATAGCAGACCATTTTTCCACTCTTCGTTATGCAGAGAAATTGAATTAACATTGTTAGAATTTTCTAATAGCAGTTAGAAATATACAGCTTGCAGTTATATTAGCTAAACCATGCCACTGCATAGACAAATCCATTTAATGCTATCTGTAACATAAGATTTATTTCAAATGAAGGGGAATTAGCTTCCAAAATTGTAGATTTACTTTTTATGGACAACTTCAACAGGAACAAAGAGTGTAAGCAGGCATCTAGATGATGGAAGCATTAAAGGAGATTTAAACTGCTTTTCTGTGCACGCATGTCTCCCCCAAATACCTTCTTCCCTCTCAGCCCCTCCGTGATACCTCATGGCAGATACCTCCTACCTATAAAGACTTCCCAGAAGCATTTAGAGAAGAGGAATATTATGCACTGTGTAAAAGGCAAAGGAAAGTATGAACGTGTAAGACTGCTGCGTGCATGGGCTGAGGGAAAATTACCAGAACTACTATTTGTATTATATTTCCCACTATCTCTTTATTTTGAAAATCGACAGTTAGGATTTATTTTTCTTTACTTTGTCAGATTCTGGTAATCACACTTTTTTTGTTTTGTTCTGAGAAGTGCTGTCTAAGACTGACTTCTATTTAAGCTGGTATTATTTTCGGTATTCTAAGTAAATAATCTTTCTACAGCTGAAAAAGAGCTGTGTAACACTTTCCAAAGCACATACTTTTTGATGACAAAAAGGAACAAAGTGGGTACCTCTGAAATAGCAATTTATAGTCTTAAAAATGAGTAGGGTTTTTTTTTAAGCACTGTGTACACCTTCTTATATATTATCAGTAAGGAATGTTCTATCAGGAACTTAGAAGACTGACTTATTAAACTTAATGATATAGTTAGTATTATCAAAGCAGGTAATTGTGAAGTGCTTGGCCTTTTGAAGCCTGAAGCAGTTTTGATGGTGATAACTTTAGAGGTTTATAAAAGTTTTTACGTATTTTTCTCAGATTAATAAAATGGTTATTATGTTTGTTCTATGTTTGGATAGCCTACAATGACATGAGTTTATGAGCAATCTAAATTAAAGGCCATAGTCACCAATAAGGAGTGAATTATTTGGCCTGAATTTCAATTCCATGTTGTTTTTGCACGTCCCAGATGGGTGTTTTGGTTTACCGTACTCATCAGCAAGAAATCTCAAAGCATTCTAACATCTGTGTGAGGCTTGAGCACATGTTTGGTTATTTCCAAACTGCAGTGAGCAGCCTGGTTTTTTTTCTGGTGGAAAGAGATGATGATTTTTTGCACTTGATTTGTGAAGGAAGAGGTAACTTCACTTTGTGCAGAATGGTCAGGAATCTGTTGGTTGCATAGCAAAGTGTGAGAAGGAACTGCTTACTCTGACGCTGCAGGTTCTTATGGCGTGAAACCATCTGTCATTTCAGAGAGGTTTTGAAAAAGCATAGGTATGGGTTATAGGGCAAGTGCTTCAGAGCTTCATCTGCTAGCATTAAGTTCATGTTCATCTCAGAGGGCAAAACTGTGTAGCAAACAGTAGATACTACTTCTACAGCTGTAGCACTAGTCCTAAAGGACATTATGAACAAAATTTAATAGGATTTTGAACAAGTTCATGAACTGTATCACTTTGTGATGCTCCAGGAAGGGCATACAAGTGAATAAGAAAGCAGGATTTCTTTGCATTACCTATAAATCGGTGGCAATAAATACCAAGCAGACTGTAGAAAAATAGGCAGATTTGAGGTTGATAGAAAAGGTGTTTGTGCCAAGTAATGTGGGAAGTTATTGAAGCATATTTCATGCTGGTAGAAATGCACCCATAACACTGATAAGGTCAAGTGCCAACTTAGTAAGGCGAAGCTGAGTGCCACCTATGCACCAGTTGTACAAGCTGGTCCTGCTGTGGGACTGGCTTAGTTTGATCAGCTGATGTTTTAAAAAGATTCTTTGCTACATTGGGCTTTCCAGTCCCTTCACCTCATTGGTTTCGGCATCCACATGCATTGTTCTTCTGAACTGCTTCTCTTTCATTATTATCGTTTCACAAAGCCTTTTCAGTCCTTATGCTAATTTGTGCAAACAAAGGTTGATTTTTTTTATGCAGTTGTTGTCTAAAAGTAGTTTGTAAATACAGCCATATTAATTGTTCACTTTCTAAGTATAATATTTTTACTAGTATTTTCCAAAGCTTATGTAACCTATTTCCCTCCTATTTATGTTTTGATGGTTGCTTGTTTTGATTTTCTTATGACAAGTACAACTTTGTTTTACCAGTCCAGGAGAGGGCAGTAAATTTCTTTTTACTGTTTTTGGAAGCAAGTACAGCATTCTCCCCATGAGAGGTTCTGCTCTTAAAAATAGGGTTTTTTTAATAAGAAACCAACATCTTTACTCCCCAATTTCTTATAATTTTCATTGTTTTTAACTACCTCTTCCTGAGGTGTTTTTTAAAAAAATAGAAAATGATCAGAACTGTCAAAATCAGTCATTTGTATCTTGGATCTGCAAATGTTCAAAATAATATTTAAAATAACGTGTAATGAGAGAGACATTTTAACTATTAAAATTCCGTATGTAATTTATTCCATTCTTTTATCAGTTTTGTTGAAAATAGTCTTTTTCTAAGAACACTGATGAAATGGAGCAGGCTTTCCCTCTGTGCTTAATTTATGATGTTATCTTCTCACGTCTAACCCCAATATTCATGTACGCATGTAAACGGAGGAATCAAGCTTATTTTAAATACATGCTCCCAAATGTTATGTTTGTATTTCTCAGTGTATTATAGTGAAATTTGAATGAATAGTGGGCAAAAACTATAGTTTGTATGAATGCGCATAATTTCTTTTGGACAGTTTTTCAGATTCAAAGTTATTACTCTTGCTTGGCTTGGAGGAAAAATAAAAATCATTATGGACTATGAGAAGAAAGAAGTACAAATCTAATGATTTTATGTTCATTGTAGAAGGACAGTAAGCCTCTACAGTCAGTTGAATCTCTGGAGTTTTGTTTTTGCTCTTGGGCAAAGTTATTAGTATGAAATCTTGGGTACAATTAAAATGGCCTCATGATTCCCCATAACCTACTTGGAAGTTTTCACTATTTATAGGTGTTGTAATTCTCAAGAAGTTTGCAGTAGAAAATCCCACAAACATAAGCATGGTAATTATTACAGTTGATCCAAAAGTCCATCTCGGAGGGAGTAGAAATACTACTTTTCCTCCCTCAAATGGCATACTTTTAATAAGATCTCCAGTGTTTTCTTGTTGCTGTTATTGTTATTACTACTGGTTTAGGCCTATGTTACTCAGAAATTGGCTAGGACCTTTGTAAAGCCCGGGCTGTAGCATTCAGTTACACATAAGAATTGAAATGTTCCGTTCAGTGCTGTCATGGGGAGTGATTTGTGCCATTTTGGGGAAGCTGTTTCCCATACCCTGAGAACACAAACCAGTCATACAGCTGGCACACAGAGTGTCCCGCAGAAGTACTTGGTGGATGAGCCTGTTGAAATGTTTCCCAAAGCAACTTTTTTTTTTTTTAAAGCCTTGTAATTTTCTCTATTTAAAATGTGTGCAGTATCTCATTCATGATCCATGATGCACCACAAAAAGTAGTGGTTTATTTCTTCTCATGGACAAAGTGCTGTTGCAAAATTTGTAAAGTGCTGTTTGCAGTTCAGTGTTGTTATTTATTGTTTTTATTACTGCTGTCACTATTATCCACTATAATGATTATTTTGTGAAAGATACCACAACTGTATTTTCTTAATGCTATTTCTTGAGTTAGAGGGTTAGATAGGAAAAGAATTATTTCATATGGAAATGTTCTGAAAGTAAATTCTAGCCTAGAAATTTAGAATAGGAGTGGGCTGGAAGAATGTGGGAGAAACTTTGTAACTAAGTGACTTGAATTAATAAATGCAGTATAGATTTTGAGTAAGTGCTAACTGTATTGAATAAAATAGCTCTGTCTAGAGCTGAAACTCTCAGACAAAAGTTACCAAAATTGTGCGTCTAAAGTTGCATGCCTAAGTGTAAGTTACTTTATTTCCAGACTATGAGTCAACCACAGTTGGTGATGGGATTCAATGGAAATTGCTTATGCTTCTCAGATATTAAAAATAGATGGCTTGTAGATATTTTAATGTTTTGCAACAGTTTTTAGCAGTTTGGCCCAGTGTGTGATGCATTTCATGTAATTGCATTCATTGATGAAATGTAGAACTGGAGTTTAATGTCAAAATAGAGGTGTCCTACAGTGTTTTTTTGCCTTTTCACAATGTAAGATTTCACTGATGTTCACACACACACCCCCTCTTTCTTTTTTTTTAAGGTTAAGGAACATAACCACGCGTTAGTTCTTCCTGTGATCCCAAATACTTGATGACTTTGTTTGCATTTAGCTTAGAAAAATATATTGATTTTGCTTGTTGTTTCTAATTTATTAAAGATACGCCAATGTATTGTTTTGATGAATACAGTTTTCTCTTTTGCTGTCCACAAACATTTAGTGTGTTGAGTGTTCCCAAGTTAAGTATCAAGGGACAGTATGACTTTGAGAGCCATTACTTGATCATTGAATTGTGTACAAAAAGAAAACTGGTCAAATACATCAGCTGTAAGGTAAGGCTTGTATGTTGGGGTCTCTTGCTCAAATGACCACCAACACACATGACTAAACCAACATGGTAGTCCTCAGAGACATGAAAAAAATTTCAAGGTCGTCTACAACATCATTTTAACCTGAAGAACACTTAATGCAAAAGCAGATTCTACTGTGTTCTGTACTATAGGTAGAAAACATAAGGACTATTCTCCCTCTAATCGTTACTACGTGGAAGTCAGGGATCTAAAGGTCTGTCTATGCCACCTTGTAGTTGTACTATCCTGAACTGAAAAGGAAAACGAATGAAGTTGGATGATATATATTATGAATTTTATAGCTTTACCATGTCCTTTGCATTTTTTTTACTCTTTAGAAAGGAATGAAAGACCATCAGTCTTACATACAACCCCTGTCCAGGTCTGTGCCAGATGCCTGAATCCTCTTCTTCACAGTGAGGGTGACGGAACACTGGAATGGGCTGCCCAGCGAGGTTGTGGAGTCTCCCCTGGAGACATTCAAAACCTGCCTGGACGTGTTCCTGTGTGGCCTGCTGTAGGTGTTCCTGCTCTGGCAGGGGGGATTGGACAGAATAATCTTTCAAGGTCCCTTCCAATCTGTGATTCTGTGTGTAATGCTGTATCCTTAAGTAGCAACACTGATAAAGCTATTTTTAAGACACTATTTAGAACTGTTACATACTAATATTATGTATTTTTCATTAATTCAATCTTTTCAAGATCTTTTTTTTAATTGTGTTCTACACTGAAATGATACTTGGCTTGAAACGTTTTCTACTACAGTGTGTTTTGGATCGCTCGTACTGTTTAACTACCTCTGACTGGAGGTACAGGATGGTACTGGAATATAAATGGCGTTCATCACAACTTGGAAAATCCAGTAATCAAAGTGGGGAAATGAGCTTAAGCACAAACTCATCAAAGATGAACTTGAGTTCATTTTTCTTTCTTGTGTATCTTAGTGTTAAAA
Organism: Nycticryphes semicollaris; assembly: GCA_013400055.1. Taxonomy (NCBI): domain Eukaryota; kingdom Metazoa; phylum Chordata; class Aves; order Charadriiformes; family Rostratulidae; genus Nycticryphes; species Nycticryphes semicollaris. The sequence goes on from VXBJ01008285.1 coordinate 34,741, forward strand.
AGAAATAAACATACTGCTTTCTGAAATGGTGATATATAGCAAATAGACTGTGATTTTCAAAACTATACACAATTATTCAATAAGTAAAAAGTAGCTTTTAGATGCTTCTGTCTTCATAAGCTTCCTAACTATAGCTAATGTCTAATATTGATTCTGAATAATTTAAATGGCAATAAAATTGGGTTTTCATGACAGTCAATCAGAGACATTTTATATTTAATGTTCATTTAAAGAAACATAGTGCCTTCTTACCTTCTGAATTTCAAAGCCATTAAAGTAATTGCAGGTCATTAAGCTAAATTTCTTTGAATAATCAGGACAATTAATCTAATTCATACACCATTCAAACCAATGGACAGGAAAGATGCCAGGCATGGATTTTTGAGAGATTCACCAAATGGATCTTCAGATGAGCTTACCGGCATTTCCTCAGAAACCATCACCCCCCACACACACACTCCAAATGTTGGAACTTGGAATTGTGTTCCACTTTCATATTTTAAAAATGAATAATCTTCAGGAAGGAGAAGAGGCTTTACAGGATTATTTTCTTTTTGTTGAAATAACCAAATCACTGCTTATTCATACATACCTTCATTACTTACTACAATATGTTTTACCAGAATGTACTTTATGGACTTATTAACTACAACAAAAATAGTTATATATGAAGTGTTATACTTGGCAAGTGTTATGATTTAGTGTCAAGGAAGTCTGAATGAAAATACCTCGAAATATCTTGGTCTTATTGGGAGAATGTCATCTCTTAACATAATTGCTTACATATTTGGAAGTGAAAAATGGAAGGTGATCCCTCAGAGAATCTGGATAAGACAATGAGTTGGTAGTGCAAAATAGTACGTTTCCAGATGAGCAGTGTGTGTTCATGTGTGTATCTTTCGCTGTCGGTCTCTGTCCACCTCTCTTGAGAGCATTCCTTCTCACGCACCCCCACCTCACCCCCAATTTGATTCAAGGACCGAGGAAAAAATAGCCTGTCTTTAAATGACCAATTCATTAATGTGCATGAAACTAAGTGACAAGAAACTAGGAGCTTAGAATCTTGGGTAATTGGTACACTGCTGTGTTTTAAGAAGGATGGTATTTTTGATCCCTGCACTTTGAGGCATGCTAAACAAATACAATTCATGTGTTGAACAAGAGAAAAACAGGTGCTTCTGAAGGCAAAGAAAAGGGATAGCAGAGGCCTTACTCATGCGAATTCATGTACAGTTCTGCCAACAGGCCTGCTCTGGAATGAAGATAGCATGTATGTTAAATGAAGAAGAAAAATCCATCACTTTCAGCTTTAGCAAGAAAACAAAAGCTGCTTTGCAGTTTGCTCATCAGTGTGACCAGTTCCTGCTGCATCAAACACCCTTTTGGAGCTGCCCCATCAGCCTTGGCAGCTGCTGTTTTATAAAGGGACTCACAGTTGTCTGCAGCCTCCTGGCTGCCGAGCAGCACCTCCTGTATTGGTGCTGTGGCAGCAGTCTCTCTGGCTCTCTTTTTCTCTCCCAATATACTAAGTTGCTGTCTTTGTACCCAGTGCATGGTTTGGATCTGCCTACACCTTTGCAGCAGTGTTTCATAATTAGGGAGTTAAAGCAAAAATGTAAATTACATCAAATTCTCAAATACACACTGCTTTAAATAAATCCCAATTTTCATAACAATAGACTATAATAAAATTAAAATCTTATGTTATCTAAGGAAAGCTATAAAGCAGCTGTATTTTTTATTCTTCACAGGAATTATAGTGTACTTTTTTTTTAAAAAAAAAAAAAATTAAAACCACATCTTTTCATACCCAAGGCAAAAAGGTGGGGAAACGTTTTAAGTTGTGTGTTGATCAGGCCTGTCTCCACTCTGTGGAGTTCATGAAAGTTATTCTCAGTAGGAAATTTTCAGTCAAGATGACACTGATAGTTTAGAATTCATTTTGGCTTGACGTTACCTATTAATTTCTTTAGAATAATAGCAAATTGTGTTTACCATTCTTAATAATTATTTTTTTAAAATCCCCAAAATTTCTTGTTAGTGTCCTTACAGAGTCTAACTATCTCTTGGAAACCAAGATAATTTCTGTAGGTGTCACGTGTGCTCTGAAAAGAATTGATTTGTGACCACTCTTCAGTCTTTCAGCATATAACAGTTAGATGCTTATGTTCCAAAAAATGTAAGTCTTGAACTTCACTTTAAATTATTAAGATTTTGACATCTGAGGACTGAACTTTCTTGTGGGATTCGCATTGTTTCTTAAGCTGACTCAAGATACATAGATTTGATTTGGCTTACTGATTAAGTAAATATGTTAGGTAACTTCAGTGAAATCAATTGGAATTAGTTCTCATCTTATGAAAGGTTTACAGCACTGAATCTGATGGAGTTGGCTATTTTTACATTTTGCTAAATAAGATTTCAATTGATTTTTTTTAAACTTTAAAAATGAATACAAATTAATCGTAATAATTCCTGGTTTGAATTGCTTTTATTTTTGAGTAAATACTGAGAACTACAGTTCTTGGTAGAGTGTTTTGAAGCTTCTGTTATATCTTTAAAATGTGAGATAACACACTTGGAGATGGAATGTTATTAATTTTTATTCTCGTAATGTAAATTATTTTTCAATTGTTTTAATTTGTGTTATACCATTACAGATACAATGTCTGAAGTACAATCAAATGTATGTTACAACACTGCTTGACCATCTTCATTTGACCACTTAAAGAAGGCAGAATATTTTCTTCCTACTCTGTCTTGTCAATCTGTCAATCAGAGAACATTCTATTACTACAATTTTGAGGACAAAAAAAAAAGCTTCTTTTACAAAGATAGTAGTTCAAGAAAACTCATGAGTGTGTGATTGAGCTCATCTCTCTTGAGGACACCATACAAGAACTTCAGTTGTGCTAAATGCATGTAGGGTAGGTGAGGAAAATATAGACATTACTGCCTATGGTTAAGTAATGGATGTATTTATTATCATTTTAATTGCCACTGTTCAGCCAGTAGTATATGATGTTCTTTTGAAGGTGATGATGATAAGCTATGCTTAAGCATATATCTTTTAGTTATGCCTTTTGAATTCTTAGGTGTTCATTCTGCTTCTCTGTTCTTGCTCAAAGCTAACGAACATTTTTTTCAACTGAGTTGACTCACTGACCTGTTACTTAGTGTTTTAACTTCAAAATAATGTGAGCTTTTCAAATTCCTCTTGAATTTCCCCTGGTTTCCCCCTGGTTACCTCCAAGTTTCATTTAATAAAAATAATAATTGTGTTTCGTTAGGCTCAAAGTATAACCTTTTTAATCTGCATATTTCTTGCAGGCCATGTTGGCTTATTTCCACTGTAATACATTAGAATGAAAAAGTATTAGAAATATTGATTTATCATTTATAATACCAAAGTGATATATTGAAATGAAATTTGGATGCTGTCCAGCCCTCAGATAACATTGGCATTATTGGATGGAACTGGATGATCTCATTCTAATGAATATGCTAGTTCCATGTGAAAAACACAGAAAAAATGTACCTGAGAGTTGGTCAAAAATAGGAGTTCAGTACTGAAGACTGCTGAGGTTTATAATTGTTAAAATATGCCACCCTAAATTTCAATATTCCATATACAGATAAATCATCACTTTTCTTTCTCTCCCCTCCATCTCTTGCCCACCCCCATCCCACCCCCACTTTTTTCCTCCTCTGACTCAGCATTATCTTGATATGAACCTAATTACGCATGCATATATTAGCATGTAGCACACATGAATGCACAGGATATATATACACAGTTCCGTACTGATTATGATTTACACCCCTGCAGTGCACTTGGTTACAGCAAAGCTTCTTTTCATCAGGTGAAGCTGGAATCAAGGAAATTCAAAACGTTTATCTAAACCTTTAAACATTGTTCTTATACTCAATCTGTGATGCTCACTTTCTGCATTTCAGCACATACGCATTCCAGTACCTTTTGTAATGTGTAAACTTCAGAAAAGAAAGCTATTTTCCTTTCGTATGTGTGCCCCCTGTGTAAAGGGTGGTGTGTATATTCATTGATTTTAGTCGTTACTCATCTATTAGACTTTTTCTTCCCTTCTCCCAATCAATGTAATAGCCATTGAACCAGCAGACTTGGTTTCCATATTGGCTTTTTTTTTTTTTTTCCAAATGCTCTTCTTGTCTCTTAGACTTCTAAAACCTACCTTCCTCTTCTTTTTGTGTGTATGTAGAAGTTAATGGAGGAAAACTGCCTATCATCAGATTTATGGAGAGTTGAGAGTGAGTGAATGCTGCCATCACTGAAGTTGCCGTCTATTTCACATTGATTGAGCTTCCTGGGCTCGAGGGATTTTTGAAGGGCTGGGTTTTTATGGTTGATACGTTCTTGGTCATTTGTCATAAAATCATTCTAACTGAGCTGTTTACTGGTGTGAATACTTAATTACTGCAGTAGCAGGGAATGGCATAAGCTTTAGTTTTTAGTGCATATTCATGTAGAAATAGTGAATAGTTGGGGTTTGTTTTCTTTTTGTGAGAATTTTACCTATAAACATCTTTTTTACTACTACCAGTAGTTATGTTTTTTTAATCTTAATATATGGTATAACAGTCATAATTTTTTATTCCTAATGTATATTTCAAAATAGGATTGATTTTCTATGATTTCTAATGGTCATTTGCACATGGCACATTTTTAGAGATTGTCTGACATCAATAACAAAAGCTTTTAAAAGGATTTAACAATTCTTTTTCATATTTGAAATATATATAAACAAGCTGAAAGAAGTCAGTGTAATTTGTTTATGGTCAAAAGAAAATAATTTAAAATACCTCAGAATTGTATAAGTAATGCATTTTTCTTTTTTTAAATAGTTAACATCTTTTTCATGGGGCTCATTTTATTTTTAGACTATTACTTTAAAAAACCTGACATGCATATTTCTATTTTTATATTACTCATACTGTCCCTTCCTACTCAGTTGCTTCTTCAGGAGAAGAGCTGGATGGAAAAGCATAAATTTGCTTTGGGTTTGGTGACAGAACTTTTATATATTATTTCTATAAAGCATATAATATTTTACTTTGTAGTGTGCTTCTCCATGTCTGTTGAAAAGCATTTTACTTTTCAGATGTAAGTCTGTTTTGAGTGTGAGTGTATGTATTTTATCATAGAGATGCATAAAAGCAGAAAATGAATTTTCTAATGCTAAGGTGATTTGCCAGTGTAACCTTAAACATTTGCTACCATTTTGATGTTTCCTTTATCTTTCAATCAGCAGGGCTTTTTGTTATTTCTATTTTTCATTGTGCCATAATGCGACCCATTTGAATTCACTGTAAAATACCTCTTTGGAAAAAAAACAAAACACGTCTTTATTGTAAACAGGAAATTGCACTATTAACTATTGTAGTTTTCTTATTTTTTTACCAAAAGCCCTTTTTTTAGCTCGTGCCCCTAATTTTAAGTTCTCATGCTTAACGTGATCTGGGTTCCTTCAGGGCTGCCAAAAGGTGAAATTGACTTTTTTGAGTGTGTTGCTGGAAACTGCAGCCTGTGCACTTTTTCAGGTAGAAAGCGCCTACGTGCTAAGATGGGACAATTTACTGCCAGCTTCAAGCTGTTAGTTAAGCCTAGGAATCAAAATGCTCACTTCAGCTGCATCAACCTCTGATCAGAGTTTTCCCACCAACACGTCGTTTATTTGTTACGTTAGGGACAGTTTGGAATGTAGACCTTTTCCTTACAACATGAAAACATCATATCAGTACTGCAACGGCAAATGAAAGAAATGTAATGTGGTGATCTTTTTGTTAATGTCTACTCAATTTACTTGCACTCGAGTGAACTTACTTTAAATATACTCCATGGCTTTCTATTGTGAAAGTAACCAACCCCTTACGTGTTTGTTAGAGAAGGGCTTCAATTAATTTGATGTCATGAAAGGCAAATGACTTGGATAATGAAATAAAAAATCCACAGGTTGCAAGGTACAGAGTGGAGAAGTGAAAGGATGTTTTTTGGAATTTGGAGGAAAACAAGGTCAAAAGGTACCCCTACAATGTTCAAAATATTCCACTGAAAGTCTGAAGTAGCACTTCTTTCAAGACAAGAAACCCACTCTGCTCTCATGAATATTGTGTAACTTTCTGTTATTTCCTTGATCTTTCCCTTTTCCTGTTGAAACTGTCTTAGCTAATTGCTCCATCTTGTCAAAAATTGAATCTATACCACACATTAAGCATTCTCATATTTTGGTGTATAAGAAATAAATGGCTTTCAATTATAATTACTTTTACTTTCAAGTCAGCTTTGTCATGTCTACCAAACACTGATGCTCTGAATAAAAAGCAAGGATTTTTTCCATTGTTCAAGGAAAAGTACTTAATGTGTAATGTGTAATTTAGAAGCTTCTATGAATATTTTCTAAGCAAAATTGCCCCCTATTGTATGGGGAGTTGGATGTGCAACTTCTGTTGGTGCTAATGGGATGTAATTTCCTAGCACCAAGTTGAAAATCCATCCTTTGCTGTATGAAAGGTCAGGCTAGGTAAACCTGAAGCCAACTAGCTTTTGGAGAAATATATTAACTCCTGGAAAGTGTACAGTTTGGGCTGTGTGGTTTATGTTGCAGGGTGAAATGGGAGAGAAAACTTTGTTTCCAATTGCAGTAACGCTGAAGAGCTTTTCAATGAGAAGTCTTGCCACAGGGCTATTCACAACATTGCATGTAATTCTCATGCTTGTCTAATATCATGAATTAGGTCATTTATTATTTGGGCACAGAGCATTTAACACATTTTTAAATTGTTAATCTATTTATTGCATGAGGAGTGAGATATAATAAATATTTGATAGTGGTGTTCATTTTCTCAAAGTAATGAAAAAGCAGTGTCTTTATTGTCAATGACTGTCATTGTCCCTGACCTGTAATATCTCAAAATGCTGGCACTTATCCAGATCTGGAATTCATACTAAAAACTCCTACTCTTGTAAGAATACCAGAGTTAAGCTAAAGAGAATTTCCATGCTACCAAGATTTGAACGCACAGGTAATGTTATGAACCTAGCTTTTTTTTGTGGTACTTTAGCATGTTCTAGAGAAATTGGAGAGACTCGTGTTCATAGAAATTTTAATTTAGAAGTGGAGAGGTTAATATTTGCAGTGCTTGAATTCAAATTTATACTCATAATGTGGTTTAAATGGGTGCTTTTTTCATATTCAACCTTCAGTGAAGCTGAAAGACAAGTAATATGTATGCTGCTGATGACCAAATAACAATCTCTTAGCTCCAGACAGTTACTGAAAGTGATATTTCTGTAGTGTTTTTTCCTTTCAATTAGAGAATTTGCTTTTTTTTCTCTGTATCTCGGAAGATTCTGCTGCTCCTTATTTTCAGTTGGTGTACTATCTCTTACCATTTTCCTCTTTCTTGACTTCTGATTTTTATCTCTGTTTAGGAAGTCATCCTCCTTTCTTCCCTTTCCATTTGAAAACTTTTTGCTGCGTGGACGTTGATAGACTAAGTGTTACTTCAAAAATAAATGAATTTTTTACATAGGCTTATATAGAGAGCGCTGTTTTACAGAGGGTAATGGTCTTGTAGGGAGCTGAATTTCTTTGTCACTGTCCAGGTGGCAAACAGAATCCACATTGCTAGTGTACTTGTAATACTGTCTTCAGTTGGATAGAATGCAACTATTAAAGAATTCCTTTGTTTTAACTGAATTCAGAGGATTCCTGTGTGCCCATTCTTGCCTCTCCAGGAGCAGTTTTTGTTGGCTCTTTAACATTCTCTACCTGTATAGTAAACCATACCTTAAGTAGGCATTCTCAGACATTGCTTGTATTTTGATCTTCAGAATGATGTTATCAGTGAATAATTAAAATTGAGTAGGATAAAAGGAAGCTTTTAGCTCAATGTCTTGCTCAGCCATGGAGTTCATGCACTGTTTCCATGCATTTGCACATGAAATGGCATGCTGTCTTGTAGTCCTCCTGCTAACGCACTTTCTCTGCTTTCCAGTAGTTTCAATAAAAACTTGAAGTATGAATAAGGCATTCTATCAGAAAACATTTCATGTGCAGCTCAATGCATTTTGAAATAATCAAGATATTTAGAGAGAGACAAATTCGAAGAGGAGTACAGGATTACAAATCACAATGTAATTTTAAAGTTGTAATGAGACTAAGTTGCACAGGAAGGTCTCCACAATTATTGTCATGAGAATGAAGTAACACAGTGTTAATGTTTCATGTATTCTGTGAAAGATGATAATAAACTGTACTGCTTTGACCTTATTAATGTTCTGTAATTTGACTTGCTGGCAATTTGAATTTTTCTTTGGATACAGCCTTAGTAACCTGTGAAGAAGTGGTGCAACTGACAGTGAATCTAAACATAACTGAATACTGAAAAGGTCAAAACCATCAAGAACGATAATTCTGATACCTCCTTTTCATGACAAAGGTTGTAGCAAAAAGGCACAACATGAATCTGTTGAAATAACAAAGGTTGCTACAAAAATGTTTTTATATTTATTGAGAACTGTAAACAAAAGCACACTTTTTCCTTGTAGCTCATTGAATACTCAAGTAATGTTTACTTTTCACCCCTTTATAACTGAATATATACATTGTTCCCTTTCACTTTCTTGTTATGTCCCGGAAATAGTAGTCTCTTATACTGAAGGGCTCCCCTGCTACCTATTTAAAGATGAAAGAGACTGGATTTTACACTCTGCTGAAGTTTTTCCAGTTCCACAGGCCAGACTTGCTAAAAAATATTTTGGCTATATAATGGAAGACTTTTTCGAAAATAATGTCATCTCGAACCAGGATGAAAGTTTTAGGTTTTTTCTCTAAAAGAAAAGATTAAAATTTTGCAGGAATTTACAGAACAAAGCTGTGGCATTGAATGTGAAGGCTAAAGGTCTGATTAACATCTTAACAACATTCTTTGATTTCTACTTACTTGACTGAACACCGAGTCAGGCAAGTACATCCGGTACTTTGTGATACCCAGCAATGTCATCGATCAATAAGGAGTCAAAATTCCTCAAAAAGATATGCTTCCTTCTTGGGGTGTTTCTGAGGTATAAGGTGTATGTTAATGGAGTACATAAAAGAGTATATAACGTCTATCTTAATTTCCATCCGCAAATGCATGCATACCTAAAAAATACTAAATTATTTTTCTTTTAAGTCTTTATTTTGTTACAGTTTCTGGATAAGGAGATAAAATGTTTTGTAGTTTCCTGTTGTTTGCAAAGCTAAATCTTGTTCACTTTATTTCTCATTCCAACATACTTAAAAATGTAAGAATTCAGGAAGCTGGTCAAAATTGTATATTGTGACGTTTGTACCAATTATTCTTATACTTTTTTATTTTATTTTTTTAGCATAGCTATGTATTAAATTTAAATAGGTCTGTTTGCTTCTTTCATATGTGATTTAAGGGTTTACCCTTCAAGGCAACAGAACGTTCTTTTCTCAAAGATGCACTTTAATTTCAAATTAATTTCAAATTTGATGATTTCAGATGCTTTAGCTACATTTGACAGCTGTAGTCTGAAAAGCAATGATGGCAAGAGGGACATGTCATTCACTTTCTGCAGTGGATTAACCCAGAGAAGGAAGGTGGCAAAATGCTTTTCTCTACCTACTGGGGATCCTTTACCTATCTTCCATTTTATGTGCAGATAAATCGTCCAGTAGGACTAGGAACAAACAGCTTTAAGCCTGCATTCTTTCAGCAGTATTTTTGTCTTTATTGTAGCACAATTGAGTTCAAGTTACTGATACCTGTGGCGTTGCTGTAACTCTTCAGCTTCTTGATCTGGGCGGTAGTTGAAGGTCACCTGGAGCTGGAAAGAGATTGTACTTGGAGTTCTGTAGTCTTGCATTGCGGTGGCAGTTGAATTTAGAAAACGGATTGGAACAAGGTACAGATCAATGATGACAATGGAGATGTGCTGTAGAATTCTCTTGGATCCAAGAATTTTGCTTATAATTTTAAATTATACTTGGTCGGTTTCTGTGACACCACCTCCATTGTAGGATAAGCTTTTTTCTGGAAGTGTGTGTGAATAAGGGACTCAAACCTCAAACAGTAATTTCATATACGGTCCTTCTCACGGAAAATGAAAATCGTAAAAGAATGCCAAGTCTCCATGGAAGCTGAGGAGCTTACGTTGGTTGGCCAAGTGAGCTGAGCAGTCCCTGCATAGTTTCTTCTCCAATAGATGGATGCTTGGTAAGCCAAGCATAGCTTTGGAAATTGCCTTAAAAAAATGTTTAGATGTCAAAGGTTTTCATTTCAGCAACGTTGAAGAAACTTATCTGTATAGTTTGTGTGGGATCAAAGTGTTCAGATGAATTTGCGATGTATTAAACTTAAGCAAATATGTATAGGGCAGTGAAAGGACTACCTGTTCACATCTTTAGAGAATGGTTAATCTTTTCTTGTGTTCTCTGCCACTATGGCACATTCAGAAAGGTTTGTTTTACTCAGACCATATTGAAAGTCTCCTGTGTCTTCATCCGTGTTACGACTTTAGAGTAGCTATGTAACATAACAGTAAATAATACCAATGCACTACGAGATTCGCAAAACGTACTAAGAACCAGTGGTTAAAAATTATTCAAAATACTATTTAAAATAAAGACTGAGCATTTTGTAGAAGGCAGAGAGCGCATTCATTCTTGGAAGTGATTAACCAGGCGTCTTGGAAAATGCAAATATTTTGAACTGGTGAACCACACATTCAGTTGGACAAACAGTTGCAGTTTCTGCTCTAGAATGCACAGCCTTCTAGTATTTGCCAAAATTCTTTTTCAATGCAACTCTATGTGGCGTCATAAAAAGGGATTTTCAGACCTTATTTAGCACTTTTTTTTCACGCTTTTGTCTTTGCAACTCCACATCCATCGTATCTCAGTCGCATTTTATGTCCAAATGTACATATAACCCACAGAAAGGAGCAGTTACATAATTTTTATCATTATACATCATTTACATCTAAAAGCTTAATCTAACAACTAAGGCTATATAGACAATTTTGTATATGCTAAAATGTTATTAAATATGCTAAAGAATCATAGAATGGTTATAGTTGGAAGGGACCATAAAGATCATTGAGTTTGAACCCCCCCAACCATGGGCAGGGACACCTCCCACCAGACCAGGTTGCTCCAAGTCCCATCCAGCCTGGCCTTGAACATCACCTCCAGACACTGGGTAGCCTGTGTAGCCAGTGTCTCACCACCCTCATAGTAAAGAATTTCTTCCTAATATCTAATTTAAATCTGTCCCCTTACCATTTAAAATTTTTACCCCTCACCCTGTCTCTCGACTCCCTGATCAAGAGTCCCTTCCCAGCTTTGCTCTAAAGCCCCCTTTAAGTACTGAAAGGGTGCAATAAGGTCTCTCCAGAGCCTTGTCTTCTCCAGGCTGAACACCCCCAATTCTCTCAGTCTGTCCTCATAGTGCTCCAACCCTCTCATCATCTTTCTGGCCCTCCACTGTTCTTGCTCCAACGGGCCCATGTCCTCCTTATGTTGAGGACTCCAGAGCTGGCTTGTGCTTTATCACTCCTCCTTTTGAGTCTTGGAAGGATAGGATGTGTCTCTTGCTGGTATAAATTTTTACTACTAGCTCCATGTATTTCTCACAGATTGGAACATAGAGCCTGTGATTTGAAATATGCAAGGAAGATACATGTTGGAAAAGTAAAGCAAAGTTAATTGACTTTTAAAATATTTTTAGCAAAACAGTCTGCAATTCACTTTCACTGAGTTGTCTGCTGTTGTGGTTACTGTACTGTTGTCATTTGCTCTGCATTCCTTATAAATTCTTAATTTGGAATAGTATGATGAGGTTTCAGTTATCTAAATATGTATTACAACAATTTTCTAGGATGTCTTGCTTGGCAGCTACTGTTATTTTCTACAGTGTTCAAATGACAAATTAGATTACCACATAAATTATACCATTAGTTTGTTATTAGTTTGTAATTAAAAATTACTTAATCTGTACATTACGAATTTTACAGATGTAAAAAAATAGACTCAGTGAGAGCCTACTCCAGTCACAGAGAAATGGGTTTTGAATAAAGCAGAAGAGCAACGGGGTTGATAAATGAATTTAATACAAATGTACATAGCTGTGATTGCTTGGTATGTGTAAACAGCCAAGCGGATGACACAGCTCATAGTGCACAGGAACACATTGATGCTAATTCCAGCATTGCATGAAGTTACATTGCAAGATTGTCTATTTTTATCTTGTACTCTTCAGAGAATACATTTGTAAATCAAAAAGGAATGTTAGGTTTATGTCAAATATTAAACAATGCATGCTCCACAGGGAATTCTCACCCCACTTTGAAACTGAAGGTATTAACTGCTGCTGCATTTTGATGTTAGACTGGGTAAATGGGAGCTCATCTAACACATCTATTCATAAATAATCTTTATGAGAGTGCAATGCCGGTCCTAAACAGTGTCAAGAATTTGTTTAATGAAGGAGAAAGAAACTGAAGAGAATGCAGTAGATATTAAAGCCCACTGGCATTTATAAAACAGATCCAGGTGAGGCATAAACTGCAGAAGTAGGTATGTGAGAAACAAAGTCAAAATGTGTATTATGCCACTGGATCTGGAAAGTTTGAACAGCAGCTTTGAAAGATAAAGGTAATTTCCAATAATGTTCTTTTGTTTAGTGTACATTATAAACATTCAAGTATTCCAAGAAATAAGTTTTCTGTTTTTGTTTGAGAGATGTAGTAGCAGGAAAGTGAGATGCTGAAGTAAATAGTAATAAATTTTCCTTTTAGTTGACAAAAGGTCTTAGTGGAACCTTAAGGAAACTGACTGTCTTAAGGGAGACAACATCTTAGAGTGAATCATTCCTTTTGAACTTCCGGCCGCTGATCAGACGTTCAAAGAATACGCTATTTAAAAATGCTTTGTTCTGCAAAATGTTGGATTATGCACACATTATAAAGGGATTTTCAGAGACTGAAATGTTAGATGTCCAACTTGAAAGCTGGGAATTTGCTTAATAGCCATTGAAAAATCTTTGTCAGTTGGAACTTTTTGTGATGTTGAGTAATGCAGTCGCATGAAGACATTTGGGTTTTTTTTGTTCTCACCCGTGTTGACCAGTAGAAGCTGTTCCAAGCAACCTCACTAGAAATTCCTTCTTTCTTAAATGTATTTTTACCTGCCTGAAACAAAGTTGACAAATACAGTCCTTTCTAGGGTAGGACTGTTTTTGTAGAAGCCCTTCTACTTCAGATTAGTCCACTCCATCACCTCAGTTTCAGGAACTGGCGGTGCTGCTCCTGTGTGATGTACCTGGCAGGAGAGAGGCCCTGGTGGTGTGCTGTTCCACAGGAACCCATTCCTGCTTATCTGTGTCTGCACCAAAAGAGATCACACTGTCACCAGTCTGTACCACATCATATTCTGGTCTGTGATGTGCAGGCACCTCATGGTTTTCATTTTCCTTTCATATCTGTGCTTTAAACTTTGAAGTTTTATTAACTATTAACTTCATTGATGGAATGAAATTCTCCTAGAGCAGAAGCAGGTTGGTTGGAAACTTTATTTAATGTCTTATTTTAATATTAAATAAGGCTTCAGAGCAGGCTTGAATTAGACAATAGCTGACCCTAGCAGGGAAGATCTGCTCAGTCACCTACCTGCATGATCTGTTATGTGGACTTCTCATACTTTAGAGACATCAAGAACACACCACTAAGTGGCAGTCGGTATTTCAAAGTTGGAGAGTAAGCATCCTGTGCTCATGGCAGGGGTGGGTTTTGTTGAACCACTCTTCAGCTTATTTGGCAAACGAAGCCACTTACGATTTCTCTGTTGCAAGGACTGGGATAAAATACATTTTTGTATGTCATTTAGTTAATTGCATACTCCTGGCATTATCAGACATGATTATGGAATTATGGAAATGCAAACTGATTGCTTTGCAATATTCTGATGAACTTGTTCCAGGAAGTTGCACATGTGTTTAGAAATATCCAAGGTAAAAAAATCAGCTGGTAGTAATTACTTAATACTGTAAGCTTTCAGCAGTGCAATTTATCATAATTTGGAAATATATCGGATCAAGGGTCATCACTGGACACCTCACAGAACCAGGAACCTAAACATGGCTAGCATTTGTCATAAAAATCTAACGCCGAGTTTGAAGTTTATGCTGACTGCAAGGCTCTCATAAAGTAAGGAGGCGTCCTAAAGGTTATTGTACATCCCATAGGCATTTTCAGGTGTGGAGAGGTGAAAATAATATTTTAAAAAATAAATAAGTCTGTTAAACGCGTATTTAGGGAAAAAGGAGGAATCCCAAGGTAATTTAAATGCTTATATTTTAATTTTTATAAGTGAATGGGAACTTGAAGCTTGCATCTTCCTGAAAGTGAGACAAAGATTACATATCATATACATGTCTTTAAAAATTAATTATTATTAATTATAATAGATATAAAAAGTGATTAGACTGTAGTTTTGAGGAGCTTAGTGTGAGAAGGGGTTGGTTTTACGACTTTTCTGTTGCTTGAACATTATATTACTTCCCTAGAAGTTCAAAGCAATTCTGTTTGTAATAATGTAGAATCACCAAAATGTTTAATTTCAGGACGAGTAAACTGTGGTGAAAATGTTACGTTTTGAAGAAAGATTCTGGCTTGGCTCAGTGACAGAGTCGGTGAGGTGTCTTGTCTGTGGAGCGCGCCCCAAACACAGTGAACAAGGTGTTGCTGCAGGTGTTGCCATGCCAGAGCATTGGCCCAAACCTCATCCACTCCACTAAAACAAGACCTAGGAGAGGCCTAGACCTGTGAAAAGAGAATGCATATCTATTTAGTCTATTGGACACTCATGAAGTACAATGAATTAAGCTATAAAAACCACAGCTTTATAAAAAACACATTGTAATTACTGAAGATTCACCTGCTTCTGGAGCATTTTAAAAATGTTTTGATACCCTTCTGTCTCCATAACATAGATCTAAGTTGGTAGCCTGGGGTTTTTTGTTACTGTTTAATTTCGCTTTCAAATAGATCCTCTTTTGTAGAGTTAGTTCCAAATGTGTAAACAGTTTCAAATAAACAGGTCTGTTTCAGGACCTTATTTATAGAATGGATATGATACTTGCTGGAAGTAAGTATTTTGAGGCATGTACGCAAACTGTCATGGAACTGGAAATAGAATTCTCATCTCAAAGAAATGTTTTGTGTATAAAAAAACCCCCAACCTAATGATGA
Organism: Nycticryphes semicollaris; assembly: GCA_013400055.1. Lineage (NCBI taxonomy): Eukaryota > Metazoa > Chordata > Aves > Charadriiformes > Rostratulidae > Nycticryphes > Nycticryphes semicollaris. The sequence goes on from VXBJ01008285.1 coordinate 50,036, forward strand.
GGTGCAAGTTTTTGTTGTTTCTTGACTCTCCCCATCTGGACCGAATGAAAGCAATTTAGGAAGCATAGATTTTCTTCCTTGAAATATGATATTGGACATGTAATGATACTGTCTTGCTGGAAATTCAGAGTGTAATGGTATATGATACTTTCTTGAAATGAGCAGTTGTAACTAATAAAGATTTCCTTTTGATTTTTGTTTAAACTATTGGACAGAACCAGGGGCTATTTTATGTTGCAATGCTGATGGAGTGATGCATGGTTGTAATGGATGGAATATATAGGCAATTATCTAAAAAATACACAAAGTGAAACACGTGCATATATGTTTGCCTCACTGTCTCATCAATCCTTGCCATAATTTTTGTAACTTTTAGGCATACTAAAATTAATTCATGGTATCAGTGAAATTCATTCTGAGGTAAAGTAATATTCCCAGGATAGTATTGCCCCCTGGACTTTAATGTTTGGGTGCTAATACTTATACTCTACTGGCTCCTAAGAATGCTATTTGGAATTCTTAGATGTGAGGTGTTAACCTGTTACTGTAACAATCCCATTTGCGGTACCATTCTGTCTTAACTAAGTGTTAACAGCTGAACTTTTGTGTGTTGTCAGAGATGGAAAAAAAGCATAGCCTTGTCTTCGTTGGCTGCAGACTGCATATGATTTCATGTATATTGATGGAAAGATGTGTGGCCTCAGCTCAATAGACTAGGTTTTGGACATTTGATAACCCTTTCTGGTTCTTATTTGTCTTTGGCCAGACAGTGCTGCTTTTTTTGGTGCTTCAGGTTCTAGTTCTGCAAAAGTGTGATAAAATTTATAGGCATTTTTCACTGGCTTTGGAGATTTTTTTTCCTTCAGAGAGAGATATATATTATTTTATTTGAATTCTTACATTTTTTCACATCATACTTATCCAGTAATACCTGGGGGGGGGGAGAAGGATTGTGGTTTAGGGTTGTTTTTAATTCTATTCAGTCAAGATTTTCTTCACTTAGAATTAGCTTTTCTCACTCAGTTTTTTGCCAAAGACATTTTTCTTTCTGTAGCTTTCAGATCTTTCAGATAATAATGTAGGGACAGTGGCCCAAACTCGAGTCCAAATAAAATTTTAAAAGTCAAATCCCTCACGCTTAGTTATTCTAGTGGTTGTGTTCAAAATTAATAGTAGTTACTAAAGACCCACATGAGTTGGAGACCTTCCAGTTTGTTTTTGTACAGAGAAGCATCTGATTAATGTTTTACTTATTCCTTTACTTATTCCTTACTCTCCATTAATTCATTAAAATCCAAATACAGTTAAAGAATGGAATGTGGGAAAAAAAAAAAAGTTCTGAGAAAAAATACGTATGCTTGGTGACTTCCAGATTTAGAGGAGTTTAGCAATATTTACATTGGCGGCTCACAAATAATTCAATTGTTTCATTGCTATTGACAACAAAAATTTTCTAAAAGAGACCACTACCATTTCATAAAGATAACTGCTGTATTTTGGCCTTCTGAAGTGCCTTTTTGAGGAGCAGTGTTTCAGTCCTTCAGACAACTTCTTGGACATGCAAAATGCCAAAATTTTAGCATGCCTCGATGAGGAGAGGAAGCTTCCTACAAAAGTAGTACATTGGCCTGTAAAAATGTGCGTTCCCTAAGGAACATACACATGAAGGCTTTCATTCTCATTCAAAAAGGCCCAGTCAGCATTTTTGTAATGTGTGTTCTCAGATGAACAGTGGCCCTAAACATGAAATACAAGCCCAAGCCACATGAGTACTGACTTCTGGGATTTCATTTTGCCAGGTAGGCTCTCCCTGCATCTGTCAAGACTAATGCCATATTCTTATTTCTCATGGGGCAGTGAGGAAATAGATCTCCTTTCCTGTTAGCAAACTTGTGATCTGGACAAGACAGTTTGCACCATTGGTAGCAGCTTCTACCTATTAGTAAAGTACAGTTACAATCAGCTAGTGGTTTTCCAGTAAACAGCAATGTATTAAGCTACACATTTCACTTAGCTGTGTTCTCATTTATGTTTATTCCAATGTATGTGAGCTTTCTATTCTCGCTGACCCAATTTAAGAAAAACATGGCACAGTTTTTTTCAATATTTTATTCCTGCACTTCAGACAGTTAGACTCTTTATATAGATTAGGAAAGATAAATTTTACCTTCCAATAAAAATAAATAAATACTAGATTTCTAGTAATCTTTTCAGTTACTTCATCCTTTAAAATCTGCTTTCTCTGGTATCAGCTATTTGGAGTGCATTTGAGTAGCTATGTTAAAGACCTAATCATGTTCAATATGGCAATATTAGTATTATGTTGACAACAAGCTCCTATTGGCTTCATTGGAAGTAAATCTGGAGTTCTGAAAGACAGGACTGTGCTGCTGTCTGGCTCTGATCCATTCCGGATCACTTCTGTCGCTGATGAGCAACATTATAAGTGGTAAGGTAGTCTGTTGAATAGAACAGAAAATATTACAGCATGAACAGTATGAAGGAAAGCTTACTTTAAAAAGTGATCTGAAAATAATTAAATACACAGAAATAGAATAATTCTCTTTTCAGCAATACTGTTCATTTCAGATATTAAATATAAAATTTAAATTAGTTTCTGTGGAGTATTATTAGAATTTGTGGATGGGAGAAGACATTCTGTAAAAATACTAGTATTGGTATTGCTGCTGGGGATAGTTTTAAAAATAGGATACAAAGCATTTTCTCTCTCCTGAGAAATAGGATGGTGAAAAAAAAAAATCACACAGTGAACTAAAAATGAGAGAAGAAGAATACTAAGAATGGTATATGTTTCAATAACGTTCCTGAATTGCTTTGTTGGCCAGCTAATGAAGCATGGTGCCAGATTTCAATGCTGACACAAGCCAGCATATTGCCAGCTAGCATTTACACCAGCAGAGTTACAGGTCTGGGAAAGGGGGGCTGTTAACCAGTAAATACGTTTCAAAAAAAAGGGGAAGGATCAAGCACATTAGTTTGTGTTCTCTGTAAATACTAGGGTTCATGATTGCAGCTGCACATGTTACATCGGTTATGCTGTCTGGGGGGAGATGATGTATTGTTTGTTACAAATATACAAACACATACTTCACCAAAATTGCACTTTACAAGGTAACATTTCTATTTCTGTGACTATACTTTTGTTAATAAACCTAAGGTACTCCCGAACTTAAAAAACCGGAATTATTCATATTTTCCTGTTTGTAATATTGCTGGTTTAAATTCTTAATGGTGCAGTTCAGTTTGTTCCATGTGTTGTAATTATCTTCCTTTTCCTTGCAGACACTCAGGTTTCTTTGTGAGGAAATTTGCATATCCATTTAATATCATTATCCTAATGACCACATATGGTCATTGTTTCAGTTGCTAATTATTTTAAAAGGTAGTGTATAAACATGTCATTAGACATAAAAAATATAGCTATTTTTAGTATGTCTTATAGCCAGGTACTGAACTATTAGTTTTGCTAAATTTTGCCATGGGTTGTTTGTGATTATGACAACAAAACGTAATTTCAGTTTTAAATTAATTTATTTTATTTTAATCTAATCTGGGGTGTGAATGTATAGTGAGGATTTCATAGCTATGAATGATAGATAAAAGATCAGAAAAGAAACATCTGAGAATAAATGGAATGTTCTGCTATTTGTCAGCCCTGGAGAAAATACATAAATCCATATTCTGCTTTGATACCAATAATACCACAGCGACTACGTGTAATGAGCCATTTCTCTTCTTGGTCTTAAATAGTATCTGTGTTAGGCTTTTGCATTTGTCAGATGATGATCTATCATGGACATAGAGAAAAAAAAAAAAAAACCAGATGAAAAAAGACATAAGTTTAATTAGGTTGTATTTAACTAATCTGCAACTACCCATCCAGATTCTTTGGCTCACGAGGAGTTAATCAGTTCTCAGTGGCTTCACAGCTATAAAGACTCTGCTGCCTGCCATTTTCAACTGGTTTAGCAGGATGAAGATGCAGAAGAATGGTGGCAGCTTTCCTGGCTGCAAGAAGCAATGATAAGCATAAGAATTTAGCAGCATAAAGGTCTCGTTTTGCAGTGATCACCAGCAGCTTTTTTACAGTTCTTCACTTTCATGAAGGAAATGAATGTCAGCACCTCTCAAACCACATGACTTGCTATAATTCCCTTTTTGCCCTTTCCTGGTCTATATCCATAAGAAAGTCACCTTCAGTCAAATAATTAGGGAACAGGAATCTTCAAGGGCCCTCTCACCTCTGCTGATCTCAGTGACTTGCTTCTCAGTGTTCAGGTTACCAGGGCATGCATTCCAGCCATTACTGCTGGAGGGACACCACTGCAGTTACTTGGAAACCAAAGCAAAGTTCAGGATGTGCTCCTACTTCTTGCAAACTCAAAGGAAAAAAAAATAAAATCCTTAATTCAGAGTTACAAGTTAATGCATCTGATTTAGTTAGATTATTTTCCCAAAAACCTTTTACAGGGCAGACTGTTGAAAGTTTCTGTGAAAATTCATTCTGCAAGCATAAATAGTTTGTTATTCGTTAGATAATTTTAAATACAGGTTTTCTGGGTGACCTAGCATATTTATACGCATAAAATGATGAAAATAATCAATGAAGAATGGTAGGAGTAGAGCAAAAATTAAACTAGATTTACTAGCACAATATGTTGCTGACCTAGTGAGATTAGATTGTATTCCCCATTTGCACTTCAGGGAGCATAATTCAATCTGTAGTGGCTTAAAAGAGTCTTCTCGTTCCATGCATCTATTAAAATTGTGTTCCCATCCTTAAAAGCTGGGCCTTTTTAGAACAGGCAACTACAGCAGATCCTTTTCAGTTTCAGAATGGTTGTGTTTGTGCACGTGGATAAATCCAGTTCTTATATGTTATCACACGGTGTTTAAAGAATTGTCTCGGTGGAACCTCTGGAGGTGATCTAGTCTGATCTTCTGCTATTCACAGTGGTGCTAATGCCAACCCTAAATCAGGTTAGTCATGGATTTGTCTAGCAAAGTCTTGAAAAATTCCAAAGATGGAATTCATATAATCTGTGATGCACTGTCCACCTGATGAAAAGCTTTTTCATAGTGTTCAGACTCTAGCTAGCAAACTGATGTTTGTTACGTTGTCTTAGGCTGCTTAAAAGGGTTTGGCTCTGTCATCTTGCAACTACTTTTCAAGTAATTGTAGGCTACAGTTAGGCCATCTCTGAACCTCTTCTTTACCAGACTGTACAAGCCTATTCCCTCTACCTCTCCTCAGATACGTCCCCTTATCACCATGGTAGCTATCTGCTGGACCTTATTCATTTTACAGCATCCCTTTTAAACTGGAGGAGAACCTAACTGGGCTGGTTATAATCTGTCACTTGCTGAGAGAATACTATCTAAATAGCTGATCTGAAAGACTAATTACTCATGAGAAAACCTGAAAATATCTATCCGTATGCATTTCCATTTTATACTAGCTCTACTGCTTCTGGTATTCCTGTCAAGTATTAATACTAGATACATGAAAAGGATTTAGAGCTATAGGCTTTTTGCATTAATCAGTAATATTAAATTAGTTGGCTAAATATTGCTGTGTTGGCAGTAATTCAGCACAGTCTGAAAAGGAGGCAAAAACTGATCTCAGCTGGAATAAAGATACTGGTCTGAGTTCCCATGAGGGGATCTTTAATGAGGAGGCAACTGTAAGGAAGTGGAGCACTTTTTGTGGAGAATATTGGCAAATATACTGGGTCAGGCAAATTTTTAGACTACTTATCAGAGCTGTGGTACATGCTTTGGGAATAGGTGTGAAAATGTTTTCAGGTGTCCTTTATTAAGAAATATTATTTCCTGATTTGCTTTTATTGGGACAGTGCTTATGGAAAGGGCCAGAAAAAAGTGATTTCGCATTCAGAGATTCTAGGGAGATGTATTTTAAACCTTGGGATTTAACTTGTTTGCCTGTGTTCAAATAAAGTATTGATTGCTGCTGTAATCAAAGAAGGATTTTATCGGTTCTCACAACTAGTTTCACCTATAACTTTCCAAGTAAATAAGGCAAGTGTTAGTGAAATTACTTGCCACGCTACAATAGGAGTTACATTTATTGATGCTTCCCAGAGTCATCTGGACTTTGTGTAGGATGAAAGCTCTCCACAATTGCATTTCATTATGGAGTGGCTTTATGTCACTGATGAGTTTGACGTGTATAGTTTAGAACTATTTTTGTATGTTACTTACATAACTGCATGGATGTAAATATTTATTACATTTAAAGATTTTTAACAGTGAGTCAATTAATATCCCAGAATTATTTGGATTATTTTAATTTTCAAGTATTTAAATCTTTCATTAAGCCCTTTCATGCATATTTATTCCCATTAGATTTTCAATACACATTCAGGCCTGGTTTTATTCAGATATTCTATAAATACCCGAATCACAGAACCGTAATTATCATCTATCTGTAAACAAGGTAATAAAATAGTCTTAAGAATCCCTTTATTTTCTGAGATCCTTTAACATTTGTACTTTACAGAGTGATATAACTGGTCTTTCATCTGAAAAATCTTAATTTTAAATTGTGGTGGACTGACCCTGGTCAGCAAGTAAGCACTCACCATCTCTTTGCTTGCTCCAGCCCAGTGGGATTGGGAGAGGATGGGAAGTGCAAGAGTGAGGAAAAAGTCATGGGTCGAAATAAGGCCAGTATAGTAAGTGGAGGAAAGAGAAGGAAAAATACCCCGAGTGATGTAAAGGCATCCTACCAGCAGAGCAGTGCCTGAGCAATGGCTACTTTGGAAAGACTACCCTGTCCCCATGCCCTGCTTTTATTGCATGGAAATCCCTGGGGTGAGCTGTTCGCTCCCAGCCTCTTGTCCACACCTCACTGAGGGGGCAGAGTGAGAACCAGCGAAAGGCTGGATGTGGAGCTAGCATTGTTCAGCAACAGCTAAAATACCAGTGGGCTATAAACACTGTACTGGTCACTCATTTAAAACACAGCAGCATATGGGCTGCTTGAAGTTCATTTTCTTTCATCCCAGCCAGATCCAGTACGTGAACGTATTTGTCATTATTGAGGATGCAGGGCTTGATGTGGTTCCCTACCTGAATGGCAATTCCTCAGATGGGAAAAATAATTATTCAGTCATATAGCAATGTTTCTTACCGGGTTTTGCGCAGGTTGATAATAGTGGAACAGAGTCACAAAAGCCAGATCAATTGTTTTCCTTAATCAACAAATCCTTTCTGAATTTGTTTTTGGGTAAAATCATGTTTATAGACTGAAAATCATGAGCAAACTTGCCTGTAGTTTACTCAATAATTACTGAGGTTTTGTGTACAGCAATATTAATATTGCCACTTGTGAGTGCTACTTCTCACCTTCTGAAGTCTGTATTTGTGTGAAACATTCTAGGTTGTGGAATAATGTAATTCAGCTCCTTCGAATGCCAGACTTCTGAGCTTTATAGCAATATTATGATCTTTGTAAGGTTAAGCCCTGATTGCTAGTGTTTTGTGTTATTATCTGTATAACTTGACTAAGATGATCCGTCCTTTCAACTCAGGAAATATCAGGCATTTGATGAGAGAATTTCTCTTCTGTGATGTATTTCACTTTAAGGAACTTAGCAGCAGGTTATTTGCCTGAATTCCCACTATTGGTTATTGCCCCTTTTGTGACAGTATGGAATTGCATTATGCTTTATGACTTTCCATCTTCTTGAATAATGATATTTCTGTTTAACACACAAACCATGACAGAACTTCAATCAAAAATGCTGACTACAATATGCACTAGAGGGTTAAACAGAAATTCCTGGGAGAATACTAAAGCATACACATTTTTACATTTATGGATGCTGAACCAAATCCATTTTTTAATGGTATGGATTTTTTTTTCTTATTAAACGATGGAGCTGGCCATATATATTCTTGTCACTAATCAATAATTCCTATTGTTTTTAATTTTATGTTATGAAAGGCTAGAAAGTACAGCTGACTTAAAGAATACTAACTTGACTCAGGTAAATGATGGCCAAGGGATGGTGATTTATTATGAAATCTGGGAAAGATCAGGGTGAATCTTCCCGCCCAACCCCTTTTATTATCAAGCAGAGTCAGATTTGCAAGTGATTAAAACAAAAAGGTTCCACTTCAGTCAATTATTTCAGTCTCAATTAAAAACAGTGTTCGTGTCAGAAGGTATCTAATGTTAAGTAGTTGTGTTGGACTGAGCCTGATGCTTTGTCAACTAAACACCTATCTGAACTTTCAATGGTATTAATGATATAAGACTGAATATACATAAGCAAGACATAAATCTCTAGGGTCAGAGTCCCGTGTTGCACTTACAGATCCATAGTAAAGCTGCTGCTGGGCTGCTATAAGTTAGACCGAACCCTCTATCATATGATACGCCAGAGTATGACAAATGCTAATCTGTATTTTTCTTAGTACCAAAAATTACTGTTATTATGAAATTATCCTTTTGGTTTATAAATACATTTTTATTGTGGTAGCAAAGGCATGCTGTATTGTAGAGGTATTTTATGTTTTATTTTGGTGGTGCAGCAATAAATGTAGTATTGTATTTACCACACACAGGACTGCTTTTTGTATATCCATCTCATCAAACATCTGATTAATGTGTAGGTTTGTATTTGAGTATGTATCATTTATGAGGTCATTTATTTAAGTGGTAGCCATTCGTGCAGGAACACAATAAATAATAATGACTACCAGTAAGTGTTCGAAACAAACCTGAGAATGAAAATAGCAGTGCTTGGCAAAAACCAGACACAAGTTGAAAATTATTATCTATCCCAAAAGTTTGAAGATAAGTTAGATAAAAAGATTGAAGGTATGCTAATTGAGCTCTATTTGTCACATTTCCATCTTTTAAAGATCTACATAGTAAACGTAATTCAATAAATAAAAGTACAAAACCCCTATACATTTCTTTTTCTAGCTGCTTTAAAACAATAAAAAGAAATTCCTTACGTATAGCAGGTTTGCAGTGTTTCTTTGAATAACTACAGTTTGCTTGATACCTTGAAACTTAAGGAGACTCAACAATTAGAACATGTGATACAGCGATGCTGGTTTTTGAGGGTTTCTGGTGATTTTGTTTCATTTTTTTTAAAATTCTGTCTAAACATTAACAGCTAAACATAACAGCCATCTTCCTACCTTATTTTCCTGAAATCATTAATTCTTGACTATGTTAATACCTTATTTAAAAAAAAAAAACCAAACACATCTTAATCTCTTGAGATATAAACAGAGGCTGGAAGATAGTTACTGGTTGTTTATCCTTATGTATTTTATACACTGATAAACTTAGTAATTTCAGTGTGATTAAAGGTAATGAATAAAAGTAATCCAGTTATGAGCATTAGCTGAAAGTTACCAGCTCTGTAGAAATAGAATAGCTTTGTCATTGGGTACTCTCAGGAACTTCATAGAGGTTGAACCAGTCATAACTTACTAACGTATTCCTACGTATGTTAAGTAGAAGGAAAGGTATAACCAAGGATTTCTAAACAAGATGAAAAATGGGGCAATTCAGTGGAATGAAAGGTAAATGATAAGGGAACCCAGTAAATCCTGGTCCATGTGCATAGCAAGTGTTGGTTAAACCTTAGATTAGGGTTTCAGTATCATTTTCCCTGCAGTGTGACTATTTCTGTGCTTTAACGTGAGCATGAGAATAAGCGTTACCAGATCTGGGCAAAAGCACCTATCAGCTTCAGTCGGTGGAATGAATTACATGCTTCAGCATGGTGTATTACACTGCAAAGTAATGAACTGAAGCACTTGGGCATTAGCTGTGGTTAAGCAAAACTCCTCAAGATGACACACTGGCTGGCTGCATCTGGATTCTTGATTACACAGACTGTGTTGGTTTGGTTTTAATCTCCAGATTGGGATGGGACCCCCTGGGAAACTACCCACAGGGATAAAGGAGCAGCAGAGAGTTGGCAGCTATTTAAAGGTCTTGATTCCCAAGTGTAAGAAATTGCCAGGGTAGACAGGAGACCAGCGTGGATTAGTAAGGACCTCCTGGTTAAACCAGAGTGTAAGAAGGGAATGCAGTGCATATAGCTATGTTAAAAGTACCAAATACTTTATTGTGTTTGAATGGTGTGTACAGTCTAAAAGCTTTTTAGTGTATGTTATAAAGAGATGAGTGTGTATGCGTGGACTACATTGCTACATTTTAAAGTGTGTTTATATTGGAATGTATACAGAGCCATTTCTGTCTGAATTCTAACAGTAGCTGAAAATGTATGACTAAGAAATAGCTCAAAAGATTACTTTTTCTGTGTATTTTATTTCTCTAAAGCATAAAAAGCTGCTTTGTTATTTTCCCTATAGCCAGTAATCTGGATAGATATTTACAGATGGATATATTAAAATATATAACTTCTACTTATAAATCATCATAAAAAGGTAGCAACTTTATGAAAGTGAAATCAATACAAATTGCATATGGCTCATGGGATAGATTTTATAAACTTGGGGTTTTTTTGTAGTAAAACATCTATGAATATTAAGCCTCTCTTTTTTTGCAATTCAATTTTAATATTTCAAATATAGAACAGGGACTGTTTTTTCCTCACTGTGATATTTCCGTTCCCTTCTTTTTGCTGATGGTGTTTATGATTGTAAATAGAGTTATTAAAAAAACAGAGACACAAAGTTTGCTGAAGTGCTTTGCTGAGGAGGCTGCATGTACATAAGTAACAGATGCTTAGAACTTTGGAAAATATTCTCCTTGATCAGCTCTTTCCATGATGAGGATTGTGAAACTTTACTTGATTATAGGAGATAGAGGTGAAAATGTGACCCTGGCACCGATTTAATTTGTGTTCTGTCGGTCATTTGGGTCTTGATGAAATAATCAGCCATAAGTGATGTTACAATGGAAATTATTTAAGGACTTCTGTTGTAAAGTGATTAATTCTTGTAAGAATTTGTCTAGTGGGATTTCTTAATTTTCATTACTGATTTTACAATTTGCTGGTTGTGTGGTCCTATATATCCAAATCTATCTGTCATATGGGAAGGGACTATATGTGGCCTATAGTTGCTTTTGCAACCAGTATTTTAGAAAATGTTTGAAAAACAGTTATGGTGGAATAATAGTGATTTCGATACCAGCAGAGGTAATAACTTCTAGGTGTTTGTCAGAAGACAAGTTTCAAGTGTGCAATCTGTAGAAAACAAATACTGCTGAAATATTTATAAATTAATTCCCTCATAAAAATGGTGAATAAATTTGTTAAACTTGTAATTTTATGCTGTTTTGTTTACCGTAGAACATCATTGCTGCTAAAGCTGTATTTCTGCAATTTGGCTGAGACTTCTGAAGGCCATTAATTAGCTTGTAAAATTTCTGCATTTTTAAAATACCCAATGAATGGAGCTGCCCATTAATCATAAGATGAAGAGCCACTACTCAGAGTGACAATAAGGGTATGTGTCTTAGTCAAGAATTTTACACCAGTCAAAGTGGCTAGAGTAAAATAATTTCAGAAGATAAAACACAGAGGGCTCTAACCTTATTAAAACATGTCAGTAAATAATAGTTGTTTGTTACTGGTTTAATTCTTGAAATTTCCAAGGTATCTAGTTAAATACTTAGGGGGACTAATTGTAAATGATATATACTTGTTGTTACTTTGGTTAATAAAAATGGTAATACCTGTGCAAAACTGAACTGCTTCCTATGCCATAATGTAATTACACCATGGAAACAGAAAAATAAAGCAAGAACAAAACCCTGGGTATATGTAATTTCAGTTTAAATTTCCTTCAGAATGAAAAATGCTTGTTGGATGTGGGGACAGCTTTAAAATGGGGCAGGAGCACTTACCTTTCCATGCTGTTCTCTTGGATTAATTAAATCTATGTCTAAAACTGTAGCTGTCTTTTCCATGTGAGTGAGTTGATAGAAAATACTGTGTTTTCCTCTGGTACGTGGTATTCTTAACATAAGAAAGGCTTGTGTTGAACCTGGGGATAAAACTTTCTTATCAAACTTTCTGAGTGTGGCTGTGGCTACCCAAGGTGGTCTGGTTAGGCCAGAGATGTCTGTGCATGAAACAGAAGTTTCTCTCCTTAATATTTTCCTGTGCTTTCAGAGTGGTAGAGCAGCTGTTCATTTCCCAGGCAAATGTGTCATTGCAGTGAATCTCAGTATCTGGTTGCAGGCACAAAGGATTTATATTGGAGAAGTTAATTGAGAACTGTCTCCCGTGGGAAGGTCCCCACCCTGGAGCAGGGGAAGAGAGTGAGGATTCCTCCCCTGAGGGGGAAGGGGTGACAGAAACAACATGTGATGAACTGACCTCAACCAACATTCCCCGTCCCCTTCGCTGCTCAGGGGGAAGAGAGAGAGAGAAATTGCAAGTGAAGTTGAGGCTGGGAATGAGGGGAGGGTTAGGAAGAAGAGATGTTTTAAGGTTTAGTTTTTATTTCTCATTACCCCGCTCTGACTGGATTGGTAAGAAATTAAATTTATTTTCCCCCAAGTCAGGTCTGTTTAGCCTGTGATGGTAATTGCTGAATGATCTCCCTGTCCTTATCTCAACCCATGAACCCTTTGGTATGTTTTCTCTCCTCTGTCCAGCTGAGGAGGGAAGACGGGCGTCCAGCCAGGGTCTGCCTACCACAACAGGAAAAATCAGCTCTGAAGTGATGCACAGTGAAGTGCCTATAGAATGTATTCCGCATGTGAAATGCCAAGCACTCTCAAATGCAAATTATGTCAGTCTTAAATTATGAGGAAGTAAGCAATTGCTGTTTCCTGGAAAAGAAGTAGTTTATTTAGGAGAATGTTTAGAAATTGATGGCTGATTTTGAGACTTTGGGAGAAGCAAAGAGAGTTTTTTATAACAAATTTTATAACAAATTAAACTAAGGATGACCGATGTTCAGTTAGACTATATAGCAGAATGGCTTTATGTCATAGAGGATGACAGCTCTCACCCAAACCTTCACAGACTAAAACCAGATTTTTAAGCTGCTTCTGAAACTATTGTTACTTCTGAGCTTTTTTCCCTTTTCATATCTGTACTGATTATTCATATACTTGGTAAATCAAGACAATATTGTGGTAGAGTGAGTTACAGCTGTCATTAACTACTCAGGAATATACTGTGTCATACTTAAATATTTCTATGCTTACATTCAGCACTAGAAAAAAGCAAAAGCGTAGTCAGAAAACATTTTCATCTCTGACATTCCTGTGTGAATTTCAAGAAGAAGTAGGAGATAGTCTTAAAAGTAATCAGAACCCAATGGTCACTGTCATGAATGGTCTTTATATTTCTTTTTCCTGTTTCAGTCTAGTTTCATAAGAAACTAAGCTCAAGTGAGTACACAGCCTGGCCTGCTGGTTGTTCAATGTGTTCACATACTGAAATTTTTATCTGGAATGTGTGAAACCTGTTGTATGTCATTTATTTTCACTTTGTAGACAGACTTTTGCTCTGTTAGCATTGCTGCTGAACAGCTGTGGGCATGGTATTCACATTTATTGGTGCTCTAGGCCTGTATTTACAGGCCATTGTCTTAATTATTCTGTGGTAAATAAAAATAATGTGTGTCTTAATATGAGCAGACCACATGTTGCTCATAGAGCCACGTGTTTGGACATAAGTTAGTGAAGAGCATTATTTCAAAGGATCTTCATGATTTTCTTACTGTTGTGGAAGCAGGAGAAGAAAATTTAGTTAAACGTAGTTACATTAAGTGCTTGACTTAAAAGACACTAGCTCAGATCTCTACAGAGGTGTTTTGTTTTTGTTTTTTTCTTACAGTATGAAAATGTAGCACTCAGGAAACATGGATAATGCAACTATCAAGTAAGATAGAAAATAGTAGCAAATGAAATAAAATGCCACTTTAAAGTCCCAAAAGAAAGTCATAATCCTTCTGGATTCGGTTCTTCTATAAAAGTCCATAAAAGGGAATGATTTCAGAATTGTTTTGTATCCTAACACTTTCCCAAAATAGGGGCTGTGGATGATAACCATGTATTAGCAAATGTTTGTTTTCCAGAATAGAAATTTACTTATCCTTTACTTAGCCTTCATTGTCTCAGGTAGGACTGTTCTGCTCCATTGTGTGACACTGGGTCTAATAAGGAAGGAATATCAGGAGCTGATTCTAAATCTAGATGTTCATCCTCAAGCCTAGAGGTTGCTGAACTTCCAGATCCTTAGATCCTTCTTATCTAAACTTTTTTATAGTTCCACATATGGGATTTTGAGGTCATGCATATGTTACGTTTCATGTGAATTTTAAAAAACGTCTTTAACATTGAACTGACTTTCTCTCTTGATACCAGTAGCCCCAAGTCATTGTCCAATCCTGCTTTGAAAAACGATGCCTTAACTGTGTTTGAGCATATGGACGCCTTATTGTCATTAGTATATGAGCAGCACAGCCAGTGCTAGGTGTGTTTCTCTGTGCTCTCCTCCAAGCTTCTCAGATATTCTGAAAGCACTGTAACAAAATAAACAATAGTATACAAATATACAAATACATTAATAAAATGTTAATAGTGATAAAAGTCATTAATCATCATGTACACCAAGGTGTCAAATATAACTAATGCAAATATTTAACTCAGAAAATAAGTGTACAAATAAACTATGAGCTGTAAACAAAACCCATTTGAGCTGGATTCCTGTTCTTCTCTGGTTTATGTTTTGTATGCATCTCTAATTTGGGACTGTGCAGGGCCTAGACCCCACAGTGCTTGCCTTCCATTTCTTTCCATCTCCCACAGGAGTGGGGACTTAAAGGGAAAGGGGCTCAGTTATCACTCAGGAGAACGTAGAGGAAAAGCTTTCAGTATTGTTTAAAGCTCCATTCCTTCAATATGGGTTCTGGAGACAAATTTTTGTGTCTAGATTCAAACCCATTGATTCCATTGACTGGCCATTTGCATGGGCTTCTAACAAGCTTGTTAGAACAAGTTTGAACTCTGATTTTAACATACCTGGTTATATCCAAAGGAATATATAAATGAGAAAGCCCTAGTTTTGGACTGATATAATAGACACTGATTTTGAATCTAAAGCAGTTTTATTAGTTTTGCATGAGCTGGAAAACATGCTGCAGCCTAGGGAATTGATGTTAAATTCTGTTTTCAACCTAAGAGATGAGAAATATAGAATGCTATGGTCGTATTAGAAGCACTGCAATTGAATGGTATGGGGTTTATTCTGCACTGTATCTGCTATGTTTATCATTACTGTTATCTACTTTTCTACTTCTGAGATTTTCTTTTTGATGCTGTTTTGCTCATGGTAGCTTTAATGCACGACAGCAAAGTGTAATGTTGCTGTAAGAATGTCTTTTCAATCAATGTCCTTTTTTTTCTGAAAATATGATAGAATATTAGAACACAGGCTTTAGTATTGGAAAAGCATGCTTTTTAGTATCTGGTTTTCAGTACTCTGATAAGTTCATACCTCTGTTTAGAGTAATACTTGCAACTTTTGCTCCCACATGAGTGTTTTATCTCTGAATAATGCATTCCATTGAAACTGCAGTGCATATGGATGTCTGATTTGTGTTGTTCTAGCCCTAGCATGGGTTTGCACACACCTTCCAATCGACAGTCTGCAGTCTCCTGAAGGGAGAAGACCACCCCTTTTCTGTACATAAAAAATAATTTGCACTGGGAATTGTGTGTGCTGTCCCATGCAGAAAAGCTAGCCTGAACTGTTAATATTGTGAACGCTTGTGACAAATTATGAATTGATCTGTGGTATGATTGAGTGGGGTCTCCCATAAAAAGCATCAGTCTAACCCAGAGCTGGTAAGCAAAGCAGAACAAATGTAGTGGACATAATGATTTCAAATACTGAAAATATTCAACAACTTTAATTTTGAGTGAGGGTATCTCAAGAATATTTAAAACTCTGGTAAGATGTGTTGGCTGCCTGTACCTTCATGTCTTTTACATCACCAAAATATTCATACAGGCATATTTCAGCCTGGTGTTATGGGTGTTACTTACTTTTGATTGTTTTTGGTTTTCCCTTTTTTATTTTATGCATGTATCAATGAATGTTAATTTATTTTATCTACCATTAGTTAGGTGCTCTGTAAATAATATTCAGAGAACCATTTTTTGTGCTAATTCACTCACTCATTAGAGTAGGTATATTAACAATTCCATGCCTGTGTGGCTTTTTTTTTTTCTTTAATGTGATAAAGCTTACGTATAGAAATGATCTCTAATTCCATTGCCCCCTCCTTGGATAAATATAGCAGCCTGATTAAAGTGTCAAGAAATGTGAGATCACTAATGAATCAACCTTATATTTTGTTTCATTATTGTTAGTTCCAGGTATCTCCATAATACATATTTCTTAATCACGGTAAATAAACCCACCTCTTGAATGGTCATAAAACACGAGAAAGAAGAAATAAATAAGCAGCACAATATATGAGCACCACGCAATCATGCCTTGCAAAAGACCATCTAACTACCACAGGGAAATCACCACGTGAGTTGACTAATAAGTCAGCATGTCTATAAGCCGATGAAAGCTCTTGAAAAGGTCACCTGCAAAGTTGTCTTTTTATGTAGATGTTGTGTAATAGATTATTTAAAATTCAGTTGTAAATTATATTCCGCCAGGTTTCCCATAGACTACCCTACAGAGTAAATACTACAAAGAAAGAGACCATACCACACAGCTTACAAGTTATTTTGCTTGCGATCATTTTTCTTTTAATAACAATGTCTATTGGAACTGTACTATACTGCAAGAATAGCTTTATGTGAAATCTTGTGAATTTGGAATATTAATGTAAGATAAATGACTTTTAAATTGAATTTCTAGAATGCAATTGATTGTGTTTGCCTGGGATGAATAAGGAATTATCCACACTGTTATCTAAAACTTAGATATGCTGCTTCAGAGCAAGTTGGAGAATAATTTAGGAATATTTCTGATAAAGTGCAGTGTATTTCACATTGCCTTAGATTACTTGAAAAAGAGAAAAGCAATGTTTTGGTGAAGTATTTCTTTAAAGCATCTTTTATAGTGAAGGTAAAGGTTGAATTTTCAATTTATTAGAACCAAAAGTATCAAAAACTTTCTGCCTTTATATCAAACTATTTTCTTCTTGAAATTGTTGCATATCTTTAAAAGGCTTTTTTATTTGTTGCAGGTTGTTGGTTTGTTCTGCAGACAGCATAGATCTAAATTTGCTATATTCCTTAGAACGTTGCTCCAGTGTACGCTATCGAGCAGCGTTTTCCAATGGTTATGAAAAACAAAAGGGTCATAAGACATAAAAACGGATAGATGGCTTGATTTAGCTATAAAAGCTTTTCTCCATTTGTCAACAGGGAAATCGTTCTTGTGAATTCTGCAGTGGCAGACCTTAGTAGCAGGTAAAACCCATCTGGGGAGGGGGGCAAGAACAGTGGAGGCTCTCTTTATTAGCTTCTAATTTACAGTGAAAATGCATTGTTTATTATTCATGAGTAACTTGTAACCTGTCATGGTGTTACTCACTTGAAGAAATAATTTTGTGTTGATGGCAAAGGAATCCACCACTTTCTGAACGCCAATTTAACAATGAACATCTTGCCTATGAAGCAGAAATCTACTTCTTCATCTAATGAGTGAAGAAAGAAACTGAAATGAATACAATAAACAGGATTTTCTGAAAAAAAAGCAACACGGATTTGATTTGAAAAGAGCAATAGCAGGCATATGTCATGTGTCATTATAGGAGAGAACTGGCGACAATATTATTCATTATGTGGTTTCAGAGTGCCCTAAATTGGAGTATAAGATTATTGGAAGTGGATGATTTCCCCAGATTACTGCTTAATAGTGACTAAAGGGCCCACATTACTCATATTTGCAATGAAAATAGTGCCAAAAAACAGCAGTAGTTGACTGGAATGAAATGTGGAGCCCTCGGGGTTTTAGCTCGAGATGCAGCTTAATTGTGTGTCTCTTGCTTAATACAAATGTCCCTGGGTCTCTGAGGCTGGTGTGCTTTCAGCACTTGCAAATTGATCCAGCACTTTCCAGAGTATTTACCAATTTTTTTTTCTTCACTGCTTTCTAAACAAATTATTATAATGACTTTTCAGACTGAAGTAGGTTTCCCTGTTTCTGACTTGTTATCGTGACCAAATGCTATATTCTTTCGGCTTCCTGTCAGCTTTTGTTTATTTCCTTTGTCTGCTTAAACTTTTATAAAGGTATGATTGGGAGAGGATTAGGGTCTGAATTTGTCAGGAACGGAACCTTCCTTTTGCACTTCTAGCAAAATGGACACGTAAGAATGACCCAACTTTGACAAGTGTACCTTTGCCTACGTACAACTGATGTGTTGGTAGCTCATGTAAATGAAATACATGAATTAATTTTAAACAAAAGCAATTAATATTTTCAAGCAGATTTATGGAAGTACTTTTGGGAAGAATTTAAACTGTGAGATTTCTTACACTTAGGGACATATTTTAGCCCAGTTTGGATAATCTTTTGCTGCGTTGCTTGTTAGGGTATGCACAGAGCCTTCTTGTAGAACAACTAAATTACAAATGACCTGAACTTTACAGAAATTTGACAAAAGCATCATGTTTTATTTCTTTCTTGGTATTTAGAATTTGCCTCTGCCACATCCTGTGAGATGAAAAAAAAATACTGCATTACTGTGAAAGAAAACTATTGTGAAGGTGCTGGACTGAAGTGCAGAAGAATGAGTTCTGATTAAGTGTAATGGTGAATTCCCGGTATGCCAAACTCAGACAAGACTTGTAATAACTCTCCTCCTAGCCCCTGCTCATAAAAAGGAAACAAAATTACCTTCTTTTTTCCTGTTGAAAATGCTAGGTGTACAGAGCTAGGGCTGACTTCTACACAGAAAATGCCTGGAGAAAGGACCTTAAGAAGTCATCCTGTCCATCTACTTCAAAAAGTAAGGCATGGAACTGAAGTATTTAAATGTTCTATTAAAAATAGGGAGATGAGCGATGGAAAAAATTATTCCTATATTGACTCCTGCCTTGCAAAATCATGATTTCTACCTTACCTGCACTAACTCATAAATTTAAGTAATATATAAAAGAAACCCCAGATCCTGAAAATTATGATTACAGTCTTTGGATTCAGAGGGATTGCTTAAGTCTTTTTGGGTCAAGATGCTTTCCTCAAAAAGTGACTAAGATTAATTGGTAGAATATATAAATACTAGCTGATTAGAAACAAGATCTTAAATAGGTATTAAAAAAGAAAATTGAACTGTTAGACCTACTGAGTTTCACTGATGCCTGAGTGGTACATCTCTTACTGTTGATCTTGTGGCTGTGTTCTTCCAAGAGAAAATTACTAATTAGGATTTTTAATTCTTATTATTTCCCTTAGCTTAGAAGATTAAATAGCTGTCTTATAGCGCTCAGCAAAATTTGCAATGAAGATTTACAGATTTTGTAGATCAGTCTTTTTCTAATATTTGTTAGAAACGCTGCCTGAATTCAGCCACTTAAACAAATGAAGTTATTCGTTAGATTGTATTAATTGCAACTTTATACCTCTCAGAAATTAGTTTTCAGTTCATATTTCTGCAGTACAATAAAATATTAATTGTGCAACAAGAAGCATTATACTGGGAAATCCCTGAGGTTTTAGGCAATTTATATAAAGGATAAATATCAGTAAAGGTGTCTGGGTGGATCTAATCTGATATCATCATTTTTAATATATAGGAGTACTTCAGTTTTATGCGAAGGTGATACTTCCAAATTTGGAAACAAATATTTTCTAAAAGAAAACCTATGTGAAAAGCACGAATGACAATTGAGAAACAGAAGGAAATTCTTTTTATATTAGATAATGCAAACACACATGAATGATCACATAATAAGAAATTTTGTGATCATTATTTTTATCTCATAAATTTTTGAGATCAGCTGTTAGGGGATGAAAGCTACATTCTGTCGTTCTGTGTAAAACCCTACTGAAATAATGATACTCCTTCCATTCCCATGTAGTAAAAATACATTTTTTTCAAGGTGATGGTTTTTTCCAGTCTATAGTGTAATATTGTTCTTCCACCTCTTACGGAAAGAAAGGACATCTCTGGTTATAGCATATTTTCCCTAAATGAAAAAATACTTCCACTGTGTCAGATTACAGGCGAATGAGAGGGAAAACCTTGTTTCTTCAGCAGGGATTTAGCTAGAGACAAGGTTTGGTCTAGCAGAGCCTGGGTAATGTCATTACCTGCCATATAGGAGATGTTCAGGAGATGACTTCTGTTGTGTTCTGACCTTTCAGGTTAGACTGGCTGGATTTGACTGACTGGCCTTGAAATCTCTGTTATCTGACTCCCTCCCTTCAGTCCTTGCTTTCATTGCCTCTGAGGAGTGTTGCGTTGCTCTCGATGTCCTAGGAATACTTGCAGCTCTACATTAAGACAACATTTTTCAAACTATACGCAAAAAATATCTATCCCCAGCTCTCTTAAGATAGAATGTATTTCTCTATTCCATTTGCTTCAGTAAGGGCAAGGGGGCTTGTTGCTTTTTATTCTCTCTGAAGCATCAAAGAATAGACTCAGCTAGAAATAGATAAGCATGAAAATACCTCAGGTGTCTAGCTGCTGTGTCTTGGTCATATGCCAGTGTTAATAACAGTTGGCCAAATACAGGACAGGAATGTATTATTTTCCTCAGATCATCTGGGGCCTTTATCTTTTCTTTGGGCCTTGTCTGCAGCAAAGAAAATAATTTGTCCCCTGGTATCAGCTGGACGTGTATCGTATAATCAACGCCCTGCCATTTTGGGAATGGGAATGGTATTTGTGATTTGCCCTGCTCTGGTCTCTGCCTTTTTACTTCCTTCCACCTCTTCTCCTGCTCTCTCTGAGATGTACTGGGACTGGTTTAATGGCCGTGGACTGAATGTCAGAATGGATGATTTGGTCCCTTCTGCCTTTGATTTCTGTGAAAGCTCTGAAGTACAGATGTTCTCAACCTGACTCTGCTAGTCAATTACTGTTACCAAAGTAACTTCTGTGCCTTACACCTTAGTATTCCCACCTGGAAAACTTGGGGGTATTATTTAGCAACTTCAGACATCACACATATTAAATATTTGGTTAAAAAATTGAAAGGTTAATCTAATTAAAATACTCATCTCAAGAAAACAAATGATTTGGATTTGATCTTCCACGTACTGGAGCAAGACTGGAACTCAGACCAGATAGTAATTGCTATTCGAATATTTTTTTGTTGAATGATTAGATACCATTAATCTGTACAGTTGGTTGTCTCATCCTTGTAATATTCTTCTGTTACTTCTTTTCATGGCCAAAGATGTGGCACTTTACAGTTCCTGTAAGCTTCATGCTGTTAACGTTCATATCTATTAAAATCTGTGTCCCAAAATGCAAAGCATGCAAGGGAATATTAATTGAAAATACTGTATTTATTTCTCTCTGAGGAAAATTATCGATGTAGCGTAATAGTGTGTCTCAGGGCTAGAGATCTTGGAATTCACATTCGCAATAACGGCAATCTACTTTGTGCGGAAGATAATAGGAGACAGTACTTTGCTAGGAGCAATATCTTTCATGTGTATTCTGTTACATGAAACCAAAGCCTAAGGCAGTTGGATAACACATATTAATAGGGACAAAACTTTCATAATATTCTGGGAGTAAATATTCAGCAGTTCTGTGCTAGTCCACAAACACTGCACCGTTGACTGCTGGATATAAAACCAAATGGAGAAGTATCTGCTTCTCTGTAGATGGAATATTTAAAACCAGAAATGACTAGACAGCATCAAACAGGCAGTGCAGTGTGCACATGGAGCTCTGCGAAGGAAATGCATCTCTCATTGCTTCTTCACACACTATTTGTACCTCTAAGAATAATTGTAAAACCTCGTTTGCCTATGGCTCTGGAAAGCATCTGTACTTTCCCTCTATTGTACACAAAAATACAGTTAATCTGTATTTCCAGTTCACAGTAGGAAGGTTCTGCTGAGTCTTTACATAACCTTTGCATTACAAAGAGTAATTAAAATGGGGAAATGTAGAGAGAAAATTCATTAAGGGTTACCAAACATTTCAGTGAGAATATAACTATGAAGCTATCAAGACCATGTTTGCAATTAACAATTAAATAGCTCTGACCCCAAAATCTGTTTCAAAATATTATGCTTATATTAAGTTCAGTCATAACAATCAGTGCAATATATAGGTTTGTTTATAGGATATACCCCGTATAGGGATAAACACGAGTGCTTCAAATGAGGCAGCAGTGCACTGAGCCCTGGCTTGTAACATTTGAATTTTCATCTTTTGCGATTGGATATTTATGTGACTTCCATCATTTCCTCTTTTGTCATATCAGGAGTTGGTGTCAGAAAGACATTCTGTAAGGTGCAGTAAGAAATACTGATATAAAAACATAGAAAATTCAGAAGCCAGGTATTCTTATACTGCCTGCCTTTTTACATGACAAGGTGAAGCCCATAGTGTGTATGTTTCTAACTACTTTTGCCTGACTACTCCGCCAGTATCAAAACCTTAAAATCCTGCAATAATTTCATTCCATTTTCTTATCGGCTCACTATAAGACTAAAAGGATTTTAATTAGACCTACTTCACAAGCTGTACTCAGACCATCTGCAGCGCCTGTACATGAAATGAAAAAGTAAATGAAGCAAAAAGATACTCTGGTTTCAGGCACGTTTTATTGGGGTTGACAATGTTAACTTGTTCAGTAGGACAGAAGAACCCTTTTTAGTGCTTGAATTACTAGAGGAATTCTGTGGTCTGTGGCATACAGAAGGGTGTATTGGAATATCATAAATAGTCTGTCTTATGCTTTGAAGTTTTTATTAAGAGCTATTTTGGCTAGCATATAGGTTGCATATAAAATGTATTGTTTGCCTTCCTCTTCCTTTTCTCATTCAGGTTGAAGTAATAGATGCCATTTAGAGCAATGGTATCAATGTGACATTCACAAACCTGTACAGCCTTGTGCAGTATTAAATTGTTCAATTTATTTTCAGGCTTTTCAGAGGGAACAATAGAGTTCTTTTAAAAATAATTTGAACTTCACAACTATGACTAGATCTGGTTAAAATACATTTAAATATCTAGGTCTATTGAGAATTGGGTATAAGGGTGTAATGTAGCAAATAGAAAAAGAACTGCGATCATTGCAGCTCTGAAATACTTTGTAGAAGTATTTAGGCCTCATTTTGTAATTCCCTAATTTGATAGCCAAATTCTATTTGTTGTTGTTCCTTTAGCACCTCCTACTTCAGTTAACAGCACTGAAACTGTAAGCTAATAGGCTTGTCTTCCACCCACACTTTGATTTCTCAGAAACTATTAAAAATGAAACATTTATTATTTGTCAAAACATTATTGTTTATTTGAGCAGTAGGCAAAACTGTATGGCAGTAATAAAATCTAGAAAATGACAGCTGAGGTTTTCATCAAGTCATTATTTTCCAACACTTAATATTTGTGTACGTCCTTCTTCAAAACCAAGCAAACCTTAAAAATTTATTTTACCTTTATTCTTATCCACAGCATAACAGTGAAATGCCTGGCTTTCCTTGCTGAGAAGGTTAAGAGAGGCTGCTGTATATAACCCATGGACTGAGGCACGCAGTGGCCTAAAAATAGGGCGTAACAGGGGACTAAATTTGAGTTTGCTCATTCCAATTTGCAGTATCTTAACTGACAAACTGTTTCCTATTCATTTTAATGGGACTAGTGATGGATCACGTTACAGCATAAGGAGACACTGAATAGGTCTGTGGGTTGAAGAGGGATAGCATTTTTGTCACAGATCATATGGCGAGTTATAAATTATACCTGCTGTCTTTTGTGCTCAGTAATCCCGTTATATTCAAGGAGTATGCAGTATGAAAGAGAGCAGATGGTTCTGCCTCTGCTGCCTTCTGAGCGTCTGGCCTGGCTGTACCACCCGAGACACACAGAATAGGTGCATTGCTCTGCTCTTCATTTCTACACAGGTCTTGGTTGTTGTTCATCTGAGAGCAATATCTGTGGTTATTATGTGAAGCAGAATTTTACAGTCCCTAGTTCCTTAATCCATTTTTTTTTACCAGGCTTGGGTTTTTAGTTCTGGTATGGTCTAATCTAGCGCACATTCACTGGTCAAAATTTAGAAAATGCATTTTGCTTCCTTCCTCCTCCCTCCTCCCCCCTCAAACCAGAGGGGTGTTGTCTTACTTGTTGCCTCCAGGACACAAGAGGTACAGAGGTTAACCTACGCAGTTAAAGTAGGATGACCTGAGGAAGTTTAGATGAATTCTTTTCCCAAGATTACAGTTCTTAACAATAGATGGTATTTTTGTTCATTTAGCTCATTCTTCCCTAAAAAAGTAACATGCTAAGATGCCCCTCAAACTTTCTGAAATTTTATCCCTCTCGGTTATTGCAATCTAATATTTAAACTAAGAAACTTGTAGCTATTGCAAGATATTTCACACATACTTTTCCGAAGTAGAATATTGTATGGGCAGTGTAATATTTTATTGTAGTTAATAGGTTTGACTTTTTAGAATGGTAATGGGAAAGTGTCAAAAGACTTTATTTCAAGCATTGTTTGCTTGTAATGCAGCAGACAACTAAATAAGAGAAGAAGTTACAATTTTATTTGGTTTTATTTGGTGCTTTGTTCCCCCATCTCAAATTATTTCCCCATCACTAAATAGGTGTGATTTACCTTCATGTTGTGGCATTGTTAACCCTTGCTTTAATCCTGGAACTTCAGATACTTCTTAGTATCTTAAGGACAATTTTTACCTGGGAGAAAAGGTTTGCAGCCCTTGACTTGGTATTCCACAAAAATTAATGTAGGAAACAGTGGATGGCATGTAGTTTGTTTCTTTGGGTTTTGTTTTGTTGGGGTTTTTTGTTTGTTTGGTTTTTTATGCCATGCACCTTATTGGAAAATAAGTTAAAAGTATGAGTCCGGGCTTTTGAGATGGGATACAACGAAATACCAAGATTTGATTTGTGCATGGAGGTTCAGAATTGTTATAGTAAAGCAGAGACCCCAAAGTCAGATGGTGGTAGAGTCTGAATGTTTTGCTGATTTGATTGCTAAGGTTCAAATTATTAGTATCTCCTAGCTCTGGATGAGTATTTCCCAGCTTTTAAAATTCTTATACTATCTTTTACTACTCATCACTACTTGTGGAGTGCTTTATGTTACTACAATAATATATATTTACACCCATGATTGGAGGAATATGCAAGTAAATACTTGGCAACTTGGAGGTGGGGAATGTTCACGTGGTTCAGTCAGCAGCTGTAGAACAGTTTATTTATTCTTTTTAAATGGCCAGAAAGGTGCAGCACGGAAATTATAGAACTTTGAATTTTGTATCTGTAGTCACAGCTGATCAATATATCAACTGAAGATTAGGGAACTGTTTCTACAGTATTCCTTCTTTTTGATGATTGAATCCTAGGTTTTAGAAATGGCAGCCTACCACTCTTGAAGATGGAGTGGTCTTTGCGTAATTAAGAATTACAGCTTTCTTCTCTGGACATCAAACACACAGCTCCCGAAATCCACCATTGAACAGCAGAAATAATGACCTGCTTTCCATCAGTCCAGAAATGTCGCTGACTCAATTTTGAGTTTGGGGTATTCACAAAGCCTGAAAAAAAAAAATAAATAGTGGTTTAGGTGAATTAAAATAATTTGAGGTGAATAGTTTTAAGGAGAAAGATGAAACTAACTGGGACTGAGACCTTTGCTATCCCCAGAATAGGCACAGTTTCACACACGTTAATTTGTTTGCATCTCTTTTGAGACTGTCACCAGTATCTTTTTGTAAAAGAAAGGAACAGATGTGGAAGATTAAGAAAAGTGTTTTAAATAAATCCTTTGCTGCCACGAAGTGATTCTCTTCATTGCCACCATTAACCCCATTGACTCAATCACTGCACAGTGGCTGAAACTGCAGTCCTGCAATGCTCCAGCATGGTGACGTTGACAGACCCGAGAAGCGGGCTGACGTGTAACACGCTGCTGCTGCCTTCTCAACAGCTCTGGGCACAAATAGCTTCTTTTTAATATGGACAGCAAGACTAAGTGAAATTTTAATCAAAAAAGGCTGAGTACTGAAATGCCAGACCTTGTGGTGTTCTGACAATATTGGATTTGCCTTTCTGCACCCCTGTAACTATTTCAGTTAGCTTTTGTCTATATTTTAACTGAAGTTTTTCTTCTTGTTTAAATTCAGCTTAGTTTGCTGGTATACTGTCTTTTAAATTGACATGAATAATGTATCCAACTAACAAAAGCATAATCTGTGCTTTGTTTTCAGACACGACATGAATTTAGTGTAGTACATGAAAGTGGCTATTCCCTTTGTTTCTTTGAGGTGGATGTTGATTTCTCTTTAAATATGGTGTTTATTTATAAAATATATTTTTTGTCCTATTTAGAAGCCTTAATAAGAGATAGGATCTTACATATGTATTACTTCTAAGATTCCAAGAGTTCACCTTAAGTGTTATGCTGATACATACCCAAACAATGTTCTATGTATATTTTGGTCCTGCCAGCTGACTGAGGTGTAGAAACTCACCTTTTTGTGGATCCTCCAGTATATTTGGGACAATTGCTCAACTGTCTTGGAATAATGCAAAAAGCCTTGATTTGGTATGGATTTAGAGACATCCTTGTACCAAGTGAATTATTTAAGTAATCTGATTTTAAGAAAGTGGATTCTAGATTGCAAACCTTATTCTAAGGGCTGTATGAGTTTTTCCCCCTTTTTTCCCAGTGAGAGGTCCGTTTCAGAAATAATCTTGTTTTAAGGGATCCTTACTTAGAAGTATATCTATAAACTATAAATTTATCTGCTCAGCCTCTGTCTAAATTGATACAGAACTAATGACTTGATTTTAGAATATGCTGTAAACCATGAATTGTAACAATTATGGCTGACATAAGAACTACAGGTTATACCTCTTACCACACAGATACACTCGGGGCAGGAAGTAATTACTATCTAACTAATTTTGGAAGGGAGAGTGGAACTTGGAGAGATGGAGAGCTTCTGTAGATTCTGGGAAAATACATGCATAGCTGAAAAATAGGAGAATTCTACTTGCCCCAAAGCACTTGCGACTACAATCATCTTTGTAGAAAAGGGAGATAAGAGTCTCAGTTGCCAGATCCACACATTTTGTTGTTGACTCAGTTCTCTGTTTTTGTTTCTCAAACTCTGTCTGTAATTTCCTAATGTCACTGTGCAACTCTTTTTTTAATTTCTAGTCTAGAAGGATTTGCTGATTGCTGGTAATTCTTTCATCACTTCTTCAAACAACTGATAATAATAATTATAAGACTCTTATTTAATGAGGCAGCGCTGCTCTAAGGATGAAGAAAGTATTATTTATGGCTCAAGTAATTCAGGTACAGAGAGATTTAAATCATCATATGTTACCCAAGGGAGGGCTGCACTCTTTCTGTCTAAGATTTCTCAAAAAAAGTGTAAGTGCTTGCATCCTGTAAGATCTGCTACATAGATCTGAAGCTCCACAAATTGAGCAGCTTTTTGTGCATAAATATGAGAACATTGCATAGATTTTTGCCTTGGTGGATTCAATTCTTCATAAAGAAACAGTTTCTCCAAGATTTACTGCAAAGTATTTGTTCTTACAGTGTGGCATATTTCATAGTTTTCAGCTCAAATGTCCCTTCTTCCTCTATTCACAAAAAGAACCTGTGTAAAGTTTGTGGGAAGGGGCAATGGTTTTTTCAAGGCCTTGGTTGCATCTATTTCTGGTTATGACCTGTATTGGTTAGGAATAGGGGGCGACAAAAAAAAAGCCCTCCAAAATTATATACTAAACTACCTATGCCAGCCCAAAGCTCTAGTAGTGATACAGTTGTGTGAGTAAAGATTGTCTTTTGGCAAGAAGTAGCTCCTTCTGTTCAAAAAGTGCCACAGTGGAAAGTTTTACCCTATTGACCTAAGTTATAAGTTGTGGAAGACTATCGTTCAACCAGCAAAATGCAGATTACTCTTTCTTTGATGATTTTCACACAAGAATGTTTGAGTTATAGCTTCACAGGATTGTCCTCTGAAGCTTCAGCTCCTGTAAGTGATTACCATTGCACAAGCAGAGCTAAGTTGAAGCTAACAGAGTGGGCAGGGATCTGGAAAAGGATGCAAGGAAATGTTTTATTCAAAGTTAATATTTAGAACGCTGAATAAAAATAAAGCGACACTAAGGTTAGCCAAGTGACTCTATATGTTCGCTTTGCTTCTTATTCCCCCAAAACCCTATCTTTGAGATTTCATGAGGGGACTCTGAAATGATGCTGGGAAGTGCTTTGTCAAAATGGTAATAGAACATTGGATGTAAGTGTACTCCAGAGGCTCTGTATGCCAGCCAACGAAAATGAAAAAATATGCCAGCTTCTCTTCCAAAACCAAACAAGGTAATTATGTTAGCAAACTACTGAGTGAGGTCAGCCTTGCTATCCTTGGTCTCTGAAAATATTACCATCCATGAAATTTTATTTGCTAGTTGTCAGTCCATGGAGTCTCAGCTGGTTCTTCCATACATGATTCATAAGGGCAAAAGTCTTGAAAAATTTCCACATCATCCTGCATGATTCTCCATTTCTTTCCATCTGCTACCTCTTCCTCTTATATTGCACCATGCTTCTTTCCTTTGCATCACACGGTTCTCCCATGTTACTGTTGGTTTCCCTTGCATATTACCCTTATTTTCTTTTTCCTTATTTTATCTGCATTTCTTGGTACATATGGTGGAACTTGATATATTTTTTCCTGTGTCTTACTTGGAATCAGAGGCTAACTAAATATGACAAGAATTTATACCAGGGACAGATTTTGTTCATTTCAAATAGGAGTGACCTATGGGAAAAACGATTTATTGAAAGGTAATGACATTTGCAGCTAGTTCAAAACTGAAGGGAACTGGAGGGTCAGTCAGTTCAGTGGAAGAGGCAAAAAATTTAAAATGGATGGAGTTGATTAAAATCATCATGTTCAAATACCTATTTTCCACTTGAAGCAAGGAAAATTCTAGTAACAGGACTGGGGGGGAGAAGGAAAAAAAAACCAAATCACAACCAACAGTATAGACTGTGTAATAGTATTTTCAAAACTACTAAATGAGAAAACAAAATGGGGATGGCAAATCTTACCAGAAAAATACCATGCAAAGTTTTCTAGCAACCAAGTAAATAAATAATTCATTTAGTTTTATTTTTAAGTACAACAGAATAATCCTGAAGATAATCAGCTGGAAAGAACTGGTACTTTACAAGGAGCATTTTTGGTCTCTTAGAACGTGTACACCATTTCAGAAATGTCGTATTGTGAATGGATATATAGAATGAAATGTATTTCTCAGATTCCAGCACCAGAGATGCTCATTTCCCATGGAGGGTGCCCTGCTCAAGCTGACAAAGTCCTCTGTTAAACAGCACCAAACGTTGACTTTCTTACAGACAAGACATATTTAGAATGGATAAATCTTACTGATGAATATCTCTAGACTAAGACCACTAACGATGGCAGAGTTGTTTTTCTGTCGTGATTGCTTGAACTACTTTGTTTTATGAAAATTCTGGGATGCACCTACTGAATTTTCTTTCTAGGAATTATTTATTCTAAAGTCTTACCTGTTTCTTTCCAAAAGAGATTTAAGATTTTCTGCTTAGATGTAAGCAACTGTGTTTGCTCACTTGAATAAATATGTTCTGTAGGATGATTTTAAATAGTTAATATACCTATATTCTGAATGAGCAGTCAGTGCCATCTACAAGGTGATGGGTTTTCTTAACAGCAATAAACTTTATTTTTGTCTTAGAGACTCCCTGTGCCACAGAAAGCTCTTTTTTATTTTGAACCAAAGCACTTAAAACATTTTCATTTACAGTACTTTATTTCGTAAAGTACTCCTTCTCCGTATAGACATTAGTATCACATTTATTCCAGTAAAATGTATCCTAGCCTTTTCTCCTCATGGAGATCCATTATTAGATCTTAACCTTGTTCTTTAAATATCTCTCTCTGTGTTATCCAGTAGCTTAATGTGAAGGAAACTGTTTCCTTCTGTTCATAGTTACATGTAAATGAAACTGTTATCCAGATCCATAATTATGGCATTAGCGATTCTAATTGTTGATTTTTTTCAGAAATCATTTAGTGACAGAGTTTGTTATTCATGTAATGACCTTGGAAAAATACTTCTATTTTCTTTTTGCCTGGTAACCCTAATCTTACAGTGTTCACTAGTTGTATGCTGTATAAACAAAACCTCAAGGAAATTTCCTACTATGTCCCAATTAATTTGTACTTAGAACTACATTTACTCTGCCCCTTCTCCCTTCCAAACACTAAAAACTTGCAGCTTAGTTTTTCTGGAGGTTAAAGTTATTAGTTAATATAATACTTAGAGATTTATCAGTCTTCACTGTGATTACCTTAAGGAAGAGAGAATTAGGGTTTTAAAAAAAACTTTTCAAAACCCAGACTCTATATTTAGACTGATAAGATCACCAATAAAAGAACAAGCTTTCTGTTAATGTATTATTTTAAATGACACATCAGAATCCTGTTTTCCAAAGCACCTAACTCCCATTTTCCAAAATAATGAAAGCCTAAGGGTCTGCTTGATGGCTTAAATTAGAACACAGATTCATTTAGATGCTACAGTTCCAAGATAAAAACCTGTTCCTCTCCGGATAACACAGTGGACAGCTGAGCAGCTCCATGCCAGAGCCTTACTGGGGCTTTGAAGTCTGCCTCCAAGGTCCAGTGGATGGTCACTGGGCAGATCTCTGCTGGAGACACTGTCTTCCACAGCATCCTCGTAGCTAAACTGAGGAAGTGTGGCCTGGATGATAGCGTAGTGAGGTGGATTGTAAACTGACTGAAGGATAGAAACCAGAGAGTTGTGGTCATTGGGACAGAGTCTAGTTGGAGGCCTGTATCTAGTTGAATCCCTCAGAGATAGGTACTGGGCCCAGTATTATTCAATATATTCATCAACAACTGGGATGAGGGAATAGAGTGCAAATAGAGTGCACTATCAGCAAGTTTGCTGATGACACCAAACTGGGAGGAGTAGCTGACAGGCCAGAAGGACGTGCTGCCATCCAGAGAGACCTGGACAGGCTGGAGAGCTGGGCAGAGAGAAATTTAATGAAATGTAACTATGGGCAAGTGTAGAGTCTTTGCATCTGGGCAAGAACAACTCCAGGTACCAGTATAGTTTGGGAACTGCCCTGTTGGAGAGCAGTGTAGGGGAAAGGGACCTGGGGGTCCTGGTGGGCAGCCGGATGACCACGAGCCAGCACTGTGCCCTTGTGGCCAAGAAGGCCAATGGCATCCTGGGGTGTATTAGAAGAGGGGTGGTTAGTAGGTTGAGAGAGATATCCTCCCCCTCTACTCTGCCCTGGTGAGACCCCATCTGGAATATTGTGTCCAGTTCTGGGCCCCTCAGTTGTATATGCAATTACCTGGAATTTTATGGTTGGTTGTTTTGTTTTATTTTATATTAACCTGTAATTAACAGGTTCCATCTCTTTTGAAGTAGACTTTGCTTATTTTGTCACTAAAATCAAACTACTCCTAAATAAACTGCCCAAAATCTAGAGTTCGAACATAATGTCAATGAAACAGTGGAGAATAACCTAGTTATTGTAGTGTTCTGTAATTTTCTAAATGAGGCTGAATGTGGTTACGATCTTATTAAATCAGTACAATGATAGTCTCAATAATTTACTACTGTGAGGTAATTGTAAGGGTACATTTTTTGAAAAAATAATTTCATTTTACCTCTATTGAGAATTGTTTGGAGAATTGTTTGGAGCTCAGTAATTTGAGAAATCATGAAAATTATTACAATTAAGGAAATGGTTAATAATGTATATCTTGTTTAGTTGTATTATGGGAAGCAAAGTAATTCCTTTTTTAATTGTAAGAATGTTAAATTTAAGTAGTGGCAGGCAAAATAGTCGTGTGGTGTTTTATGATGTGATCGGACAGCGGAGCTGGCTTGCTTTTTGGTAAAAGGGCCTTTTTTTATTGTTCTGGCCAGATATTGGAGTACATGCCTAGTTTGATGCAGAAACAGCCACGCTGGCCAAACTCTGTGGTCTCTTGTTGTACCTTTCTGTGTTCATATAAGGGTAACTGCAGGCACAAGGTGCTTTTGGACTTCAGAACAGAATCTTGCTTTACCTATTTAGCATGAATTTATTTAGCACCTATTTATTCCATCTGGAGTGAAAGAGCTGTGTATGACAGGCTGCACATGTCAGCTTAGGTGATGGTGTAGGGGAGATGCTGTGTTCAGAAGGGGAATCACCTTGAGAGTAAAGTTTCCAATGGGAGCAGCATATGATACTGAGCCACCCATTTAATTTGCTTGGAACAGTCGCCAGGCATTTATCATTACGAGCTCTGTTGGCATGGTCGTCGTTGTCCAGAGCACAGAACAAATTTAAAAAAGCTATTTCAAAAAGGCATAATTTCCTTTTGAAAGATGAATTGTCCCAATAGAGTAAGCTGGAGAAAGTAACCGTATAGTAGTATTGAAACAAAGAAACAATAAAGTAGGGGGAAAAGGAAGGAAAAAGAAGGGAGAAAAATACAGTGCCATTGCAGAAAGAGTTAAGCCATTTTTCTATTTACACGCTTTATTTCACAAGTGTCTGACTCATTGGGCATAACCAGCACAGTTAAATTACAAAATTACTATTTGCTTCTTTTTTATTGACTACAATTCAAAGCTGCTTCAAGCCTTCCAAATTTAATCCCCCCAGCTCTTTGCCAAGAACATTACCTTTTATTTTCAGCATTAAACTGTGTAAGATACCCCTAAGGCTACATGTGAGCTCACCCTCCATGATAGGAGCTAACAGAGTGTATCAATTGTTCATGATTTCCTATTCTCCTGTAAATTGGGAGAGGCGGGAGGAGCACTGGAATGCGAATTTTGTACTGTCAGCAGTTCTTTTGCAGGCTCTAGCTCAAGCAGTGCATATCGAGGTAATTAATTGTGGAATGTTTTCAGCTCTTCACTCTGAGTTACCGTTTAGCAACCTGTCAAAACTGAACTAATAAGCCCATTGCATGTATATTGATATGCTTACTTTACTTTAACTGTTCAGAGACTATTTCTCTTTCCCCCTTTTTGGTTCAAAAGAAGTCAAGAAACTACCATGAGACAGTTAACATGGAAGGAGAGGCCGTTTCACAGGGCTGTGACAGAATCTTTCAGTCAAGTTTTATATTACTTTGTGTCCTGGCAAATGCACTTGGTTTAAAGTATCTGAGATGTCTACAAGTGTATTTTGTGAATTTGCTCTCCTTATGCTCCACCTCTTATTCCCAAATGAGGTGTTTTCTTATTAGCTGCCTGTGTTGCAGGTGTGAAATGATTATTTATAACTGTAATTGCTTAATTGTAGCGTCTTTTATTTCTGGAAATTAGCACTGAACTTTAGTGTAAATTTTAACAGGTGACTTTTTAAGTATATTTTGAAAGTCAAATATTAAATCTGTTTTTAATGGAATTAGATTTTAATATGTCACAGATTGCTTCCTCTGATGTTGAAAAAGCAGTGTTTAACAACAAAAATAATACATTGAAAATGTTTAAAAATCTATTAATTTATCTTTATTTCTAAAAGAACCTGTAATCTTTAACACCTCCTCTCAGCATTTCTTCTATTTCATTCACTAAATACAGAAGTTATTGTCCAAAGTTGGCTATGAGGCGATTATGGACTTCCACTTTTCTAATGTTTTGAAAGATACTTTTCTTGTGCATTTTGTTGCTGTACTGGGTTCAAGGTAAAGATCAAGATGAGAATATGGTTATGAGGACATAGGTGTATGAAAAGCATGCAAACAGTTGCATGTGTTAGTGTCCGTGAAACAGTGTATACTCTCTGCAGAGATAGATACAGTATGTGTGGCTGATATCTATTAGGTATACAATGGTACAGTTTCTTGAAAAATTCATGGTTGCTCACCAGCTTTTTCAATGATGAAGTCCAATCCATTTGTTTTCTGAGCTACTCATACTTTGATAAAAACCACTATCATGTATAATGAGTCAATGTGTTGTAGAAGCATAACAGATAACATGCATACACTGACAGTATAAAAATATGCACATGTATATGTACCTGTGAGTATCTGAGTTCATATCTCATCATTACAACTTAACACATGAATGAATTCCTGCATGATGCAAGTGTGACATGTTAGCATTTGTTTGAAGTTGTGAATGTAGCTGTAATGATGCAATTGAGAAAGTGGAACTATCTTCTCCTCTGGAAGAATTATATTGGCTGCACCTGGAATATTGTGTCCAGTTCTGGGCCCCTCAGTTCCAGAAGGACAGGGAACTGCTTGAAAGAGTCCAGGGCAGAGCTACAATGATGATGAAGGGAGCGGAGCATCTCCCATACAAGGAAAGGCTGAGGGAGCTGGGTCTCTGTAGCTTGGAGAAGAGGAGACTGTGGGGTCACCTCATTAATGTTTAGAAATATGTGAAGGGTGAGTGTCAGGAGGATGGAGCCAGGCTCTTCTCAGTGACAGGCAATG
This sequence comes from Nycticryphes semicollaris, assembly GCA_013400055.1. Taxonomy (NCBI): domain Eukaryota; kingdom Metazoa; phylum Chordata; class Aves; order Charadriiformes; family Rostratulidae; genus Nycticryphes; species Nycticryphes semicollaris. The sequence continues at coordinate 84,718 of VXBJ01008285.1, forward strand.
ATAGGACAAGGGGCAATGGGTGCAAGCTGGAACACAAGAGGTTCCACTTAAATATGAAAAAAAAATTCTTCATGGTGAGGGTGACAGAACACTGGAAGGGGCTGCCCAGAGAGGTTGTGGAGTCTCCTTCTCTGGAGACATTCAAACCCTGCCTGGACGTGTTCCTGTGTGACCTGCTCTAGGTGTTCCTGCTCCGTCAGGGGGATTGGACTGGATGATCTTTCAAGGTCCCTTCCAATCCCTGAGATTCTGTGATTCTGTGATTTGGTGATATGATGGATTTCAAGGTTGCCAGTGCTATATGCTAACATAATTATCTAGATTTGACTTGACTCCATTTGAGAAATTTGAGGCTTGTGAAACTTCTATTTTAGCTTTTTGGTTTATCCCCCCTGCCCTATTTTTTATTAATAACACTGAAGGTTTTGTCTTTCCACAAATAAAGTGAGCTGTAGAAGCATAGAATGGAAAGGCACTGGGTATCGAATATATTGAAAGCACAAATTAAATCTTTGCTAAAAATACCCTTCTGCCATTATATTGCAAACATCAATTGCGAAGAACCACATTATTCACAGCAAGTGACCTTACTGACCATCAAGATTTGCTTTATGTTTTGTTTCTTCTTTTAATTTATCCCTGCCAAAAATCATCTATCTACATTTCCTTGGACTGAATTCAAATTCATCTCGGGAGCAAATTAATGCTGGCAAAAGGTGTTCAAGTTGTCTTAAATTGTCCTGTCTGTGGATCACATGAAATATTTCAGTATAGGCAATTTGGCACTAGAAGTTGGACAAATGAGAAAGGGCAATTCAGCCTCAGGAGATGCTCAGAATCAAATATGAAAGGCAAAAGAAAGAGTAAAAATTGTTTGATTTCACTTTTGCTGGATGAATAGCATAAACTGGAAAGTTATATTGCTGGTTTGGAGAAATCAAGAGTGCACCTGAAAACAATGACAGTGGCATGGCAGTAGAAGCAGGAGTTACTTAAGAACTAAGAAAACAAAAAGTATTTTAATTGTTCCAAAAAAAAGCATTAGGATCTTGATTTATGGATAGCCCCCTCTAACATTGCTAAAAAGGTGAAGCCTAAGTATGTAGAGGAGCATAATTGCCCGGCTTGTGCTATTGATTGATTCGTAGGCTCAACATATTCATGGCTACACTTCCAATTTGTTGGTCAGAATCTGAGGTGAAAGATAGTGTTAATCTCTTAAGGTATGGAATTCACATTACAGTGCCTTGTTTCGTGGCTCATCAAATGGTTGTGACAGTTTTTTTTTGTCAAACGTCTTAATTTCTTTTCTGTTTCTCCTTCAGTGTATGGAAAGTGGGCATTCTGAGTATTAGGCACACATAAATCTCAACGAGAGGAATTCGATACAATAATGTCTACTACTGTTACCCCCATTTGGAAAATGTGTGACCACCTAGTTCACAAAATGGTTTTCTTAGAGGTACACAAACACCTGTGAAGCCACTGGGAGCTCTTTTGTTCATGGAGTTTAACACCTCTGTGTTCATCAGCCTGTTCTTGAAGCCTAAGCTGTGACATTTTCTTGCATTGATAAAATCTTAATGATAGTTGATAATACTCCTGGACTAATACATTGCAGTCTTCTTCCTCTGTTTAGTAACTTAAAAATTGGTTGCATATGTATAGATACCAATGTATAGATGGTATGTATATTCTGTGACTCTAAAGAGTCGTACAGTTGCATCAAGAACAAGATTTTAATGCATGTATACTTTCTGAATTTGAAACTATTCAGATGTATTTACTTTCTATATATGTTTTAGGGGAGTTCTTTTGTTTGTTTGTTTGTTTGGGGGGATTTTTGTGTGGTTTTCTTTAGCAGTCAGGTCATATGCTTCTCACCCTGGCAGTACCTTCACAGTTAACAGTGGTGTTTGCTAAACTTTCCAAGAGCTAGTAAGTCTCTGTGAATCATCAGGATAAAGGTTAACAGTACACAAATAACAAGGTAAGTATTTGCTGCCAGCAGAAATTACCGTGTTTACACTTGGTATAATGTTTCTGAAGAGAATCATAAATAAGTAAAACTGCATCTGAGCAGTAATCATGAATTTCTCTGTAAATATTGAGATTTGGATTAGAGGCTAATATATGGCAGTGTGTCTTCAGTATGTGCATTTGCCAGAGAACTGATAAATTGGCATTTGATGTGATAACAAATATATATATATATATANCCTCACTGTAGGGAAAAACTCCAAACAGGAAAGAAAATGAAATGAGATTATGTGGTTCAGATGCTGATCTCAGGAGATCTGAGATTGTTTTCCAGTTCTGATGCAGTTCTTTTGTAAATTGAGGGGTGAGTATTTTCACCCAAAGCAGTCAAAGGCTCAAATCTACAATTTCCCTAATAGCAGAGAATTTCACAGGGCCTTCTCCATGGACTCGCCTTCTAGCTTAGTTTTAAGGGAACCACCACTTTCTCTGAACATTGAAAGAGTTGTGAGTACTAAATTTCAGAGTCACAAAATATATCATATGAATAACTTGCATTGTCTTTCAAGTCTTCAGTAGTTTTGAAGTAAAAAAAGGTAAAATTTATTTTCCAGAAGAAATATTTTGATGTAATTTAATAAATATCTTGAGAAATGCTGCCTGATTGTTGGCCCCAATTAAATGTAAATGTCATAAAATTGCGTTAGCTGTTGACAGTTTTTAGCAATATATGAATCTTCAAGATTCTTTTGATCTGCAGTTGTAAAGTCTTATAAGAGTGAAACCCCAACCCAAGTCTTGCATCCATTTGCCTCATAGATAATACTTGTCTTTCATTATTTAACAGATAATCACAAGCTGTAAAGTTTTGCTTTTTAACCATGTTTCCTGTCATTGCTTTGTTTCATCTTTCTCTTGTCTTTTTCAGTTTTACTTGTGAATTGAAAGGGAAGAGGCAGTAAGAAATTTTGCAATTTAGTCTTTGCAAAAATTAATGCTGAGGAGGTTCTGTGTTGGTGACTGGCACAAGTGGAATCATTATCCAGAACACACTCAGATAGCACACCATTTCCAGGTAGACTGACACATCACCAGCATTCTAGCCAACTTTCAAACTTAAAACAGCTTTGTCTTGCAATTTCATTAAAAAACAGTCCTTTTCTGAGATCATTGAATAAATGGTCTCTAAAGTTTGTTACTGAGGTACTGAAGCTCTGTAACTGAGCATAACTGACAACTGTTGCTGTTGGTGTTACTCATTGGCATTGTGCAGGTTGCCTTTTGGGCTAACAAGCTTCTGATGGTTAGTGACGTGCAGCACAGCCCAGTGGCTAACAAGCTGGCTGCAGCACGCATCGGCTGTTAATGGAACTAAAGTCCTGGTACCAGTAATAGTCTCCTAGATCTTGAAATGTGAAAATACAGTCTAGTGAACAGAACTCCAAAGGAAAGGTCTTGAGCACAAAGGCTCTCTTTGATAGTTCTCTGGAGATTAATAAAATAAAATAGGGTAAATATTTGTCTCTCGTTAACCTTATCAAATGGAATATACTCTTTACAAGACCTTTACAAATAAAGGAACAGGGAATGCAATTTGTACTCTTTCTTTTCCAGCAGCACTTATTTTTTGTTTAATACATGTGGTAGATAAGAGTAGTATTCATTATGATAAATGGATAGCAACTGATAACGGACTTTCTGGTAAAGCCTAATAAATTTTAAGCCATTAGAGTTTCTTCGGTATATTTTGCAGTTTCCTCTTACTTCACAAGAATTATAGCTTGCCAGTGCTTGAAAGCTGGGACATGGCCGCTTTCTTTTCTTAGTTCAGAGTGGACGATGGTCTTCTGCACGAAATGTAAGCAAAAAGCAAGTAGATGTGGAAGAAATACCTCTGATAGTGTGAACAGAGAGGAAAAAATGTTCAAGTAATTAGTGTATAAAATTGAGTTTATGAGCTCATGCTGAGGTTACCTTGTGCTCTTCTGTCATCTTTTGTTTATAACGGTTCAAGAATTGTTAAGGTTGGAAAACGTTTTTCCTAAGTTAATACATGATGAGCCTATTTTCATTGCCTGTTGTGCAGTAAACATTGCCTGAGTGCAGTAAACTGCTCTGGCAGTTTACTGCACTCAGCTCTTGATTATGCAGAAGAATACTGGGAAGACCAGCGTTGTTCTAAAGGAAGCAGTCGTGGCAGTACCCCTTTACTGCTGTATCTTAGGTTTATGGTGCATAAATACTTCTTAATGGTATTTACATAGAACTCCACTTTCTTATTACATTGTTACGCTTTTACAGGTTTTAGGTTTTTATTTTTGCCTTTGTCCATCATGTGCATATTAATTTATTTTGAATAACTGGAAAAACATATGGTTAACAAGTACAGTGGTCTCATGACGCTCTTGTGATATGAGTCCCTGATGAAGAATGTTGTATGTAGCTGGATGAGTAGGAATTAGTAGGTTTGATCTCAGTCAGACCCAATGAAACAACTATGTTTTTACCAAGTTAATGAGGAACCTTGATAGATTGAGAATGGTTTTATGCTTTTATTGCAGCCTTAACGCTTGCTTTCAACAGAGCATACATGACAAAGCATAAGCGTGGGATGGTATGGATAACTGGTATATAGCCCATCAATGAAAAGTTACTTTGACCAAAGCTGAAGCAGAATATATTTACGTAAAATCAATACTCAAAATCAGTACTTTTCATCTGGTCATTGTGGTGCTCATCTGGTACAAGGAAATCACCTGGTGGATACAGTACTGCCAAACCACAGCCTTAGAATCTGGGATTGGATTGGGTTTTAGACTTGTTAAACTATGTGTAACAGAAATAGCAAAATAGAAAAGATGAGGGAATACTGCAAGTACATAGAAGATTAAGGCCAAGGAAAGAAAAAAAAAAAGTAAGAACCTCTAAAGAAGGGACTCAATAGACCCTAAATTTATCAAAAAGAATGTCTCTTAATTTAATACACATGTGTAATTTAAAGTAAAAAAAAATGTCACCTTGCTTGGTTTTGTTACTGCCATCTATGCTGTGATAATCTAAGCTTGTGTAACACAAATATTCCAGAAAGGCATCATGCTTTTATTTGAAAATAGCAAAAGCAGATAATCCACCAGTTCTCTTCAAAGCTTAGTTGTTCATGTTGGTAGATTTTTATTGTATCTGGCTTACAAATTCTTTCTGTGGTCTAGTTAATTGCATAAAAGCAAGCCCATTAAGGGAAATAACTCTGTACTAATTTATCTGAAAGTTTAGTTGAAGAAATGAGGTTACACCAGGGATCAAATCCAGCTTAGGCAAAAAATCTTCACTATAATCAGTGATGGGAAAAAAGGAGAAGAAACCAATTCGACTTTCAAATCCCATGTTGAGATTGAGCTCAAAGTTAAAAAAAACAGCTTTCAACTTGCAAAAACTGTTGATAAAGAAATCTTTGAAGGAAAAGAAATATGATACCCTAGAATACTATGAGTATTATTCTGATTTTACAGAATCATTTTTTTAATTGACTCAAGGTTTGATATCTAGTATGAAATAATTAGGAGATACTAGTTGACATTTTAAGTTCACGTTTAGTAGGAGGATCTTTTTGCTTCCATCAGTTTTCTGTACTATTTGGAGGTAGCCAAAACTTCAGGAGGATTTTCTTATTTCAAATAAGGTGCCTTGCTTGAAACGCCTTCTAAGCTAAGCACAGTTAGTAGCTTGTAGTTCAGAATTTATAACTATATTTAAGCATTGCTCATGCAGCTTTAAGCCTGTATTCATATCCCCATGTGATAAATAAGACTGAAGCATATGTTTCAGAGTTTTACTTAAGCGATGAAGTACTCTTCTCAGTGGGTTTCTTTGCCAGGCTCAAGCCCTTCATGCCTTGAAGTGCTCATTAGCTGCCTATTGATTGTGTTAAGAGACTGCGGGTTCCCTGGACTTATCCAAACAATGATGAAATCACACCTGACAGTCCCTTCTCTGTTATTGGACATTGGCTGCTTATGCTATTGGCAAAGCTGTTATTTGAAGAGAAATAAAGTAAATGCTAAGCTTGCAGTTGTAGGCTGTGATATGGTTAAAAGTCACCTTTGTCATGAGAACGGCTTCATTTCTCTGATTCTATTGTGACCATAGAGCAAAGGTTCTTCAACAAACCTTTCTTCATGTTTTTATTAGAATCATGCCTTTGTGGTCTTGGCCTATAAATAATAATATAAGAAAAATATGCCATTCTTGGATTTTCTAATCCTTAAGCACTGGCCTGTTGTGCTACTTTGAGTGTTGTCTGTGTACAGTTTCTACAAGATGGGTTTGCATTACAAGATGATAAATGAATATGTTTAATTTTACAAATGTAAAACTCTTGTCTGCATATCTCCACAGAGATATTCTGCTTTTGACAAATCTGAAAACAAACAATATAATAAGGATGAATATATATATTTCTAAATCAGCTTGGAATTTACAGTCAATAAAAATCACTTTCAGCAGAGTAATTTACATACGCAGTAATTTATAATAAAATTATAAAATAAATCTGTTAATAAATTAATTATTCACCTCATAGCAAATGTACTTTTTCAACAAGTTACTAAAGGTCAAGTTCCTTTAGTATTACTGTGGAAGAATTAACCTACTGAGACAGACAAGTTGCAATTTCGGTAGAGTCTAACCAAATACCCACACCAGCTGAGTAAAACATTCTGTAACATAGACTCACCATAAAGCTTAACAGAAAAAAATTCTGGGAAAATAAATGCATGAAATGACAAAAATTATTTTTAATATTCCATAACTAGAATTGTGTATTACTTAATCTCCTTCAGAATTGCTTATCTAACCTGTAGAAAGAATTTATTTATTGTAGATATTCCGTATTTGTTTATTGTAGTTTTTTGATGTATAAACATCAGATTCTAGCTCAGAGGCTCTGAAAACAGTAGAATAATATTCCTGGTAATTCACATGTAGAACTTAGGTTTCAAGCTGTGAATACAGTACTAACCTCTGTTTTATGAACAGGAGAAAACCTCTTATCACATCAAATCAGAACTTATCTCATGCTAACAGATGGGGAAATCCTTGCCATGCTTCTGTGTCAGGAATTCACTAGAGTATTATTATATACTCAAAAAGCTATCTTCAAATATTAGGGGGGAGGATTATTTTTGTTAGGGATTTCACAGGATGAGAGGGGGTTCTTGTGTTAGGAGAGCTGCTTTCATTATGCCTTTACAGTGAAGAAGTGGATTTGTGTAAAGACAGAAAAGGTATTTTTTTCCTCCAGAGTGTTAGAGCAAAATTGCCTAAAATTAGATTCTTTAAATACAGATTTTTGTTTGTTTGTTTGTTTTTCTTCACTTAAAAAGAGGATTTAATGAATAAAAGATCAAACTTAAATGGCATTTTTTTCTGTATGATCTTTCTCGGATCATTAGAAGTTCGGATCTGCATGTGTCCATGTGTCTTATCGTTGTTAGTTTTATGACTCCTATTATATGCAAAATCAATATTCACACATAGGACAGTTGAATACATGTAACGGAATTTACCCCAGGAAGTGTTCAAGGCCAGGCTGGATGGTCTAGTGGGCAAGCTGGTCTAGTGGGAGGTGTCCCTGCCCGTGGCAAGGGGGCTAGAACTAGTTGATCCTTAAGGTCCCTTCCAAACCAAACAGTTCTATTATTTGATCAGTTATATTTCTTGCCAAGTAAAAATGGAATTGGATGGTGAGGAACAAAGACAAAAATAAAAATACCTCGCTCCAGCCCTCTGCCTTCCAGGCTCAACTTCACTTCTTCATTCCAATCTCTTCCCCCACCCCAAGTGGTGTGGGGGAATGGGACTATAAAATATTGGGGTTTTCATATTCAGCAGTCTTTTGATTCGTTTGAGCTTAGAGACTTTAAGATACTGTGAATTCTGAGCATTTTTGTAACTTCAGATTCTTTTTAGATCTTTCAGTAAAGAAGTTTAAGTCTCCAGGAAAACTAATCTGGGCATAGTTCAGATTTTTACAGTGTTCTCCCACTCCTCCTGACCTCCTTTTTTTTTCAAACAGTGATGAAGAAACATGAATGGGGATGGAATACCTATTTTCCGCATTGAGCTGTACGTTTATAGACCCCTTACATCAGCACTGTTAAGGAAAATATTATTTGGAACCTGAAGTCTGATTTGAGATGACACCGATAAAACATCCAACGTGGCTTTGAATTTTTATTGTTTTACCTGTTCAAAGTTTAATTTAAAATAGATGACTATGGTAAGGTTTTTAAAAACACCCTTTTATCTGGGTATATTTTTAAAATCTCTGAAATACAGGAGTGTTGGTAGGTTATATGGTGAAGATGAATCGCTCTTGAATCGTACACATCATGTACTACATCTTTTACATTACTTGAAACAATGAATGTAATGTTGGCTGTGACAGTCATATTTTTACCTTCACATATCAATAACAAGTCTCATAATGTGGAATTTTTAAAAGGAAGAAAAGGAAATTGTGTGAATATTATTATGGGAGTTATTATACAGCATAGTTTAATTATTTGGTTCAGTAATGTTCAGTAATTGTTTCAGTGTGGAAAGCCTTTACAATCCCATCTCTTCAAAAACTAAATGGTTTCATTACCAGTAACTAATTTACAAGGCAATTTCAAAATCTCATGATTCCTTGTCTGTCTGAGATTTACAATCTCTAATAAAAGGCCCTGGCTAGGAGACATGAATTAACAACTCATTAAAATGATAGCACATATTCAGTATCTTCATTTTTTCCCCTCTCTGTCACTGCTGGCTGACAGCCCTCTCTACTCATTCACCTGTTAAGGGAGACAATGATGTGATTCCAAAACACTTTTGGCATCTCATGTAGAAGTGGTTTGGAGTACAACCCATGGCAGGGTTGGGTTTGGTTCTTCAGTGGCCTGAAATAGTTCAGTTTCCAAAACACTTCCGACCTGGATAAAACACACATTTCTGTTTGATGGGCCTCAGGGGCTGAGGATAAGAGCTTTCTCTTTCCTGAATGTAAGCTATTGCAAGATTTTTTGAATCCAGGAGGATGAATTTTGTTGGGTTTTTTTGGTTTTTTTTTTTTCCCCAGAGACTGGCTCTGGCTTTTGGACTTTGATGTGTTTCTTCCTTAAGAGGCTGAATACTGTTTTTGAAGTCCCAGGGTCTGTTTCTGGCAACTTTATTTTTATAATTACTTAATCTTTTAGAAGGGATCCAAAGATTAAATTTCTGACGGCTTCAACCACAGTCATTTTGGAGGCCCTGGGGGTCCTGCAGTAACCCTAGATTTTTTGTTCTGTTCCAATGTCCAAGTAATAAGTTCTGCCCACCTCTGCAGTTTTAACCAGATGTTTTGTTATGCTCTTCTTGGCTAAAACTGTAGTAATATCGTGACCCTCAATCTCTATCAAATCCCAGAATCTTACACCTTATTATTCTTCACTTGGGGAAAAAAAAAATTAAACCTTCCATAGTTTGATCTTTTAAGTTATTCATCAGTTCTCAATGGTTTCTGTTCGCTATTTCATTTGCCTTTGGGTGAAAATTTCCCGTGGTGATATCTTAAATACAACAAACTAAGATCTATGTTGTACTTTGTGTGAATTGAAAGCTGTGTGAACAGCCAAACCTGGGGGAGGGTGATGAGTGGAAAGCAGCTTTGCAGAAAAGGCCCTGGGGGTCCTGTTGGACACCAAGTGGAACATGAGCCACCAGTGTGTCCTTGCCACACAGAAGGTATCCAGGGCTGCATTAGGACAGGTGATGCCAGCCTGCTGAGGGAGGTGCTCTTTTCTAGCTACTTAGCATTGCTGAGGCAGCAGCTGGAGTAGTCTCCACTTGTTATTTTAGTTTCTAAGATTGGTAACACGGAGGGAGAGAATTTATTGCAACAACACATGGAATTAGCAAAACTGTAACCATTGGGAACTTCTCTTCTGCTCTGCCTATTTCACCAGCACTTATGCACTCATACCGTTCCCTAGTACATGTAGTACATGTGTACAGCTGTGAACAGAAACTTGCCAAAAAAAAAAAAAATCACTCCATTCATATGTTTTAAATAAAATAGAATCAAAGCTGCTTATTGATTTAACAAAATTTAATAGTTCACAATCAGTGAACTGTACATTCGGGATCAGTATCTGTAGCACAGCAGAGAAACCAGAACACTTGTCACTTACAAAACATTAATGAACACAAATTTTTAAACACATAGTTTGTCGGGATCTTAACTTTCAGTTACATCTAAACTAAAGAGCAGCTGTATTAACTCAGCCCACTGTCTGTTACAATTACTTTAAGGATGCTTGCACAGCTACGCAAAAACTGAAAAAACACTCTACTTGGAAAGATAACATTGGGGGGTTTTGTTTCTCAAATAGGTCTTTACTTTTGACATTACCATCTGCAAGTGAGAACAATGACAGCCTAGCAGTTGGTTTCCTTGAGTTTCAGAAGGGGAGATTTGTGAGGATGCTTGGCAATTTGTTCTTGCTCCCATTCCGTAAATTGTCATATTTACACAGAGATATCTGAAGTACCTGGAACAGTACTAAAAAAAGTGCCAGCTCTCTGTACATGGTAATGGAAGATGATTTTTAACTTTTTTGTGTGCCCTAAGAAAACATCAAATATTTTCAACCCTCTCAAACTGACCAAAAGATGAATTTCAAACCCATAATGGCATTAAAATGCATCAGAGATAAAAGTAACATAAGGATTCATCATAGGTCAGAAAACAAAAGGGCTTTTAAACTATCAAGAACACAGTATATGCTATTCTAATTTTTTTCCACTTCAAGTTTCTGAAATATTTATTAAGGAATAATCTGTAGAATAATGAATATTGCTTTCCTATAGAAGTATAGAATGCAGGCTATATTTCTGCTATAGCATCTTATTAAATATGGATGTTGTGAGTTTCTAGTCACTTTAGGGCTACTGACTGCTCCCTTTCAGCAAACGATGCTAGTTCAGTTCAGGTAAAGACAAGACAACCATCAGTTTAGTGATGGCTTCTCAAAACTAAAAAACCCCCATCTTTTCTAAGTTCTGATGGTTTGGGGATATGTGAAAGCTACATATCCAGTAGGGTAGTTAGGCGTTTTAATATTCGTCTATTCCACAAATTTAGTTCATCTCACTGTCCAAATAAAAAATAGATTGAATGTTTGAAAATGTTAAATGTTTAAGCAGAAAGATCTTGTGGTACTCTCAATAGTTAAGCGTATCATTCTTCAAAGCATAAAATTCAAGAATGGTAAAAGAAGGCACACGGGATGTGTTCAGATAATAGAAAAGCAAATTTAAGTTTCTGACTACAAAATCATAGTATCAGCTACTTCAAAACAAAAGGACAAAAGTGAATCTTTGTTGTGTATTTGGGTATTTCTATCTTTCTCATATCCCTGACTGATACACGTTCTTCTCCAGCAAGGTAACCTGTGAAATAACCTAAATTAAATAACAAAGCTTTGAAATAAGTGATTTGATGCAGCTGCTATTGATCATCTGACAAGCCACACCAGTTTATTGTTTTAATTCAGTCTGAAGTTTCTAAGTTGCCAGTTGTCAATAATAGGTCATTTAAGGTCATAATTAGAATATGCGTAAAAGCTGCTGGTCCCCAGGATGGCTGAGGACAGTTGGAACTTGGATCAGGGGACGTAGAAACAATTGTTGTCGTTGTCAAAGAAGGTTTTAGCCCATCAGCCTGCACGGTCACTGCGTTTACAAGGACACGTTATTCAGTCGGTAGCTGAGGAAAATCCTCTATATTGCAACATAGATTAGCAAATGCTTTTCCTTTGAAAGAAATATTATATGAACAAAAGGAATGGTTCGTGGAAAGGCCATAGTCTGTCTGTGACAGGCATGTGACATGTTTGTTGTGCCTTTTCATTGGCAGGTAGAACGCTCTGTTCCCTCCTAAGCCATGTGGAAGCACAGGCCAGTTGTTGACTTGAATAAATTGGCCCTTTAGTGGGATTACTGTTTACTTTGAGGATTTAAATCAGGAGATCTGGGGGTGTACAGCGTTTTTGCTCTGTCTTCCCAAGACTGTTTTCCTAGCAAGCCCCTCCGCTCTTGGCACTCCTGCCTGGAGGAGTGCTGGGATTTTCGTGACGGGAGGTGGTTGTCTGTGCAGATGCCGCTGCTTCGCTCTGTGGTCTCTGTGTGCTTTTAGGATCACTTTTAGGATCTTTAGCTGAACTAATTCTCTCCGAGTTGCGCTTGGCATCCTTGAATATCACATTCAGGTTTCAGAAGGATTCATTTGTATCTGGAAGTATTGCTGCCACATGCTGCTGCCTGTCCAGGAAGTTTTCTGGAATCTTTTTGCTATTTGAATAATTTATTATTTTTAAATTGAATGGTAGCAGTCAAATTAATTATTTCCTTATTTTAATAGCCTGGCATTTTTTACTTTGAATGCTTAAAATTGACATCAAAACAAGTGCTGTTAAATGCTAATGCTAATTCCATGTCTAAAAATTTCTGTAAAGTTAAGGATTTAGGGTAAATAAAAATGTTTAAGTTTGTTATGTGTTTTCCAAAATACTGAGGGGTGCAAAACACTACAGGGTTCTTTTGCTAGCTTCAGGGTTAGCCTTCTGAAGAAGGATGATTGAACTCCAATTCTACCCTTGGTCAGCTTATCAGGCATGTAGGAGAATGCACACCGTCTTGAGAGGCTGTCACAGCTCTAGGTCCGTAGCATACTAGCTAACAGTTCTTGCTAGGGTAGGCAGAAAATGCCCCCAGTGATTTCTGGGAAACAAAATATTTCGGCAGACATGTCAGTAAGGTCTATCTCCCGAAAGTCATAGCTATAGTTCTCAGTCTTCTATTAGTATTAAACCGCAAAAAATAGATTATTTTGTTGTTGTTATTACTTCCTGCATACACTGGGACTGTGTTAACTGACATTTGAAAATCTAAAATAAATGTTTGCTTCTACTTATGATTTAAGATTTTCAGAATAATGCATTTTGCTTTCTAAATGATAAACAGCTAAAGGAATAAAGTCACCAATATATTACCTGGTATTTTTAAATTAGCAGAACAGGCTTATAGAAAACCTTATTAATGGTGTAATTGATACGAGCAGGTGCAATATCCATCAAATAGATCATTATTGCAGACATGAGGATTTGGCTGTTTATATTAAAGGTTCATTTCAGATCTGTGCCAAGGTATTTTTAGCTGCATAGTTTTATATTGCTAAACGGGGGAAACATTATTTTAATATCTCTTTAGACTCCCTCCCCCTTTTTTTTTTTTTTCCCCTGAACCAAATGCAGTATCTGCTACTTGAGAAAATCTTAATTGATGGTCCTGGTTTATCTACATATACGGTGGGAGCACTGTAATTTAAAGCTGATTATGTTAAATCACTGTGTTATTCTTGTGACAAATGCAGTTAGTTAAAGGGTGTACTTCTATCAGTGCAAAATCTTCACTTAACGTTATTATTAAAGGCACTCTTTAAATTGCTTTCATAAATAGCCAGCTGTAAGAATTCCAGCATCTATGTGTGATATATAGATAAGGACAGCTTCTGAAAATGGTTTGTAGCCGATATCTAAACTTTGCTATAAATAATTCTCTGAACTGCATTTTTCCTCACAAATTTACAGCACTAACTAGGATTTTCTGCATTTACCAGCTATGTAAAAAAACCATACTTGTAGCCTTGTAGTCTCTTCTCTGGTTTTTATAAACTGTACTCACCAAGGAAGCTGGGAGTTCAGATTTAGTCACAGTCTTTAGTTTTGCAATACTGTAAAAATATCTTTGTTTTTAGAAAATAATTCTTAAGGCTAAAACACACTGTCACAGTGTGTGGGAGGTTTGCTCTTTAGTATTAAAGCATAGAACTGGAATGGTTCTCTTGGATCTTCCAGCAGCTGAAGAAGACAAGATCAAATAATCTGATTGATTTCTACATGCAGGTTTTACATGGGTGTTCTTGAAACAATAATTAACAATATTTCAGAGGAAAGAAGGATAAACTTGCCTAGTCAGAATTTGAACTTAAAAATAAATTCTGTTCATCTTGTATGATTAATCCTTTAGTAATTCTGACTCTTTACCTGTGGTTTTTTCCCCCATTGCACTTACCAAGTTTGTTTTCCAATAGCAAAATTTGGTAGTCTGTAAGTTTTTTAAGGTACTACTTCAGTAGTGTATTCTCTCTAGTATTCTGTCACCTCTCCCAAAACACGGATGGTGATTTTCTTCCAGACCTGCTTTGCTGGTTTCTTACAAATTTTTAGTGCAATTTTTTGTTTTGGGGGGTGGGGGTGGGGGTAGGGGTGGGGTTGTTGTTGTTGTTGTTGTTGTCATTTTTTGTTGGTGTTTGGTTTCGTCTTGGTTTGGTTGGTTGGGTTTTTTTGGGGGGGTTGTTTTTGGGGGGTATGTGTGTGTTCTTTACACCACCAAATTAACAATGCGTACATCAAGGAGAGAGAAGACCAACAATTCACTTCAGAATGAAATTAATATTTTTTGTTATATATCAGAACAAAACCCGTAGTGCTGAGGCCAAGTTTAGAATAATTTCAGTGGTTTGGAAGTAAATTTGAAATTTAGGTTTTGCCATATTAAGGAAAACTGTGAAACAAACTCGACTGCTTATGCTGTGCAGTTTGTTTATTACTCTCAGATGTGTTATGTACAACCCTCTTCTATCTGAAGAGTGACTACCAGGATATTTAGCATTACCAGCAGCTTTGTATCTGTAGGAAAGTTGATCAAGCAAATGTCATAGTGAGAGAACATAGCATAAATCTTTTTGCTGTTGCAGTCCAGTCTTTGCAGAACCTGGGGGCAGAAACACGCCGGAGATGATTTGAGAATAAAGTAAATGAATAATAAAAGAAAGTAAGCTTATCTGCTTCTTTGGTATACGAGAGATCCAACTGGATTGTCTAATGGTATTTGCTGACCTAAGAAACTGTGAACGAGTCCTAAACAAGATTTTACCCATGGATTCTACTTTGTAATGCAATGAAGTTATGCTAAAAAGGTATGTGTAGGATTTAATCTTTTTGGTTAATTTACCTTGGCAGCAGACTGTAAATACACTGCCACTGTTAGGGTTTTTTTAAGCTAATTGATGTTATCTTGAGCTACAGACCTGGATATAAGCAATGGTGAAGTAGGGAGCTTTTCAAATACTTAGTATGTTCTTTTTTAAACCATTACATATTTAGTTTGATCCTACATCAAGTTTACAGTTTTTATAGCTTCTGGACAGTTTATAGATGGTGGTGTCTCACACTATTAGATTTTAGATGATACACTGAAGTGTGCTTGTGCATCAGACTGATCCTTTGCATTATGTCTTGTATTCAGCTGTTGAGAAATGAACTTGAAAGGAAGATTGCTTCAAGTCATTTTGAGGTACTCGGTGATGATTCTGGTTTGGGGCTTTGTTTTTTTGCTTATTCTGTTTTTTTTCAGTGAGCACTAATGGGATGAAAGCTAGTTGTTGGGTGGGTATTTTTCTAGCTTTAAGTTGTCATAAAGCCTTAAAGTAAAAATTAGTGTCATGTTTGTGCCAAAAGACTGCATATGGCTTATTGAACTCCTTGGATACATCTTGATTTTTGAAATACTTCTGTGTTTAGATCAAAGATGATTTAAAGGTTTTTTTCAAATTATAAAAATCTGCCTTTCTGATGTTCCCTAAGAAGTGTACATAAATCAAGACCGCAAAAGACTTTGTTATATAATGTTGCCAAGACTACAATTGCTTGATAAAATATTACTGAGAAGTTGATTTCTTGAGTATTGAATTTTGTAGGGCAGAAATTTGCAGCTAGAGAACAGTTTCTGACTTAGGTTTTTAAATCAGCGATAGATTATTTCATTATTGAGGATGTCACTTGCTGACTAAATATGCTTTCTGTAATGTTGAAAAGAATCTTGTGTTCTCTTTAGTATACCAGCAGCTCAAATGCCACACTGCACTGTGAGACTTCAGGGACAGGTAGAAAACTGTAATCTGACAGGGCACTTAGGATGCCTGTTCACACTTTGTATTTGTCAAAAATAGTTGCTTCCTTGACTTACTCATTCTACCTGGCAGTAGTCGCTTGGTTTGTAGGAATCACCACCTGTTCTAAGTTTGGAAGGTGCAGCAGCTGAGAATTGGCTCCACAGGTAGGGTGGGATTAGTGGTAAGGAATCGGCGATGTACTGAGTGTTCCATTTGGACTGCCTGAGGAGACTCACAGACTGGTTTGGGGGTCATTTGTCACTCATATATATTGCGATCTTAAAGAATTAACCTTTAATTCTAGCACATAGTAGTCATTTGGGTCTCACTGGACTGTTTAGTTTTACGGTGTGTCCAGGTGGAAAGTTTGCAGATCCGTATCGTTAAATTACATGCAGACTGATGCCTGGGCTTTTGATATTATACAAGGAAGCCAAGATATCAGGGGACCTAGGTGTTCTGCTCTTCTGCCTATTGCTTATCTTGAGGCACAAAGCAGGGGCTATGCTGTTCCTGGTAGATGAGATATCCAGCTTTACCTTTTATAAATACAAGGCACCAATTATTTTTAACATTAGTTTGTCGACTGTGTGCGTACAGACAGAGATGCATCTTTACAGATGTGTTGTACTGTCTGCAAATACATAAAGCTGAGTCTTAGAATAAGAGGCAAACATCAATTGTAATAAATGTTGACATCTTGTGGCATGGTTACAGGAAATCCAAATTATGAATGGGAATCAATCTAATTTTTTTGGTGGTTTTGAAAGAAGCAAATTCAATTTTGTAATGTTACTTCATTAAGCTTCCTTTTCTGCTTTCAAATAATGGTTATTTTCAAATTTCTGTTCAATTGCTTTCGTATGAAACAATTTTGTCTCCAGTTTCCTTTTTTGCTGCTTATCCCTAGTGTAAAATGTAGAGAATATCTTACTGCTTCATTTCTCCTTGTAAACAAGTAATCTTTTTCTGGTAAATGTCTATCTAATATGAGCAAATTACTTATTTGTCTTATCCTAATTATTACAGCAAGAAATAGACACAAATACATAAAAGAATGAGGTAAGCTTTGTGTTAGTATCACCTACACCATACTCTGTTTAGTTACAAAGCTTTGTTGTAGCTCTCTTGGCCTTGGACTAACACTGTATTGTGACTACCACTTACGATGGTGACTACCACTTATGATGATACACATGTAGACATCTATAAAGACGCAAGATTGGTTTGTGTTACAACCTGAATAGAATGGCTGTGTAGTTATTGTGCTCCTAGAGAAGAGAGAATGTCATCATACTGATGTCTAAATGCTCAGAAGTCTGAGCAGCAAAGAGCTTGTGATTGTCCTCTCTTGCTTAGCAAAGTTCTGTTCATTTTTTTCTTCACTGAATTGTTACAAATCTGCTAACATTAAACTGTAAATAATCTTATTCCTGGATGAATTGAAAAGCTATTTTTCAGATTTATCTATGCTGACATAGGGAAGCAGCATATCAAGGTCTAATTTTCTGTGTCTTAAAAATATCAGTGTCATGGAGAAGATGGGAGAAGCAAGGCTGTATCAAATTGGAATGATATTTAGGAGGGTGCCTGTATGATCTGCTAAGGCTTCTGGGTGTTGAACTCTACCTCCATTTCCTGGTGCGTGCTCCTTATTGCTGGAAAAATTATTGTTCACCCTTCAGCAGCAAAAGCCTCCAAGAGCAAACCTGTCTCTTGGAACATCTTGTTGACTAGGCTTGGAATGCAGAAAATGCCAGGAAGCTGCAGTATATGGTTAAGATATTTCTACACCTGTATTAAAGGATTGGTTTATGCTAACAATTGAACCTTGTAAAATATCAGCAAAGGGGATATATAGCAAAAAGCCATGTTATAAAAGGGGGAAGATAAGGAGTGATAGCGGGGAAGTTTACTTTTGGCAGTTGTATGTATCAGGATGAGAAAATTTCTTCCACTTCTCATACTCAGAATCAAGCTGGGTACATGGGAATAAGGTGAATTTTCAAAAAGGGAGAGCTGTCAATCACGTTTCTGATTGGGTCGAACACTTTTTGCCTTCTTGGAAGGATCACAGGGGAGCCTCTCAAACGTGTAAAATCTGATTCAGTCAACCCTGTAAGCAGTGATATGTAAGCATCAGAAGGCTCACAGACTTATTCCAGTTATATATTCAAAAGTTGTCATGGTTAAGTTATCTTAAGCATGCATGTAGAGAAAGTGTGTCAAGTGATTTCTATATATGTGATTCGTTGATCAGACCTGAGCTTTAGATGTTTGCTGGGAATGTATCTTGTTCCTGCCCATTCCAATTGTTGAAAAACAGATGTAACAAGGGAGATTGCTCATCTTGACAAGGTGTGTGGGGGGAAGTAAAAATTACAAAGAGAGAGAAAAAGGAGAACAAAAAGTGTTCAGTTGAAAACAAAATTGTCTGGAGATTCCAGTACTCTGTTCAGGTGAATTTTGGCTTTGAAAATATGTAAAGGTTAGTTTAGGAACACTCACAACTGAGCAGAACTATGTGTACGTGCATGTGTTTCACATTAGATTAGCAATCTTTTTTTTCCTCTGGATTGGGTCTCCTAGCCACTCTTAGTGACTTCACAGCTAAAAACCTAAGACCTTACAAAGGTACTGCCCAAACTGGGATGTTTTGCTACTGGTTTTGGCTTTAAGGAGGAGAGTGCAGGACTGTCTGTTGAGGGTCAGAAAGTTTTTTGAATACTTTTGCAGAAGCAAAGACACTATTTAGAATGAAAATATTTCTAAATCTGGCAAGTCTTAGAAAAGTGAAAGGAAAAGTAGTGCCTATAGCTTTCTGTAGTATAAAAATATGGAGTGAGAGAAGGGGAATAAAAAAAGGCATTAAAGTCCAGAATCTGTCTGAATTCTTCATAAAACAACACTACGCATTCAGGAGAAAAACCTTCAGTAAATATTGGAGCAAGTAGAAAGTATTCCCTTCAAAGACTTAAGTTCATGTGTTTTGTAAGTACATGCTGAGATGAATAATGTACAAGGGATGACAAAGTATGTCAGAGAACATGCCTCTGGAGCCATTCAAATCCACCTAGATGGGTTCCTGTGCCACCTGCGTGGATGGACCTGTTCTGGCAGGGGGTTGGACTAGCTGATCTCTAGAGGTCCCTTCCAAAACCAGGTAATTCTGTGATTCTATGTAAACGCTATTAAGGCCTGTTGACATCAGCTTTTTCATGGTGACATCCCAAGATCAAAGACGAGCTTTGAATTCCCTGTGATTATTACAGCTTGTTGTCTTGGGAACAGAGAAGGAGTTAATATGTCACTAGCCAACTCTTGTAAAATGACCATTTATTTTGAACACTGATTTAGAAGAAAAATGTGTGGTATAAGGAGAGTAACTTTCCAAGTGGCTGCTATTGCCATCTAAAGTATTGAATGTTGCCATTTAGTTTTTATGAACCTGTGAGTACAACTTTGGCCAAATTCCTGATGGTACAAATCAGTGTTTCTATACTTGATTCCACAAAGTGATAGCAGTTTTAGCATACATCAAGTTGGATGGAAATCTGATTCATTTGTGTTCATGATATTATTCTACTCACATTAATAATCATTATAACGTAGTTATTACTCAGCTCTTTTTCCCTTGCTAAAGTAAAACCAAAGTAGTCTGTCTTATTTGTTGTATTTCAGAGTGACTATAGAGTGAATATTGTCCATAAAAGTGCTGTTAGGCTGAGAGTGTTTTAAAATGAAGTTCTCTGTCCAAACTAAAAGATGGCCCGTATAAAGGGGGAAGGCTCTGATGTTGTTTAGCTCATGAAAGCTAATCTGTTCAAGCAGTTGCGTATTCTGCAGGTCTAAGGTTCATCAGGTTTTGGATGGACCATTGAAACCACTAATAAAAATGCATTTGCAAAACACTGTACACAGAGATGAATCCATAAAATTAACAGCAGTGATACCAGATAGCATTGCATAGTAGAAACCAGACTATTTCCAAGTCAAACAAACTTCCACAGAATCATTCTGTAATAAAAAAAAATGTTATACATCTGTATCAGATTTCGTTCTGCATGACCTCAGCCTGAAGTTCTTCAGATGTTCTGTTACCACCTCCACTGTGGAGAAGTTGGAGCATAAAGACACACTCTGAAGTGTAGGGAACCTTTCAGCATTAGGCAACTGGGATGGGCAGAATAGTTCTGGTGTCTGTTGGACTGGGGAAGAGTTTATACTGTCTGCAGCTCTGAGTTTGGTTTATTTCTTTAGTGCTGTTTCTTGTCATTTAGTCAAAAAGAAGTAAAAGTTGATTTCCGTAGGAATTTTATTCAGATATTTAAGTACCAGTGATGCAGATTTGTTATTTTGTTTGTTTGAAATGAGAATCCAGAGATACAGTATAGTTATTTTAATGGTGATTAGTGATTTTTAGCATGATGTCCCACTTTGTCTTGTGTCTGCAGGCCATCATACTTTTATCTTTCTCCATAGAAGAGGCTATTAAATTCATCACATTTGGTCATTGGATTGAAAAATTTAAGAAAAACCCAACAAAACAAACCAAAAACCACCAAAACCCGAAAATGCAGGTGAAACAGCTCATATTTTTGCTATTATTCAAAAAGCACGCTAAGTACTGCTGTGAAACTGAGTTGAATTACAAGAGTACTTAATCTGCTTCCGTGTTGAGTTTGAACATAAACAAAGTAGAGTTGTTAATTTTGTGGCAAGTTTCATCTAGATCAGGCTTTACCTTGAACTCTCACTTTGATATTCCCTAGGACAAGAAAACAATAATTTGCTGCATAAACAATAACAGTAGGGACTAAGTCTCTCTGGATACCTGCACCTGGCAGAGGGAATCTGGTTGTTAGCATATCAAAAGACCTGGTGAATTCCTTCAGTTGATATAACTTAAATTAATAGAACTTTGTAAAACTTTCTACTGTTTCTGTTATTTATTTTTTTTACTAAAATTAGCAGTCCTGTAACATTTACTGGAGACTGTTATTTTTGCTTTTAAAAATTGAGAGGAAAATCTCTAGGCTGCTTTTCTTTGTGTACAGAATATTTAATTTCTTAGAAATAAAATCCCCAGCACTCCTGCTCTTAGTCACTGCTTTCTCTATGAAGGTAAATGTCCACTTGAGGCTGGATATTGCTTTCTTGCTGTAGGGATCCCTGGTGGTAGTTTTTTGTTTCTTTGCATAAGAAAACCATTTCTGCCAAATTATCCATTATCTTGAAGCAAATAACACTAAGTCCAACATAGATAAATCCCTGGCAGTGTTGTGAAACTCTGCCTGATTTGAGGTGTACTGTCCATGTTATTGACACTTACCATAAAAGCATGGAGTGAGGGGAAGGTGGTGTTTAATCCCCCCAGCCCCTGCATGCAGCGTTCTGTGCCAGTCCACCAGTGGGATGGTTGGCTCCGCATCCTGGTTGTTAATAGCCATCAGCTGCACTTACATGACCTCAGTTTCCTGGGCCAGATGAGGTTTCTGTCCCCAGAAACAACGTGAACAGACTTCCTTTTCAGTGACACTTTTGCCTTTGCTCAGTGTTATCTGGGAAATGAAAGGAGGCCAATTCCTGGAAATACCAGGGTAGGGTTAAACTTGTATGTATTTATTCCATTATGTTTTTTTCACTCCTCCTGCCCCCATCCCCCTCCCTTCCTTCGGTTGATTTAGGTCTCTCTTTTCTTGGATTCATTGAAAAAGGATGAAACACACGAACAGCACCCCCCATTTTTTGTTGCTGTTATATATGGGAAGAGGCAAAGTTTTAAATGAAAACGGCTTGCCAAATATTTTCAGTGAAGCATCTGAGAGTGTTTTGTACGAACACTTGTGTCTCAACAGCAAGTACATACTGCAGAACTAGAACAATGAAAAGATTTATTGGCTGAAACAATTCCCACTGTCATGTGGTACATAAGAATTAAATATTTATACATACTCACTGGGATAATAAAACTGTATTCAATTATGTTGTAGAGGCTACCAAATGATTGTTGAGGCTTCTAATAATGTTGCAACTCATCAAGTACATAGTGTAAACAATTCATGAGAAAACAGTATAGGAATATAGTCTCTTTTCTGTAGAATTTGCTTGTTTGTTAAAAGAATTACCGAGACAGATTACAAAGGCCATCGTAAGTCTGTGGTAGCCATAAATGTGAATTTCAAATGTGTTCTGTTCATGGTGATTTCAAAAGCTGTAATGGTTTGGGGTGGCATAATGAGGCAGGGTCTTTTCCAACCTGAATGATTCTATGGCTGTCCTTCATGACTAGGCTTAGCCCTACAGACTCAGAAATGCAACAAGAGCTGTCTTTTTCTTTATCAGGATAATGTAATAAAAATACAAGTTATCACTTTCTTCCTAATTATAAGTCATTAGTCCTTTCACAGTGGGACTCTGTGACACGGGTACATTTCTTGCCAGTTAAACAAGAATGCTCAGGAGTCCTGAGTTTGCTGGGGCCTGTTTGGGACGCTGTATTGTGGTTAGGACTTCGATTCAGTAAGGTAATTTGCACCAGCCTGTGTTCAGACATGTGAGAAATCTCATTGGCTTCAGCACGTATCTTGCTTAGCACCTTTGGCAGAGCCTGCCTGTAGTCTGAAACATGAAGTAGCCTCATCTGTTAAAGCATCTTTCCTTGTAGGTTTGTAATTCCTCTTAGGCTTGTTCACTCCAGGCATATCTTTGTTGGGAATCCTTCCTTTTATTTCTTCTGGGACTGTTCTGTTTAACTGTGTCAGCCAAGGAGCTCCAGCTGTGTTGTGACAATTTTGTAATTAGCTATTCCTAGCAATAACTTTGCTTTCAGCTTGAAGAGCATTATTAACCCTTGCATTTTTTCCCTCGTGCCATATTTTCTCCTCCTTATCTCTGAAAAGGTGGCATGTGGTTCTTTGCAAGCAGACGTAACCATTAGTGAACAAAACTCAGCTGAGCACAGCATTTGTCAGAAATCCCGTTGCTTCCAAATTGATGCTGGAAATGGATCCATTCCTATGTGAATATGATTATGTAAAAAGCCTTATCAGAAGAACTGGAATTATTTTCTCATTTCTTCTCAGTAAATGTATCCATTGATCCTTAATAACTTCACAATTCTTCTGCTAATTGTCATGTTTCCATTATTAAGTTAAAAATTGTGCCATCAGATAGTCAGGTATGTGTTACAGCGCTGTGACTTCAATGCATCACAATATTCTGAAATAGCAGCAGTGAAATCTGGCAAATAAAGAGAAATGTTTTCCTACTTCTGTTAGCATCCTAAAGTGAATGGAGAAAATGGGAAAATATCAGCATTGCCTATCATCTGGGCTACATGCCAGTATTGATAGAAAATAATTAAAAGATAAGAGTGTTTAAAAACAAACGATAAGCCTAGCCAAAGAAAAAATCAAAACCAAGTAGGAATGTTATGCACAATGTAAGTTAGTAGAATGTTCTTATCCGTAGGAGCTCAGAAACAGTCAATACTCCACATGAAATGTTGCTTCTTGTAGGACCCTGATGTTTTGTTTTTTTTTTTTTTAATTAGTAAACAGTAGAACGGCAGTTATGTCTTCTTTTATTTTTAAACTTTCTTCTCTCTCTTCTCTCTGATTTCATAATTACCCTGGTTAAATAGTGTTGGGGTTTCAAAAAAAAAAATTATTTTTTTTTCCTGATAGTGAAAAGATACAGTTGACATTTGGGAGGTTTATGAATTTACTGGCCTGAAAATGCTATACAATCAAAGTTTATCAGAAATGTTTTTATGGAATACGTTCGGAGTGTGTGGCAAAAGTGTATCCTAGGCTGGTTGATGAAATGAGAGGAAGACATATTTATGAAATAAGCTGGATCTGGAATGGGCTGGCATTTTATTTTCTATTTATAGGTTTAATTTATATTTAGGTACTTGAAATTCCTTATTTATAAGTAGAACTTTCTCATGCCACTCTTTTCTAGATTGATTTGTAAATGTTAGGATGAATAATAAGATAAACATCTGTATAAAAAATAAAACTTTTTGGATTATCCATTTTTAGACGTTGAGGTGCTGGAGCATGTCCAGAGAAGGGCAATGCAGCTGGTGAGGAGTCTGGAGCACAGGGTTGGTGAGAAGAGGCTGAGGGAGCTGGGGCTGTTCATCCTGGAGAGAAGGAGGCTGAGGGAAGACCTCACTCTCTACAACTACCTGAAAGAAGGGTGTAGCCAGCGGGGGTCGGTCTCTTTTCCCGAGTCACAAGGGATAGGACAAGAGGAAATGGCTTGAAGTTGTGCCAGGGAGGTTTAGATTGGATATTAGGAAAAATACCTTCATTGTAAGGGTTATCAAAGCTTGGAGCAGACTGCCCAGGGAAGCGACTGCACTGCCATTCCTGGAGGTATTTAAAAAACCAGTAGACACAGTGCTGAGAGAACAGGGGTTAGCGGTGGACTTGGCAGTGCTAAGATTAAGGGTTGGACTTGATGATCTTAAAGGTCTTTTCCAACCTAAATGATTTTCTGATTCTTGATATGTTGTTCATCAGTTTAGGCCTATAATTTCTGTGATGTCTGAGTAAGGAAAAAAAAATTCGAGGATCTCTAATGTCAGATAGTTTATTGGGCACAAATTACAGTTTTGCTAATCGGGAACTGCAGGGTGTCTATGTAGACAGAGGCCATGAAACTGCCCTGTGCCAGTCACAGCAGAATCTCCAGCTGGCTCTGAAATCAGTGTAGCCTCCCACGACGTGTCAAAACATCAACTAGTCAGAAAGATGCACATAACATCTCTGGTCAGACATATGCAAGAAACAGCAGCTGTCCTTAGGGGAGGAGAAATGTGCAAATGTGCAAGGAGATGCTACTTGAGGGCTTGGCTGAGGACCTCTTGGAATGAAGTGCTCAGTGTCAAAAGCGCTGCGGTGCTCTGACCCATGCCTGACCCTCATCAGGGCAAGGATACCCTTGAAGAGTTGCAGCCTGCACTTGACCCACACCAGGGCAGGCACCCCCCTGAAGGAGCTGCAGCACAAGAAGGACCCACACTGAAGCAGAAGAAAATGAGGACGTAGTGAAGTCTGGCAGAAAGAAATGGCTGCACCACATGGCACCTCACTGAAAGAACTGGGATGAAGTGTGACGTGGTAGAAACAAGGGAATTTGAGACTAGGAAGGGGGGAAGAAAAATGTTTGGCTGAAGCGTGGGAAAGAAGGAAGGCAGGCATTTACTGAAGTGTTCATTTAATTGTTCAGATTTTCTTTTTCTCGATACCCAAATCAGTGATTAGAATTTTGTGTTAATTGACAGTAAACTAGGTGTAATTTCCCAAGTCAAGACTGTTTTGCCTGCAAGATGTACTCTTTCCGTGATGCCTGAATAACAAACTCTCACAAAATTTTTCATGTTGGATATTTTTTCCATAGAAATGTCTCAATTGAAATCAAATCAGTGTTTGAATGAGGGGAAGGTGTTTCAGGGAGACAGAACAGACCATGTTAAAGAAATTTAATATGACACAAGGAATGCATTTGTCATTTATTCTGCTTACCATATGTCTAGGAAGAATTTTATTGTAATGTTTTATTACTTCATAGTAACAATAGAATGGTTTTTTTCGTGAATTGAGACTGGTACATTTCAGCCACCTTTAAAAAGCAGCCATCTCAATGAAGCCAGCTATTCAATGGCAAAGAAAAATGCTACAAAAAAATGGAGCTCAGAAGTGCTGTTTATCATTCATTTTAAAACAATCTGTTATTAGAAAATTAAAATTGGTATAATTACTCAGAAATGCAGTGTATGCCAACGTCCGGTAGGATCCTTGAGTGCTTTGCCAATTGTGACCTTAAACCTGCTAATTTTCTGTAGTTTATTTTACTAATTGCCACATGGAAATTCCACAGTCCCACTTGTGCCCTGTGAAGGAGACATTGCAGACAGGTCTAAGACAAGCTGGGGGATCGGTCCTCCTCAGGCTGGGTAAGCAAGCACTGATGTAAATCTGTACTATTGGTGTTTTAGCCAGGACAGCCATCTGTTGGGGTTTTGGGATGGGGATGGGGGGGTTACCCTTATGTGCTGAGATGAGAAATTTTTTTCTGCTCTCTGTAATGAACATAGGTGATGAAGCTCAGTGAAATACAACAGCTTTTTTCCCCATGCGACCAGACCCAGTTGCCATTACTGTGTGCAAATAAGCCCATATTTATACTTGATACATAGGGAAAAAAAAAAAACCAAAAAAAATGTAGTGGAATGAATTCATCCAGTTCCAGAAAAGATAAAGAAATGGACATTTTTTTTCCCTGCTTTTTTTGGTTTTTACTTTTCCCTTTTTATTTGTTGCTGCTTCCCCCCATAAGCAAATGAATGTTTGAAGCTCTTTAACAGATGTTTTCTTATTTTACTCAGGTGGGATATTTATGATGCATCAGTCTCTTTTATGTAATTTTCTTTTGGCAGCTACATTCTGAACTAATTAGCACACGAGAGAGATCTTCAAATAGGAAGTACATGGGCAAGCAGTGGTTTAGTCTTTGATAGCATATTGCAGGGTCCATCATGACTGAACTAGGAGACTGCACCATGCTTGCAGTCACTGCATGGGGCATAATTGCCTTTCTGAAACACTGAGCTGTCAGTGCTCTGAAGTTTTTGTTTGTGCAACTTTATAAAGGAAACACCAAGACATTGTTGTGGATTACAGTTTTGTATTAATTACATCATAGAATGGGTTGGGTTGGATGGGACCTTAAAGATCCTAAGGTTCCAACCCCCCTGCCATGGGCAGGAACACCTCCCACCACACCAAGTTGCTCCAAGCCCCATCCAGCCTGGCCTTGAACACTTCCAGGGATGGGGCATCCACAGCTCCTCTGGGCAGTGTTGGCTAGAAAACTAATGCATATATTATATTGTGAGTGTACTTTGTCAAAAATGACCAGAAGCATGTAAGTAAGTGGTGTACATACTTTATATGTGTGTATGCTTCCTGTGTGACTAAGATTCTGACTTCTTCTCTAACAAAGCTTAAATTACTGGAATTACATTTTGCATGATGCTAGTAAGGATGCAAGAAATCAATTTCAAATTCATACTGGTAGATTATTTTCTGTTAGAACATTTTGTATTAACTTGTTCCTGTGAAGCATTTCTCTATGGCATTACGTTTGCAGTATTTGTCTTCCAAAAAGCATAGTTTACTACCACAGTAAAAACAAGAGTGTCGATCACTTTTTTTGGCTATTCTGATCCATATTCCTGCTGCTTGACTGTTAATGGGAGCTGAAGATACCAGAAGACTGAAATCCATACTTTACTTTTCACCAGGAAAATGTGTGAGTATGAGAGAGAATGAGTTAGTATAAAAGACTAGAGCAGAATGATTAAGGAAATAGCCAAGGTGTAGGAGACCCAGAGTCCATGGTTGTTCTGCTGCATTTGAAGTAATTAATTTTTATAACTGAAAAAGCCCAGCAAAGGTGTCCCACTCTTTCAGCTCCAGCTGCATGGTTCTTGAGCAGTTTGTTTTGCCATGAGTCCACTCAAGTGTCTCCCAGCAAGTTTCTCCTTATGTGGCTCCTTTCCTAGCAGCTGATTTCTGAACCAAAGCACTACGTGCTCCTCTCACCAGCTGAAGTTCTGACATATGGTGACTTGCTTGCACTGGTGTCAGTGTTGTTTGGAGCCGCCTGTGACTGGCTACCTAAGCCTTTCAGTGTATGGTCAACACATACGTTAGCCGATTGGGTGCCCATGCATGAACTACTAGGGCATTCGTGTATAAATTACATGGGCACCCATGTGTGCACTGATTAAACATTTATGCAAAAGCTAATAAAGTGCTCATATGTGAACTAATTGGGGACTCAAACATGAACTGCTTGGACACTTGTGTAAATTGATTAGGTGTTCATGCATAGATGTGGAAAACCATGCAATTTATGCTCAGTACCCATGATAATTATTTCTGATGTTGTACTATATCTTACTCCTCTTCTTTTTCCTCAAAACTGAAATACCTCCCAAATTAGCCCTAGGCAGGAAGAATGAAGGTCTGCTTCTGGATATGTACAGGCTTGTTATATTTAAGAGGACTGAACATTTACGCTGAACATTAGGAAATAATTTTTCACAGAAAGGGTGGTCAGACATTGGAATAGGTGGTTGAGTCCCCATCCCTGAATGTATTTAAGAGTCATTTAGATGTGCTGTTGGGAGATTTGGTGTAGGGGAGGAATTTGTAGAGTAGGGCTGATGGTTGGACTCCATGATCCCAAGGGTCTCTTCCAACCTGAATGATTCTATGACTCTATGATGACTGGAGAAGAGCCTAGGCTTTCTGTCTGCTAAAAAAAAGCACACAGTTCTGTCCTACCTGACAATGGGCTGCTGGGCCAATGTATTTGTAATGTTGAGTTAACCACCAAAGCTCTATTGAGGGTTGATTGTTTACCAGTGTCACTTTTTAAACTGTGACATGGATAGAATGACTAAGGACAGCTCTGTTTCCATCATTTTATGGAATTAAGGTGTCTGTTTGTTTTCAGGGTCTAAAGTGAGCTACATCACCCGAAGTAAGAATTAGTAAAACAGGAGAAAGTATCAAATATGGAACAAAAGCTGTCATTTCATTATTTTGTCAGTGCGTAATGGATTTCTCGGAACCCTTATTAGAGGAGTAGAAATACACAACCACTCAAAAAAAAAATCCATTGGAATGTAGGAATATGAGTTGCATCAGCATTCTGTCTAGCTAGTTGTCTTTTGACATGTAGCAATTGCTGCTTGTAGGTGAAGATACACAGCGGTCTCTCTACAGGAGAAGTAACTCCTTTGTCTCCTTAGAAGTTCATTAAGGATTTGGCATGGGGATTTCTACTTTTTCTAGACACATTGGTCCAAAGTTTTATATGACTGTAACCTTGAATGCCATTAAAATGGGGTGCAGCCATGCAGCCATCACTTTGCCATGTCTCAATTTGTTCTATGCAGAGATTTGTTTTTAATTTGATTAGGTAATTCTGGAAGAACTGTAGCCAAATCATGGTATATCTAAACTGCACCATAAAACCAAAATTGAGTTCAATACAATCTTAAGGTAGCACTTCATTAACTGTGAGGAGCACATGAGATGTTTGAACTCGAATATTGAATTCAGTAGAAATACCATGAGACAGTCTTTTATAATCTGGGGAAGATTTTGAAATCCACCATGTAATTTCTCCTTTTCCTCACTGAAACGTATGTTGACTTCCTCTTACGATCTTCTACTTGAATAGGCTAAGAAACTTGCTTAATTATTATTTTGTTTCAGCTTTTGACTATAAATCAGTGCCCTTTCATACTAGGCCATTGACATATGCTTAATAAAATATGCAAGGGAATAAGTTCTTCTTAATCAATCATAGTGAAAACAGAGAAGCTTTCCACCCCAGTGATGAGAGTTGTGTAACTAAAAGACAGCAGGAGTTTTCGCACTCTGCAGCTTCTAACACACTCCAGAGTTATTTAATATATCAGTGTCAGCCTTGAACTATTCTCACCAGGAGTAGAATCATTATCTTTATGAAATGCTACTGGATGGTGTTTGTCTAAAGTGACAAAATTTAATCTCAGTTTTACAAGATTTTTTTACATACTCATGCATCCAGCTCCCCCATTCAATAAATAATGTGTTTCCTGATCTTCTGTTATTTTCATATGAAAGTAAAATCTTTGTGTTTGGTTGGGTTTGTGCTGGTGTTTTTGTTTTGTTCTGAATGCAGCACAGCTTTTGGGGGAGATGAGGCTTTTGAAATCATATTAATATTTCTGCTGTGTCTGTGTGAATGTACCTCTGGACTGGGCAAGTGTGATGGCAGGAAATTTCAGATATTTCAAATAACTTTCATGGTTCAAATTCCTGCAGATTTCAGGAAACACATGGCTGTAGTGCTAAGAATTACTCTGTAGTCCATCAAACGAGGATAATTTTGCAGTATGATCTCACACTTCAGTAAGCAACATCCTACACCTGGGTTATGGCAGCACAGGTTGGGCAGTGAATGGGTGGAGAGAAGCCCTGAGGAGATGGACGTGGGTGTTTTGGTTGATGAGAAACTCAACATCAGCCAGCAATGTGTGCTTGCAACCCAGAAAGCCAGCGGTGTCCTGGGCTGCCTCAAAAGAAGCGTGGCCACCAGTTTAAGGGAGGTGATTCTCCCCCTCTACTCTGCTCTTGTGAGACCTCACATGGAGTACTGTGTCCAGTTTTGGAGTCCTCAACATAAGAAGGACGTGGACCTGTTGGATTAGGTCCAGAGGAAGCCACAAAGATGACAAGAGGGCTGGAGCACCTTTCCTACAAAGACAGGCTGCGAGAGTTGGGGTAGTTCATCCTGGAGAAGAGCATGCAGGGAGACCTTATAGCAGCTTTTCAATACCTAAAGGGGGCCTATAGTAGAGATGGGGAGGGCCTCTTCATGAAGGAGTGTAGCAATAGGATGGGGGGTGTCCTGCTCAAACCAGGCAAGGGATAATGGTTTTACACTGGAAGAGGGTAGATTTAGATTAGATATTAGGAAGAAATTTTTTCCTGTGAGGGCGGTGAGACTCTGAAACTGGTTGCCCAGAGAAGTTGTGATGCCCCATCCCTGGAGGTGTTCAAGACCAGGCTGGATGGGGCTTGGAGCAACCTGGTCTGGTGGGAGGTGTCCCTGCCCAGGGCAGGGGGGTTGGAACTCAATGATCTTTAAGGTCCCTTCCAACCCAACGCATTCTATGATTCTGTGGCATCAGGAGAAGCTGTGAGATATGGGAGTGCTTTGTCTGGGGAAGAGCCTCAGGAGTAGTCTCATCGTTGCATGACTGTGATAATGCATCTTCTGAGAGGTAAAGCTACCTCAAAGTGCGTAATGGTTTTGTAATATTACAGCTACATAAAACAAATATAAAAAGATGTACTTGTTTTAGATGGCTGAAAGGCAGGCCTGTTTAAGTGCTTGCTGTTTCTTTAAGCATGGTGATGAGGGTATAGGCTTTGTGGCAATAAGTGTTGCAAGGAGTGCTGTCCTTCAGGTGCCGTTGGTATGTAGGATATGAAATGGCCAGCTGAAGAAGTAGAAGTACTAAATCTGAAACTAGAAGCATTTGCTGTTTTGGCATTTAAATTATGCTTTTTATCACATGAGTCCATTTAACATGGAGGTTATTCATTAGAGCAGGCTTCGCCTTCTTTCTCCATTTCCTGAATGATGGAGATAATGGGATTGATTCTACAGTTATTTAAGTGTTGTTATAAGTCAGAGGTGTGTCAGGTGGAGTTAATGATGTTACAGTCATGCAAGCAAAGTGAGAATCAGTAAATTGAGTATAGGACAAATGCAGTACGCCAGGAGAGCAGAGACTATAAAGTAGGATAAATCTTGGTAGTGAGAATGTAAAATTAAAAAAATATATCACGTGGAAGGAAGCAGCACTAGTACCAGCTAGCTCCTCTGGTTTGGCTTTTTCATAAAAATTCTCAGTATCTCCCACCTGGCTAAACTTCATTGCACACCACCCCTGACTCATTTAAGATGTACTGTTTTCAAAAATGTATTTTAAAATATTTTTAGAATGTATGTACATCAGAATTGTTATAAAATGGACTTTCAAAGATATCCATCTCATTTCTTTGATTAATATTTTTGCCAGTGTTTATTCAAAATTCCCAGCACTATACATTTTTATAACTAGGCATGTAAAATAGTGAATAATTAAAGAAATGACATTGCTAAAAAAGCCAATCAAAATAAAGTTTAAAATTGTCTGTACATCATTTTAGTATTTACATTAAAAGATGGCTCGAATCAAGTCTGGTCAAGGATCGATGAGTAATAACCTCATCTCCAAAAGATCCGTGTTGTTGTGGCATTTAGTGTCTTATCAGTTCTGCGAGGTACCAGCTTTGCTCATCTCCCTCTCCAAGGCCTGGGTGCTCTCCTTCATTATTTCTCCCTTCTGCTTTTTATACACCTGTTAAGCCATTTCCCGCTCTCACAATTAACAATTATCTAACTACTGAAAAGGATAGTGAGGTGCACTCACAGTGTGCAAAATAATAGTTGAACTTGTTCTGCCAATTGCATGCATAAAAATAACATCTGGCTGCTTCATTGCCGAGAAAACTTGAAGCAATTTGTTCCTCTTTAAACATGCTATGCCACTTACATGTTTCAGATACAGTAAATCTTGTTTCATTCCTAATTTTCAAATATATGATAAAAAGTAATAGCCGTTCTACAATTACTTACAGCTACTTATGAAATAAATACTGTGCAAGTCTCTTTTTGTTGTATTTGTTTTAAATTTCAACTCAGATGTGCAGGAGCCTTAATTCTTTGTGTGTTTGGAGAAAGGTGGTAATTTTTTTCATTTACTGTGGAAAATGAAAGCATAGATGTGATATTATGAAACTACATAATCATACAGATATCTTACTAACATTTTAATAAGATTATTTCCCAGCTGAGGATTTTAGGTTGTTTCTCAGTGTGCCTAAGGTAAGTAAGGGGTGGTGATAAATAACGGACACACAGAAGAGTGAGTTCCTCTAAGAACTCCAGTACAGAATTTGGGGTTGGTCGGTTTTGAGTTGGGGTCTTTTTTGAGTGTCTGTGCATACTCAGTGGTAGAAGCTCCCTATTACTTAAGTGCTGCCAGGTGTTGGATTCTGGGAGGAAATAGGACTATAAGTTGGTTTGGAGGCTCCTGTGCCACTGTCAGCATGAATCTCTGTGGGTGCTGATGAGGTCCATGAACTGGCAGGTTCAGCAACAGCCCTGTGACTGTGTAAAAAAGCATATGGACCTGGAAATTTAAAGATTGAGCACTAGCTTTAGGTCCTAAGTCTGGTGGGAGACTCCTGTGGCAGAGCCATGCTTTTAGCCTTGATGGGATCATTCAGGGGGTCTTTTTTATGAAGTGGAATGTAGCACATTGGCACTAGTAGAGTTTCAGTCTAGTGACAAATCTGTGTGTTGCAGATATAATGGATAGCATTACTGGAAGAATTAATTAAAGCAAATAAAGGTAGTTTTTTTAAGAAGTACTGTAAAAAAAGGTTAAGAGGTTTTGGGTCCAATTTTCTGAATTTGTGAAATTCTTTTTTTAATATAAGCTATTCAATCATATCTTGGTGGACTAATTACATCAGATTTTATAATTTAATTTGAGACAGGAAAACTCCAGCAATGCAGCAAATGACATTTCAGTTGTGGTATCGTTTGATATGTCTTACTGTGACTTTGAGTAGACATGAAATTAAAGGTATATCCATGAATAGAGCTTTCAAAGGAAGCGACAGTGTGAGGCTTAGCACCGTGTCCAGTGCCACCCAGAACAATGGCATTCCTAATGTCCTTCTTTCCTGTATTTGTGATCTTTGTGTGATCTGTTGTACTGTTCCATTTTATACCTCAACACCATGTAGTCTTTAAAATATCTAATGGGATGTAGTTATTAGAAAGAAATAGAAACTCTTTTGGTAGCATTGCATTGTAATTATTGAAAGATTATCCAAATTATCTGCTTGAAGTACATGAAGTGTAAGGTAAATATATCTAATAGTTTTATATTCACTTTCTAATGACCTTGTTTCCCAGGTACATACAATTTTCCATGAAAAAAAGAGAAAAGTACAGATTTTCAGGCAAATTATTTTTCACATTTGGGATTCTAGTGTGGGTGAGACAGTTTCTCTTTTACAGTCTTTTTTTTTTAAATTAAGTAACTCATAATTATTTATAGAAGCACACTAAATTACCTTGCCAGGTTATGAATAAGTGTTCTGGGTAGCAATCTATAGCAAAAAAATAAACAGTTACTTGTGAGAAGAAGTATTTTTATGATGTTAGATTAAAATAATGGTGTTGTATTCTAAACAGTTTTGTAAACTGCTTCACTTGAAAAAAAGTGATTTTTTTTCCCAAAGTTTAAAAAGTGTAGCTATAAGGGGAAAATGACTGCAAAACATCAAAATCATTTACTTCAATGTTCCTTAAAAGCAAAGTGCTATCCACTTCAACTTTTCTCATACTTAGAGGATCTTGTAGCTTGCTTGCCTAACTAGTGCATGAAAAGATGTGATAGTGGTGGGATTTTTTCTTTTTAATTATTCATTATTTATGAAGTGCAGAGAAAAATAGTTACAAATTACTGTTTCAGAGGATTTCCTGTAGCCATACTGTTTTGTTCAAAGGATTTACTTATTCTGGCTTAATTCCAATATGGAAAGTTAAGGCTCCTCTTGTCCTGACCTACACTGAAAAAAAAAAAATTACTACCTGTCTTTGTCTTTACTACGTGTCTGTATATACATACATATAAGGCCAGTATATTGGTTGAAAAAAGTCCCTATTTGTTTAATACTAGCTTATGATATGTACCAAATATTTACAATAATTTCTTACTTCACCTTTATTGTTGCTTGAGTGCACATGCCTTGTGTTGCAGCAGATAATTCTGTAATCTAAGTGTGTTTGCTCCATACTGTATAAGGTTTTTCTCTAGCGAGTCCTGGTTCCATGGATGGGTGTCTGTGTTTGATGTCTCAGGGACTTTGCAAAGCTGTTTATTCCATTTAGAAAGACAGTTTGACATGAGCAAGTGTACATGTGAAAAGTCTTGCCACTTCTGCACCAAAAGTGTGTATGTGTAAATATGCATAATGTTGCCAAATAAGTTCTTGAAGACAGATTTCGTATTCTATATTTTTCAGTCCATTAAGAGGAAAAGAATAATTCCTGTCACCAGAGAAGAGTCAGGTGTGGGAGTCACTGCTCCACTAGCTTGCAAAATGCTGGAAAAGTATCGTTTCTCAGCAGGAGACACCACGCTGAGTCCCAGAATGACTACTGTTCCAAATAGAGCACAGAATTTAACTGCTTTGAATGGTTAAAATTTTATACCCTGTAACTGGGTTTTCAAGTATTATTTATATAGCAAACGTTCCTTATGTCAGGCACAGTATAAACTGCAAGGCAGTTTGGGAGTACAGTGAATAGAAATTCTGCTATGTTTCAACTTAAAAAGAATTAATCTATGAATTGGAATTCCAACTCCCATTTGTGGCCTTAAAAGTAATTTTGTAAGTAAGCAAGAATATCTTCTTTTCTCCTCAGCTTCTGAAACCAGGAAAAATGTATTTGCCTTCACAAAAGTATTTAGGAATGTTAAGGCACTTTTTAAAGATGGGAAGCCAGAGACTTCACTTGCTGCTCAGGACAGGTTTTCTCTGGCTATAAAAGTTTTTGCTTTCAGCTGCAGTATGTTGCAGGGTAAAATGGGCCAGCAAGAAGCGCGCAGGAACAAAATATGAGCTGAGTTTGTCAGGGAGGTAGGGCATGATTATATTGAGACTTAACCCTAAGAGGTGACAGGTATAGTAGTTGCATTAGATGTCAGTATGGAGCCTGAGAAGCTACTGTGTAGCAGCTCTAAGTGCTGTGCAGCCAGGCAGAGCTGTAACGCCTGCTCAGGTCACACTTCCGTCCCAGCCTGTGCAGCCAAACTGCTTTCCACAGATTCTACAGGGTTAAGTACTTCTCTTAGGAGACAGCCTGCATTAGTAGGGAACTAGGTATTTATCCAAAGGGTAAAGTTGGCCTTATGTTCAACTGAAACGTAACGTAGTACAAAATACCTAGATCTTGTGCATGTTGAAAGGAAACATTTAATTTGGTGGTGACAACTGTCAGAAAGAAATAGGTATGTAAAATTGGAAAAATCCTGTCCTGACTTAAATAGACTGGTATATAAAACTAGCATGAAGTCAGAAAGATTAAGTCTTTAATCAAACTTGTTGCTGTGTTGGAAGAATCTTTTTTCTGAAACGTTGTAACAGTACTGGAAATCTAACAGTCTTCTTCCAAGGACAGTTCTACATGATTTACAGGCATTAGCGGCAGACCTTTGCAATATGTTTTTAACCCTGCAGTGGGGGGAAATTTTCTGCTTGTGTACCAAAAGGGGTCCTTGCCTTTTTTATTTTATCTACGAATACAATAGTCAGAAGAGTTAGGATAATCTCTGAACGGTTAATCAGTTTGTCCTGCAGCTTCTGAAACCAGACTTCTCACCTGCAGGCAACTTTTTGACGGATTTTGCTTGTTTTTGTTGGAAACAGCGAAGTAAGATTCTCACTTTGCTTCATTCACCAAAATCTTAACAATGTTTAGTGTTTGGGCATACAATCTATGCATCAGACTGAAAATTGTCCTGCTTACTTCAGAATTAATTAATCTCTTCTGATAGTGCATGCATGTCCTCAATGTTGCAATAAATGATGGCAGCCCGATTGCTTTTCCCATTGTTTTGCTCTTTTTTGGCTGTCGGAGATAGGATCATACACTTACATAATGAGACCTTGAGTCAGCTGGATCTTTTCAGTGGATTTAAATAGACTTTTTCCTATAGAGCACTCTAAAGAAAGCTAAAAGCCTTTTTACTTGTTTTAAATGACAGGTTCTATTAGAACTAAAACTAGAATACTTAGGTTTTTGAACAGAAGACTGAGAGCTAATAAGTAAAAGGGGCTTATATACAACTCTTCCCCTGCCTGTTGTGTCCTTAGAGGTGGGTCCTTGCTTACGGACTTGGTTTAAGCCTCTGTGAAGTTCTGAGTTCTCCACAGAGACCCTTCTGGCTCCTCCCTGCTCATCACTGTGTTTTATCTAACTCTGTTTGAGTGGCCAGTTCCCTGTTGTCATTTTGTGTCTATCCACTCTGGACCTGGGAACCATCTCCCCAGTACACATACTCTTGGTAGAGCTCAAAGGACAGACCACTCTGTCCTTTTCTGCAGGGGGCTTCCACTGAATCCCATAAATTGTAAACCATAACATACATTCTGACACAACTTTATTATTTTTTTTCCCCTATGCTTTTAAAATTAAGACCTACCATGAAAAGCATACCATATTTTCCTTATTAAAATGAAACCATTCCAGTATCAGTGAATACGTGCTCTCAAGACTGTAATCATTAAAAGGAGTGTTTGTGTTACACGGTCATATTTTCAGGGGGATAAAATTGACCAAGCTATCTTTATTTTAAACTTTTGCATACTGTTTTGTATTGAGGCTTTGGCTGTTTGTTATCACTGTCATAGGATAGTGAAACAACTGAACCCAGCTCTTTTTGTATTCCATGGTGTCCCAATATTACCTTTATCACATGTAAGAAGTCCAATTTGCATTAAAAAGATACCTTTCAAGGATGTTCTTCACTTCCTTTTCTTAGATGATGTGAAGTGATGCTGTGCCATCTTCAAATTGTCCGATTCCCCTCAAAAGACTCTTGCATTGTTGGATTAAACATTTCACGATGCATAAGTTGTGTATCAGTTTTTTAAGTATATTGGTCTCCTCTGGGGAGAAGAGAACTGTATAACTATTAGGTGATACTGTTAAGCTGCTGTTCTCACTCACAAAAATTCAGAGAATCAATGGAATATAGTTAAGTTTGTTAATAACAACTGTCACTGGTACTTCATTTTTATTTAACTTCCTGACAGAAGGCATTCTTCATTTACCCTTTACTTGTGTAAGCATAAAAGAAAGCAGATAAAAAACTCCTGGGTGAAAAGGGGTAATTTTACTGGGGTTAGTGAACAGGCACTGTACAACGTATTAAATATCAGCCTGTCATATACTTTTCTGTAAGTGGTTTGAATAATGCATTAAAACATGAGGATTGGCATCAGAAAATAAATATAAAAAAAAAAAAATAACCAACCCTGAGTTTTATTTTGAAAAAGCAAGAGAAAACAAGATCACAAAGAATTAAGTGTGGTGCTTCCTTCATGCTTAGAAAGGGCCTTCCATGGGGGAAATCATGATTGGAAGAGGAGATGATACCTCTTGTTTTAATTTTGGATTTGTTTGTTTATCACTATCCAGATGTATTTTAACTGGTAATATATTGAATTTATTTCCCCCAAGTCGAGTCCCTTTGGCCTGTGACTGCAATTGGTAAGTGATCTCCCTGTCCTTATCTTGACTGTGAGCTTTTGCATCTCATTTTCTTCCTCTTTCTTGTTAAGAAGAAGAGTGAGTGAGTGACAGGGTGGGTGTTCAGCTACTGGGCAAGGCTAACCCTATCAGAGCATCTGAACTCAGGGGACAAGAACCAGACTCCATTTCTAGTTTGTGTGTGTATGTATGTATTTCAACAGAAAAGGGCCTTTGCTGCTAATCATTACTGCAGGGTAATTTTCATTTGTTTCCTGCTCTCTTAAGAACTCTTCTTAGAGTGGTATATGTTTGGGTAAAGGAATTGGTGAATCCTTCAAGACAGGAATATATGTATATGCCTATGCTTTTTTTTTTTTTTTTTTCAGCGTATTCTAATATAAATAAATGAGACATTTATCTTTATCTGTAATTTCTGTGAAAGGCCTTTGTTTTGCCCCAGAAGTACATTTTACTCATTTGACAGATGTAGGTAACACGATTGCAGTCAACAGATTATCCTTTGCCCTGGAAGCCTAACAGAGACATTAGTTTTTCTCAGGTAGTTCAGATTCAAAGCAGAGCATGGGGTAATCGATGTTTCAACCAGGTTTTTATCATTGAAGCCATTTACATTTAAGAAGACAATCTCTCCCTCAGCTATTAATAATTTATCACAAGGAGGCAGTGTACTGGAGTATTGATTACATATCTGCAGGCTTTTGTGTAGTAAATATCCCTCTGGATTTAGCTGAAAAATCTCAATATGAACTTTTCACAGAAAGTTTGGCAGTTATTCTTCTCTCCTTCCCTCTTTAGTCTTATTTTTAATACTCTTAAACACAGAGAATCCATGCAATTGAGTAGCATGTGTTGTTTTTCTTCACTAATTTGGTTGAATGGGTTGCTGCCAGTATTTTCTATGTGCAGTAAAGACTCTCTTGGTCTGATGCTTTCTTTATAATCTGAAAAATAAAAACAAAAATGGTAGAAAAACAGTTATGATAAACAAAAGATAAGCAGTCAAGGAAATCTTCATGGAGTGGGATAAGATAGGTTGTAAGATAGAAATGTCAAGATGTTTAATAATTTACTGGCTATTAATGAGTTCTACGTCATAAATGCAGTATTTAATCAAATGTCTTGCTGAAATGAGGCAGTAAAAATTAGATTTGTCATGATTAAATTTTACGTCCTTTGAAGTTTACATGGCATTTATGATATAAATGTATAGGCATGTAACTATGCCTTGTCTTCTGATTTTAGCAATTCCTGTTAGAATATTTTTAATTACTAATTAATTATTATCTGACACAAATAATGGATACCTCTAAAATTATTTATATGATAGGGATTTTTTTTTTAATTATGCAGGTAGAACCTGCTGTAGTTAACATTTGTTAATATCTTACTAATCTTATTTGTCCCAGGTTCCATTTTAAGCTTTTTGGGGGGGTTGCTTGTAGCAACAGTAAGTTTCTTTCATACGATTCCCTCTTTTCTTTAGATTCCCCCTGAGCAGGGTCTTTGTTTCATATCTTCACTACTCCACGAGAGATATGTGTGCTCTTGTGGCAACCATGGTAGAATGAAAGCATTTAATTTTTTTCCTGTAGTAGTAGATTACTCCTTCTCAGTCTTACTGCAGGGTTGTCTAAGGCCAAGCTAACATGTTTGTTCCTGATTTGGAATGAGGACATTTGAAAAAAGAATACTTGTGAGGTAGATAACTTTTCGATGTCCTCAACACCCTTGAACTATGTCATTAGCTTGGTTGGTTTTGTGAGTACATTCAGATTCTTAGAACTGGAATTTGCTGGGAAAATGCATAATCTGCCTCACCTATTTCTTAGCTTTATCCATTTAGTACCTGGAGTTTATAATAATACTGTGTGTGTCAATATATAAAGTAAATTTTGCATTCTCATTTTTCAAAATTACCAGCTTTTTGTCATGTACACTTGAATTTCATGTCCTATTTTGACGGAGGATATGCTGCCCCTTTAAAATATATTTTTCTACAATGATGCACCAATAAAACAACAAATGGAAAATGCTTATTTTTATGTGGTGCTAGCAGAAAGCCTTACTGTATTTAAAGAACTTCTTGATTTGATTGTTAATAGGAGTGCTACAGTCAGCTATAAAACTAGACAGATACCTGTAATTCCTGTGAAAAACAGGCAAGTACTGAATGACACCAACACTGATTTACTGTTTGCTTTTAGCAGTTAATGTTTTCATTCATTTTTATCCTCCCTCCTATTCACGTGATCCAGTGAACTCTGTATTTTTATACAGTACAGTTAAAAGTAGATCATTTTTTTCCCAGTGAAGTGCATTAGCATACAATATTTATATTGACCAAATTAACATGCCAGTAGCTACCTTTGGCATAAAGGTTGCTTTTTGCTGCTTCAGTAGACAAATATTTCTCTTTGTTAAAGTAACCTCTTTGACATAAGAATACCAGAACATAAGTTCTAGTTGATCATTTTCAAATATTTCTCTCATGTGTGGTTGCTTCTTTGAATTCCTAAAGGATGTCATTCTAAGTAGGAGCAGATTTAGGTCATGGTCAGAGACCTAACAATCAAAATGTACTCTGAACAAACCTCCATGCACACTTGCTTAAAAATGCAAAATAGTTTAAAGACAATATTTGTATTTTTGCTATTTGTCTCTCAATAGTGTCAATTAAATTGCCTTCTAATATTTTAAAAATTTTACTAGGTACAACTTAGTTAAGGGCAGGTTTTGTCGTCGTGAATTATTACTGTTGATGGAGCATAAAGGGACAGTAGTAAAATTTCACAGCAGCTCCCAGCAAGGCACATAAAAGCATTTTTCAAATGTTTATGAACTAAATCAAGCTAAAAATAAGTGGTGAAATTAAGCAATGTTGAAACTGAACCATTTTCAAATTGCTAGAAAGCACTGGAAAGGAGAAGGAATAGTAATACCTATTTTCCATACAGTTTCAGCAATACCAGCTACTCTAGTTTGTGAACCAACTTTCTATTCAACATTTTGTCATGTACATTATGTGTTATAATGCATGAAATGAATACATAGTCACATGCCAGTAGCTGCAGTTCCAAGTAATGATCGACAATACCGCCTCTAGCTACCTAACACTTTCTCCTATGAAATATTTTCTGCATGACCACATCACATGGCAGCAGGCAGCAATGGAATTTATGAACTAGCTGGAGCTCTCCGTGCTCGTGAGGAAGCAATAGAGAAAGATGTATGTTAAAAAAAAAAAAAAAACAGGAGGTGGGGGGAGGCTAAAGAAAAATACCCAACCAGAAAAGAAGTTGTCAGTATGTCACATAGACATTTTAAAGCAGCAGCTTAATGGCAGTGCAAATTCATGTCTGTGTCCTATTTTTAAAATTTTCAGCTTTTCCTAAAGATAGCTTCCTGTTCACCATGTTTCTTTTAGCTATAAATAACTGAAAAAAAAAATTGACACAGAATGAAAACTTTAGGTTTATGTCAGCTTAGAACCATGATTTGTTTGTGTGACTGGGAGTTAGGAATGTTCAGATTTTTATCAGGTCAAGTTTTTTGCTGAAGTCAAGTCAGTAAGTATGATTCTTTTACACAGAGAGACTGCAACTTTCAAGTTGCAGTGGCTTGAAATGAGTCGTCTTTTTCCTCTGAGTATTTATGTAGCAGTTCTCCTCCCACTTTGCTGCAATACTTACGCACCATATGTAGAAGTGGATTGCAAATGAGGTTCTTTATATTTGTTAATTGCAAACCAGTAAGAAGGCCAGCTGTTTTCAGGCCTCTGTAAGTGTGTCACTGTCATGATATGTGAGACTGTTACTCTTGAAAGGAAAACAGTTACGTGATTCTGGTGGTTTTTAGATGTACAGAACCCAAGCCAATGAGCTACGCGCTGGTGAGATGAAGTTGAGACTTAACACAGTCGGGAGGTAGGAGGAATGTAATCCATAATACTGTGGGGACCAACTGTAACCTTATCTTGGTTTGTTAATCTTACTATATATTAGGTTATGCAAGGAATAGTGACAAATATTTTTTTTTTAAAATTGCAAAATTTAATATTATAGATATTCCCAGCTATCTTATCTGCATTGAGCTGATTTAGGTTTTGCATACAACAGACATAACTCAGAAACATGTCTAGGTTAGAGCACACTATTTCTATAAAGCAACTGAAAGACTATTTTCTAAGAGGCATTATTATGGAAAATTAGAAAGAAACTTAATATTTCTGGCCTAAAATTTAGACGATGTTGAATGCAGCTTCTGTGAGATAACTCAATGTGTAGGTACTAAGCAACTCGTAAATTTCTGCTTTTATACAAAGACCCGGGTCAAATACTGACGGGCTGGGGAGTAGATCTGTGAGAAGAGGACCTAGAGGTCTTGGTAGACAGCAAGCTAATCGTGAGCCAGACGTGTCCTCTGGCGTCTAAGGGAGCCTGCAATATCCTGGGCAGTATCATCAGGAGCATGGCCAGTACCATGGGATGGTTGAGGTTGGAAGGGACCTCTGGAGGTCATCTGCTCTACTGCCCTGCTCAAGCATGGGGTATCCTAGAGTAGGCTGCTCAGGCCTATGTCCAGGCAGCTTTTGAATACCTTCAAGGATGGAGATTTCACAACCTGTCTGGGAAATCTGTTCCAGTGGTCAGTCACCCTCACAGTAAGGAAATCAAGGTCCCTGTGGTTGACAGCGTGACCATCTGGCATAGCAGCCACTCTTCCCAGTTTTGAGTCATCACCAGACTTGCTGAGTCTGTTTGTCCTTCCTCCAGGGTGCATCAGCAGGAATTTGTTATCAGTGCACTCCAGGAACCTCCTGGATTGCTTATGCCCTACTCTGTTGTCCATAATTTTTTAGGCACTTCCCTGATTTCTACACAGGCATGCTTGAGGAGACTTTATATATAAAGCCCCTGTTTCATTGCTTCTGTGTTCCCTTTTGTTCACGTCACTTGAGGCCCATTGCTCATCACTTGGCTGCTGGTAACTCTTTTCCTCCCCTCTTCCTAACTTAAAGACTTTCTTGCCAGGTGAGCCATTCTACTGGTAAAGATATCTTGGTCTGGCTTAATGAGGTAGATTCCAACTCTCCCAAGTAGATGTTGATCCTCAGACTAGGTCTGAGAATCATAAATATAGAAGCACTGTTGCTGTTGCAAGTGCCAGCTCTGAAAACTACTGGTAATATGCAGTGATAGAGCTCTCTTCCTTACA
This sequence comes from Nycticryphes semicollaris, assembly GCA_013400055.1. Taxonomy (NCBI): domain Eukaryota; kingdom Metazoa; phylum Chordata; class Aves; order Charadriiformes; family Rostratulidae; genus Nycticryphes; species Nycticryphes semicollaris. The sequence goes on from VXBJ01008285.1 coordinate 127,937, forward strand.
GTCTTTCCCCTCACTAGAAGAGCTCAGGAGAATGATACCTGGGCCTCCAAACCCCTGGCCAGAGCCTCCAAATTGCCCATGGCAGTGTCATTGGTGCCCAGACAGAAAAACAGGTGGAGGTAATAAAGAGTGCTTTGCCACCTGACAGCCCAGGTGCTTTGCTTTAAAGTTGATTAGGGAAGCAATTATTCCCCTCTGCTCACACTCACTATACCTCACCTAGAACATTGCCTTGAGTTTTGAGCCCCTCAAAACTGAAGAAGGTAAAACCTGTTGCAAAGGGCTCCTCAAGGTGGTTGAAGCTACAGCACAAACCCTGTGAGAAGACACTGAGGGAACAGGACTTCAGCTTGGAAAGCAGCATGTTGTGGGGGAACCTAAGAACAGCTCCTCAGTACCTGTGAGGAGATGAAGAAGATAGAGCATGGCTCCCCACAGAAGCACATGGCAAGAGGACAAGAGACAGCAAGGTGGGTCCAAACTGGATATAGAGAAACCTTTTTCAGTGTGAGTAGTTAAGCTTTACATTAGGCTGCTCAGAGAGACAGTTGCGTGGTCTCTGTTCTTAGAGGTTTGCAAAGAGCATCTGTATGAAACCTTGAGCAGCCATGGTGTCACCTCATGGCCAACTGTGCTTTATTCAGGAGTTTGGGCTTGAAACCGCTTGAGGTTCCTTCCAACATGAGTTACTGCATGATAATAAAATTTTCCAAAGAGAAATGCAAACAACAGCTGAGATTTTTCTACTCGTTGTATAAGGTAAAATAAAATTCTTTAAATTCCTTTTTGGACATGATTGGGCTTAATGAAAGCAGTGAAGTATTCACTGGATTTAAAATTTCACTCTAATACCTCAGATGAGTTTCTTACCAATCTACATGGTGTTTGAATGCTTTCTGCCTCAAAGACACATTTTTTAATAGAAAGAGAAGGGTTCAGACGCAGGGCTCAGCGAATACTTGGAGCAGCTGAGGCGATCAGGGCGCTCAGCTAGAGGTGGCAGGTTCACAGTCAAATCCACCTTCTGTTTGATTGCTCTTTTACTTGCAATTTTGTTTATTGGAGCTCTGCTCAAAAAATATCATTGAATATTCAAACATGTATACATTAAAAAGAGTGTTAGGTTAGAATGCAGATGGCATGCACTATAAATAGAATAAAGGCAAATATTTTTTCTGGATAATAGCTCTTTTTAGTTTCCCATGCTTATACTTTTCCCATTGTTTTGTAGAAATTGGTGAAAGTAGCAGAACTCAATGAAAATGTGGATTTGAATAACTAAATCTAAGTAAGTTTCTAAAAGTACTCGGCATAGCTGTAGAGGATTAAAAATAAATCTTGGTTTATGTTCTGGCCCATTATATTAGGATGTGTGCCTTAGCTTTGGCTAAGTCAGCCAAGTCTTATAAAAGAAATTCCAAGTGGGTCACATTGTTGCTAGGTTATATGAATCTGAGCTAACTTTGGCTTGTCTCATTTTAATATGCTTGATCCAAACAGAGGTAATTAAAACAAGAAAATTCTGACGTTCCCTGATACCATTTAATATCATATCTCTGCTTGTCATATAAATACAATGCCTGTCTCATTTTTATTCAAATCACAATCTATCAAAATTGGCTTTTGACAGGATTTTGACTACTTCTTATAGTAATAACCAATAGTTCTTTTCTACTATTTCCCAGGGGGTAAAAAAGTATGTATGTGTGCAGAGGAGGCAAATGATAGAAATACTGAAAACAGCTTCCATTTTTACCCTTAAAATGACTCAGGAATTTTATCTCTGTCTGTTAATTTTTGTATAAGGCAGCACTCTGCAAAGACTTTTGTGGGTTGCCCTTGTTCTGTTTGTGTTTAGTTAAAAGAAAGCATAGGGGCACTTTAAAAAATAGTGTTGAATCTTTAATTGCTACTTGTAATAAATCTTTTAAGAATAGATGAAATTACTGATACATGTTGCACTCAAAGGGCTTTTAATACTTCTGTGCACAAGTGATAATGGGTTGAAAAAAAAAAAAGGGTTGAAAAGACTGATTGCAAAACTAACAATAAATCAATCAAATGGTTCTGGTAATATGTCTCATAGCCACAGTGTGTGATGCTCAGTTTATGACAGCTTACGATCTCCAAAGCTGATTTATTCTTCCAGTAATCAGTGTTCTGATCCATTAGTTTTTATAATGTAGAGAGATGTCACTGCTTGTTTTTTTTTTTTCATTAATGATTTGTATTTTGAAATTGCACATCTGTCAATCAAGACAAAGCCAAGGATTTTTAAAGGAAATACTACCTTCACTGTAGGTTTATCCCTGAACACTGGTATTGGCACATATTATTATTCACTGAAGTTCTTCATTACACTGTCATGGTTTGGAATTTTTTTTGTTTAACATGTAGCCTAAACCAAGTTTTTATTCAGCTATGATAATAATTTTACTCTTCTCTGTGTTGGTATTTCAGAAGAATGTGACAGTCAGATAAACACCACCCTAAGCACATCCCCGCGCTGAGGCACAGCATATTCTGTATTAAGTGTAAGTTCTTAGATATTTACAGTAGTTCTCCACAAATTGGAAATTATCATAAAAGATTGCAGCAGGGTGGAGCCAAAAGAAGTTTTGTCATTGAACTTGGGAATATTGTGTTTTCATCTGTCATTTCTCAAATGAAGATTATTGCTCACCCACTGAATTCAGGTACATAAAAAATGAAACATAAAGTCACAAACCAAAACATTTGTATGTACTTCTAGACTCTACTTTCACAGCTCGGGGAAAAAGAGTAAAAATGTCTGTGGTTACAGCTCTTTTTTTTTTTTTTTTTTTTAATTAATCAATACTAAAATTATCATTCTGGTTTTAGCCATTTGTGGGGTAGTAAATTGCAACAGTGAGAGCTTCTCCTGCGGCTGCCTAGTTTCTTGTCCTTAAAATGGAAGTGATTTAGCAGTACTTTCCCCTGAGGGGGGCAGCTGTGGCCTCTCCCAGAGCAGAGTTGGAGAGAAGTGGGTGTTCTGCCCAGCTCTGGGGAGGGAGCAGGGTGTTTGTGAAGTTGGGTGTGCACTGAATGTGGCCTGTGACATGAATGACACAGAGTGCTCAGCTGTTAGCAGCTTAACCCAACCTGTTCCCCAGCCATAGCCGCAGAGTTTGGAGCTGCTAACATGGTAGTTGTGTGCTTGAAGCTTCACTGATGGCGTTGGCATTGGATAAATACATTGTTCTAGGAGTGTAGATGCAAAGAGATGTGTAATTTTTGGTATTAATTCAAAGCCCAGGGATAAAGAAAACTTAGATCTGTGAAATTGTCAATTACAACTTGTCCCCATCCTTTATTTTCTCTTGCACTCTGATACGCTTTTGCCACCATCTCCTGCTACTGTCCACACACCCAGGTCGATAAACCCAGTTAGAAGAAGTCCGGTGGCTGTAAAGTAGCATTTGGCATTGTGGCAGATGGTTGTGCTCTGCATGTGTGTTGCTGCCACTCCCTTCCTTCCTTGAGCCCTGTCGTGAGGGAGGGCAGAGGGGACAGAGCTGGGGCCAGGTCTGGAAGCGGCGCCAAGCGTTTGGGGAGGGATGTGATAAGTGGCTGGGAGAGGGAATGTGGAGCCTTCTTGGCCTGTTTTAAACCTACTTCTGGTGCTGTAGTTGTACCTGAGGGGTGGTTTGTATAATTTTTGCTTAATTCTGCGTACATTGTATAGAATATTGTGCAACTTTACATGTATATTGATGTCTTTTTTTTTTTTGGATTATTTGATTGTTCTTGGCTACTTTAATAAATAGGAACAGGTTTAAACCAAAGCTGGAATGCTGTGCTGGTTTGAGGCCCAAGGTGGGCACTGGTAGAAAGGAGACTTTTCTCTATCAAACAGATTTTTTTTTTTATAAGCTAGATACATGTTGATATTCTAAAATGTAATTATTGCTTTGGTTTCAGTTTGGCTACTGGCTTGACACTAGGCTGAAGCTAGCAGAAAAATAAAAGGAAGAAATGAGTAATTGGGCTGGTACAAGTGAAATGGGATTGTGATTTCTTACTGCACTGTTCAAATTGTTGTGGGGGTTTAGCTCTTGGTTTTCTTTTTTAATGATTTGGTCTTAACATAGTCAAATGGAGCCTGTAACGGTTTAGGTAGGGGGATATTCTTTTGGCAGGATTAAAAAAAAGTGAAAAAAGGGAAAGTTAACTTAATATGGAAAGCTACAAAAGTAGCACCACAGCATTTTTTCCAGTAAGCTTGGCGCTCTTTGCTGAGTTTTGCACTATACAGCCATTAGCAGGCTGGTCAATGCATTGCTTTATGAGGCAATTATTTCAGCATACTCTATTCAAAATACACATTAGAACTTAACCTTCTGAATCCTGAAGTAGCATTTTTATCACCCAGCATTAGAAAAGAGTTGGAGTCAGCAATTTCCTCTTTCTTTTTATGATCTGGTATCATTAATAAAGCATTGGGCTGGTAGCTTCTTACAGTTCTCCAGGATAATTTGTGACACGAAAGGTGCTGCTGTGATACAGTTGTCTGTTGACTTATTCAATAGCAGGGGAAACATAGAAATTGTGTAAAAAAGAAAAAAACAAAACAGAAAAACAAAAGAAAAAACAAACCCTAGAAATGAGTAAGGGGGGGGAAGCAGCTCTTAAATGTAGGACTGAGCATATTAGGCCTGCTGCTATTGGATATGCACAAGTAGAAATGGGAAGTTAATATGGAATTTCTAATTAGGGTCACATGCTAATGAGCTCCCTCTTCATGTTAGTTTTATGCCGCTTCAGAAATTTTTTATCATATGCTTAAAAATTTATTGCTAGAAACATTAATGAAAATGAAGCGTGAATTGGAAATTGTGCTATTACGGAGATGAGTATGGCCATGGCTAGTCTGATTTCTGAGGAGGGATCCTTTTATTGCCATTTCTTTGAGGGATGAGAAATGATACAAGTAAAATTAATGACTAGACATATTCTTTGCCCTGTCTTGGCTGGTGTTATTATATTTAAAGTTATAAAAGCTGGATTTAATAAAATTCTGAATTAATTATAAGGGGAATTTTAATCATAAATGGCAGTATTCTATAAGAATAAAACCTGTAAATCAGCAGAAGTGTGAAATTAATACAGTGAAGTGCATGTTTCTGTACACCTATGTGTGCATATATATAATAGACATCTGTGTATATGAATTACAGACAGAGTCATACACACACATGGGTATAAGTGAGGGTTTTTACAGTGACCCTGTTGCTGAAGGCTATCTCCTTCTCGTGCGGTTTGACAACACAATTGCTCTTACGTTGTATGGATGAAAGTTTGGGTGTAAATTTTCCAAAACTGGCATTTTTGTCTCTGGTATCTTATAAAAATCAATTGGGCTTGCTATTTAAAATGTCAAACCCCAGAACACTACCTGTTGTATTGTTTCTTTCAGTCCCACTAAAATTATCTTGCAATCTTGTATAAAATATATTGAAAACATCTGGTAGTCTGTCTCGTTGGAATTGCCTTTGGAAATAGTCTAGTAACTTTTGACAGCTTGGCTTTACAAGGATATTGATTTCGCTGTGGCTTTATCATGGAAAACTGATGAATGGTCAAAAGCTGAAAGTGATGTAAAACCCGGTTTATAGGTTTTATATGAAATGCATGTAATAAAATAAAGTAGGTTTATAAAACATAGTAAGGTATGCCCTTGTGAAAACATTAGAGTTAAAAACAGTTTGGCAGCGTTTTTGTGTTGTGGATTACTTGGCCTAGGGACATTAAAACCATCTCCAGGGTTGCTAGAGATGGACAAAGGAAGGAGCACACTTACCAAAAGCAACGCCATACGTTGCTAACAATTATGTGATGTTTGTGAGAAGACGAGGTTGCATAGATTACTGCTTTAAAACTATACATTTTCCTTTTGAAATAGGCTATTAATGCTGTACAGAAACCAATACGGGGAAAAAATATTGTTTCCTTATTCCAGTGACAAGAAAAACGTAGACAGCAGAAACACAACTGAAGGGGCATTTAACAGAAGAAACAGGAACTGCAATTAGGATGGAGAAATACCTTTTCTGTAGAACTGAGGAACTGAATGGGAAGAGTTAGAGACAACATTGGCCATCTGTATTGCACTGGCCACAATAAAAGAAAGTAAGGAAAAATATATGAAACTAAATTGATTTCTTTCTGGAGGAAGTAATTACTTCACCAGTCAATTAAATATAAACACAATGAGAAGGTGTTGAAGTAGAAACACTTGTGTCAGTTCTGCAGAGCAGTGCCTTGCTGCGTGTACAAAACCCCTGGAGGGCTTGAGGTGCATGTTAAGCTACAGCCTGGTTGGGGGCTGTTGCATGAGGGGGAGACGGTGCAGGGTTCTCTCTGGATCTCAGTACGAAAGGCCTGACAACAAATGGATTAATAAAATGGCTGGTTTAATCAGTTAAAACGAAAGAGGAATAGAGGTAGTGAGTAAATCTTACATCCCTTCACTCAGCCAGAGCCCCACACCTGTGTAGCATTGGATGGACCCTGGGTGGGTCCCACAACAAGTTGCACAGATCCTGCCTGTGCAGAGAGTTTCCTCCTATTTTGGTCATTCAAGCTACGGTATCATATTCTTAGAACAAAACTCCTGTACTCGTAAAGGATCTTCACATAAGAGGTTCTCACTGCACTGTTAGCTGAAGGAACAGGACAGAACAGGAGATGTCATGTCTCTTAAGATATGCCATCAGTTCAAACTATTATGGGGGGAAGAAAAATTAGGGAAAAAAAAAAAATTGCAGTTAGAAAATGCTGGGATGTAGCCTGGTTTAGTGAAGCTGGATTAAAACTGGAAAGCGTGAATTTAATTAAAAAAACCAACCAAACAAAACAAAATTAAAAAAGCTTTGTTCAGTTCTCTAGATGTTGGGTTTTTATTGTGCAAAAAAGCAGTCATAGTCAACTTTCCTCAAGGCATCTTGACCAAATCGTACAGATCAGTATCCAGGCTTGGGTGCCACGCCTGAGAAAGGTGTGGGCCCACTGGAGAGAATCCATTCAGAGAAGCACAATGAGAGTGAGCAGAACAAATCCTCTCGGATGCGGCGGGGAGGAAAAAGCGAACCAGTCATTGTCACCCTCCTTTCTTCATGCCACTAAATACTCCTGTCATACCTCCTTTCACTCATCTCTCTTCCAGGCAGAGCCATTATTGGCCGTTCAGCATTCCCCTTTATCAGAGCTGTTCCGTACCTTTGGTTAGCCCTACACTGCTTCCGATTTGCATTTTCATTAAATGAGGTACAGCAAATGAGTGACTTGAAGGTTGCAAAGGGAACTCGAGTCTCCAGAGTCTGAGTAGTGGAGTTATCGCTAAACTATTCCTCTTGTATAAGAATATAATAGAAGACATAAGCTGTAAGTAGATTAAAATAAAATAGAAAAGGAGGGGAAAAAAGTTGCCTCGCTCCAAGCAAATGTCAGTTTTCATTCTGGGGAGGGTGACCAATAGAATTTTTAAACAGATAAAATAACATGAATTCTCTTACTACCTTCTCTTTCCTTCTGTTGCTAGTTGTGATTGGTAGGATCCTCTCTGAGCAGTCACATGGAAACAGCCATGAGGTATTGACTCAGGAAAAGGAATTGAAACTAGCAAATTATTCTAAGATATTTGAGCTGTTTCAAGACTACAGGAAAAGGTGCCCTCTTGTTTGTAGGTAATCACGTTTCTAGGCTGCAGTGCTGTGCAGTAAAGGCATTTTATCTCTACCCTCGTTCTTTCTGCATTCCAGCCGAGCTATTGTTTTCAGAATTGTGACTGTCATTTGTAGGACACCTGCCCTGCACCTTCCCATCTTGGAAAATCTAATGGGGCCTTCAGGTCTTGAAATGTAAAACTTGTAATTGGTTACAGGAACAGGCAAACCACTGGGTTAATTTTCTTGTGCTTTGTAGCTTTGCAGACACCTTACCTTTCCCTGGCTGCGAATTCTGGCATATCAGATTACTTCATTATAAAAGCCCTGATTACAATGAGAAGAGAAAGATAATCTGGTAAGGGTTATAATAATTCCAATTTGGTGCAGAATTAAAAGGAAGTGTGGGGCTTTGTGGAAAAGTTAACAGGTACAACAATATTGTACTGTGGCCTTATTTATTAAGAATTGGAAGAATCCGATACTTGCCATGCTGGAGAAAAATGAAAGAATGTATATCTTGAAACATACTGAAAGAGTAATATGAACAGATTGGAGGCTAGTGCATAATACGATTGAAAATTATGAAATGCTGAAATGTTTGGCAAAGGATATTGCATCTTGAGTTTTGAGAAGATGGTTTAGAAAAGATAAATTTCCCATTCAATTTGTATTAATCATTTGACACTCACTGTAATTAGCAATATAATTTAATAAGCCAAAAGATTTATTAAGCGTTTGTGATCCTGACTTAGTGTGCTGTAAGAAGTACAAGAGCTGTAGGACTATTAACCACCTGAGCTTTGACAAAATAAGGTGTTGCCGGCTGTGTCTCAAATACTGTTCTGTCCTGCATTCTGCTTTTGCACAAATGCTTCTTCACAGTATTTTAGATTTAGGGTTATTTGAAACCTTGAAGCATGTGGTAACTGTGAACATGAACAGAACTGCATTAACAGCGTTGAGATTTGGGACTCTCACACTAGACTGTGAACTTACTCCTTTGCCCACCATTAGGAACTCCAGCCTTTGTTTTCATCAACTTTGTTACAACATTGCTAGCATTAACTGATTTTTTTCCAAGATACCTTTGTAGTTGAACTTGATTTTTTTTTTCTTTGTGTTGCTTCTGCATTTCTAATTCTTCATTAAGAAATTGTTGCTTATAATTTCAAGATAATCACAGAATCAGAGAATGAAATGGGGTTGGGAAGGGACCTCTGGAGATCATCTAGTCCAAGTCCCTGCCGAAGCAGGCCCACCCAGAACAGGTTGCACAGGAATGTATCTGGGTGGGTTTTGAATGTCTCCGGTGATGGAGATTCCACCACCTCTCTGCACAGCTTGTTGGAGGGCTCTGCTACCTCACAGGAAAGAAGTTCCTCCTCATGTTTAGGTGGAATTTCTTATGTTCCAGTTTGTGCCCATTTCCTCTTGTCTTGTCACTGGGCACCACTGAAAAAAGACCGGCTGACACCCACCCTTTTAAGGATTTACAAGCATTGATCGGATTTCCCCCTCAGTCTTCTCTTCTCCAGAGTAATAAGACCCAAGTCCCTCAGCCTTTTCTCGTAAGAGAGATGCTCCAGGCCCCTCATCATCTTTGTAGCCCTCTGCTGCACCCTCTCCAGCAGTTCCCTGTCCTTCTTGAACTGGGAAGCCCAGAACTTGTCCCAGTGCACCAGATGGGGCCTCCCCAGGGCAGAGCAGAAGGGGAGGATGACCTCCTGCCTGCTAGCCACACTCTTCTTGATGCACCTCAGGATGCCATTGGCCTTCTTGGCCACAAGGTCACATTAGTGGCTCATGGTCATCCTGTTGTCCACCAGGACTTCTAAAATTTTGGAATCTGAGACATTTACAAATGCTACAACGTAAAAGCTACAGAAAGTTGATGTGAAAACATTACAGTGCATCACTTGTGAGGTAAGGTAATAGGATTGCTACTAGCCAGCTTACTTTTAATGGCTTTTACAAACTCTGGTTTATTATGGCAAACTGCTGCTATAAAAAAATAAGGAATTAAAGAGAATGCATGAGACATAAAGGGGAAAAAAGAAAAAACTTAAAAACTTACAAGCCTGTCTGAGGTTTATTTTGCATGTTTTAGTTATTGGGGAAAATAATTGCAAAGTTTTAAAGTGTATACAAGTCTGTAACATAAAAATATAATAAAAATTAGAGTGCAATTTTAAAACATAGTTATCAACTGTAAATGCAATCATTAATCAACTCCTCTCACTACATAACTGATGCTGCTTGACGTTTTGCAAGATGGGAAATCATCCTGCAGCCTCGCTGTTCTCCAAAGCAGAAATGGGGCAGGAGCAAAGCCAGCCCAGGTGCGGATCCACAGCAAATCCAGGTGTGGATTTGGAGATGGTTCAAATCCGCTCCTTGTACTGTTACACGTGGCTGAGATGAATGGCCCAGCTCATTCTCACTGTGTTGGGGTTTTCAGGAGTACAGACATATTGCAGTTGTGATTCTGCAGCATGAGTCAACAGGGCTGGGCACAAGTGAAAAACATACCTTAAGACATCCTGGTATTTTCTTTTAGTGTAAGTTAATCTTTTCTCAGTTATTGTCTAGGCTTGTGACAGGTCTGTAATCTTTTAGCGGGCAAGCTAACCAAGCCATGTTGGCGAGGAGCATGAAGAGTGAGTAGCTCTAAATTAGCATCAGTATCACATGACAGCCATGCATATGGGGTCCACAATCCCTGTGGTGTATTTTTTCCCCAAAACCATCTAGCTATAAAGTAAAATAGGTGTTCTGTGATTTAACCAGTTTTGAGTGGTTATGATTTCCCTTAGCTGAGAACTGATGGATTAAAGTGCATTCAGATTTTTAAATGAATTGCTGTCTTTTGAGCTTTAAGAACTGATACCTGAAAGGTTTTGAAGTAACAATTTGAGCTGAAAATATTTGAAACAGAAACGGTTTCTAACCGAAGGCTAGTCATTTATTGCTGTGTTCTTTCAGCAGCTGAATACATGTATGTGCATAGATCTATACATTTATATAGTTACATAAAATATACATAGAAGAAATACTGAAATAGAAGAGGTTGTTGGCTGAACAAATGTTATGCTTGATTGAAACATACAAAGGACAGTTTAAGTATATGTTGGGCTACCTCCCTGCAAGCTTAAAGACACCACACACTGTGGTACTAGTTCTTTTCTAATTCAAAATCAAGCTACTGTACTGGATCAGTACATTTCTAGGCTCATATTAAATAATGAATTTTCACAGTACATGCCATAAAATGAATTGGCAGATTTTGTGAGTGATTGGACTGTAGATCTGAAATGAGACTCCCTTCGTCAGTTTCAGTTCTTCCCACCAACTGTTCAGATGCCTCAGGTGCCAGAATGCATTAGAAAACCCTATGAGAAAGGATGGCAGTTCTGCTGATGACAGTGAAAATGCAACACTATTTTTTCTGCTTTTAACTGAACACGGTGAGCACAGTATGAAGCTTTACATTCTCCAGTCTTAGCCTGGGTCATAAGAAAATTCTATTACAATGCATCAGTTACCTTTATGTTTATAATCGGAGCTAATGCTATAAAGTCATATCCTGCAGGTATTTAACCCCATTTTCAAGCATTTCTTTTTGTTATATGTTAAGATACGAAACATCAGTGACTAGTACACTGACAGAAAAAAAATGAAAGTGGTAGTATACCTTTAAAATTATGTTTTCACAACTGTCTGATACTAGCACAATTTCACAATAATACAATCATGTTTGAGAAAATCCTCCTATTGTTAGTCATAAAATGAGTTTATGTTCCCAAAGACATTGTAGGAAAGAGCTGTCGTTAAACTCTAAGTGCGCAGCAGGCGGCAGTTGTCAGTGCCTCTTGTAATCACGTAGTCCTAGGACATTATGCTGTCAATATGCTTCAGTTAATAACAGAAACTGCAATCAACTTCATTAGGGTTCCAGTTCGCCCCCAAAGGTTAAGCTTTCTTAAGAAAGTTGTGGTGTTCTGAACAAGCTCAGAGAAACCAACCTTCATCATAACCCTAATGTTAGCTCCAGGGAGATTTCCCCATGCTATTACTAATTTTCAAAAGTAATGAGCAGTTTTTGGGGAATTGGTGAATTTAGATATAAACTGGTTAATCTTTGTGTCCTAGGCCAAGGAAAGCTGCAGATCTTGCTTCTACGAGGAAGTTAATTGCCATTAACGTGCAAAAATCGTAACATCGCAATCAAACTCTTTCACTTTATTTTGAACAAGATTGTGATTACACTACTGCCCAAACAGGCTGATGGATTTTTTTTTGTTTGTTTGTTTTTTTTTGTTTTGTTTTCCTTGTGATTCTAGTGTCTTTCAGCTAAACCAGGCCCTGGCTGATGGGCTCTTTCCATAGATGAGGGTTAAATGGCTTTTTGTGTCTAAGTATTGGAATAGACATGTGAGCTGAGGAAAATCACAGCCACACAATGCACCCGAGTTTCTCTGTAGCTGGGTCACTGTTCCCTGGGTTGGAGAATGCTTTCCCTCATTAATAAATCTGGTGTGTGCTGTGTGTGCTCATGCAATTCCATAGTTTCACATTTCTTCAGCAAGGGTAATAGATAGTGTGTGCACATGAAGAGATGAATTTGATGACATATTGTTAAGTCGGTAGATTAGAAGTTTGCAGTTCAGATAGGAGGCATAGTAGCAAGAAAGACATTAGTCTTAAGTAGAATGTATTATATATTATATGTATGCTTTGCACATGCTTAATATGTTTATTTTATTTCTTTAAAATAAAGCTTGATAGAAACTGTTAAAGGACAACACATCGTGCCAGAGCCAACATCCCAAGAGGTGAGGCTGTTGCCTCACTGTATCCCCAAGTCCAGCCAGTAGCGAGGATGAAGATCTAGTCCAAGAGGAACATGTGCCCAGTGCATACATATGTATATATATGTACAGACACCTTCTAGTTAGTCACACAGATCCCAGACAGATTCGCAGACGGCACCAGTGGCCACCTCCTGCTCCCCAGTCTGGATGGACAGTATGGAAGTTCACTTGGGAGATATGTGTGTGTGTGTACAAGGTAGATTCATCCAGCAGCTGGGCTCAGCCATGTTATGTACACCAAGTTCTCTCTTTAAGGATAATTTGGATATTAGTGACCTCTGTCTGTTACGTCATTCCAACTGAGCTGATTTGAATGTGTTTTGTGGGGAACATTATAATTTATCTGGTAATGCTGTCATCCTGCTTACCTAATTACCAGATAAAGCAGTCATTAGGCTCAAACAAATAGATTTTGAGTTGTTTGAAGTATATAAATGAAAAGTTGAACCAGAGTTCTTTGGAAAAAAGAACTAATATGAATGATTGAGCTGCCTTTTTCTTCCTGTTGTACCTTTTCAAGTGGTTGTGGTGTGACTGATTAAAATCAATAATTTAGAAAGTGACAAAAAAAATGTTACAGAAAGGATAAGAGTCAGCAAAACAAAATTGTATATATTATCCTGCCTATAACATTAAAGCATTTTGAAGTCTAACATTTTTTCAGTTTTTTCCCATCTTCCAAAAATCTCACTATTGCGAGCGAAGTAATCAGTATCCAGTTTTCAGCTATAGGGAGAAGAACATAAAACATTTCAGGACTTTAGGAAATAAAAAGGGAAAAGAGAAAAGGTGCAAAAGTGAGGGTAAGGAAGAGTTGAGACAGATAATAAAGCACTAATCAATACATTTTTTTTCTTTATGCAGAAAAGGGTTTTCTAGGCATCTCCTTGGCTATCTGATCTTTCATCAGTGACGTCACCTCAGTCATACGTGTTACCACTTTTTCAAGTAATAAAGAATGCTTTAGTTTACAACCTGCATATACTGAAAAGTACCTTAATGAATATTCATTGTGTTAAATTTTACTTGTTTAATTCTTGAGTGCTTTTTTGTATATTGTTTGGTAGTTTATTGTTATTGCTCTTTGCTTATTTGTATAGCTATAAAGCCAAGGATATCCAGCCATGTGTTAAAAACCCCTTGTAATAAAAGCTGGAAAGTCCAATATTAAAACATGAAGTTTACCCAAGGAATTCCGTTCTGAAGGCACCAGGAAGAAAAGGAATAGAAGGAAATGGTACAGTAGCATACTACCTGACACCAGTTCAGGGTACCAGTTTGTCAAGTTCTGGTAGCTACCACAGCAAAGTGAAGCAAAGAGAGAGTGAGTAGTGGGAAAATCACAGAATTGTAGAATGGTTAAAATTGGGAACTTAAAGATCAGCTGCTTCCAGCCCCCTGCCCTGGGTAGAGACACCTCCCACCAGACCAGGTTGCTCAAAGCCCCTTCCAGCCTGGGATGGGGCAGCCCCAGCTTCTCTGGGCAACCTGTTCCAGTGTCTCACCACCCTCACAGCAAAGAATTTCTTTATGGCATCTAATCTTAATCTACCCATCTGAGCAATTGTAAGGGGCAGCACAAAAGAGAAGAAAAAATTATATATCTGAACATGTTAGAAATAAGCAATGGCCATTTGAAGATGAGAAACTTAGATTTCTGTTCATGAGGCACATGGAAAAATGTAGGTCTGTCTGAGTGGATAGAGAAGATGTGAAAAGATGACTGAAATGCTCTAAACAACAATTTCACACAATTATATTTGCAGCAGCAATCAAAAAACTTGTGAGTAGAGAAAAACAGCCAAAGTGGAATAAGATGTTACTTGTATAAATAGTGTGATCAACTGTCAGGTGAGAATTTAAGTTTTCTAAATGAAGTGCTAGATCTTAGAAATGTTACACAGAAAATACCTGGAAGTTTTGCCATGAGTTCAAGATGATACCTTTATGGACGGGTGAAAAGGGAGGGTCTGGAAGCCCAAGGGCAGTACGAAAATACAAAGTTCTGTTTTGAACTTGAAGCAGCTGTTAGATAGGTATCCGTGAGGTGATGTGATAAAGGCAAGTAAGGATTTGGTTCAGATATGTAAATTAGACGGGTGACCCTGTGAGTCATATTAAGATGTTTTTATAGGTGATAAATAGCCAAAGGTAAGATACATAGAAAAAAGAGTGGGAAAGCAAGGACAGGCACCTCTTAGAGCACCTAAAATAAAAGCTGACGGTAGAGAAGGAGATGAGACAGATAATGAGAAAGGGTAATTACATGAGGAATTATGATCAGCTGTCTGGCTGATGTTGTAGAAAGTGGATTACAGATTAGATGAGTATGAATATGAAGTACTAGCTTTTAGCCTTGGCTTAGAAAAACATTCATTAGTAGAAGACTTTGCCAACCGCATTTCCTGAAACAGATGGATTGCATGGGAGAACAGCACGAGAGCTGCTGAAGGGAAACTCCGTGATATGATGGACAGCCTTATAGGGAGGGTGGAGAATGGCTGACTGTTCATTAGCCAAGATTTCTATCTAGTGTCTGCAAACTTTTAAAAAGGTCTGAATGGTTTTCACAAAAAGACAGTAAACAGACAGTATCTACTGTCTTTTCTAATGGAATAAAACATTAAAATATGCAATAGCACAAAACCTGTTGCCTTGAATAGTCTGAGATGTGTCTTTCTTAACTTCATACTTTCTTACTTTAAAGAGAAAACTATTACTTTTCCTAATGAGGCATTCTAGAGCAGCATTGTGTTATATAATGCTAATCTTATTCTCCTAGTTTTCCTTCATTTGCTTTTAACAATACGTGTAAAATAGTCTGCAGGTATAACCAAATCTGCACCTTCAGGCCATTCCAATCACACAGTATGTAATTAGTATAAAGAGGCAAGTTATTGTTATACCTGATTATAGTTGGAAGAGAAGATAATTGAATTGAAACAAAACAAGAGTTCATAGAAAACTTATATTTCTCAGTACTTTTGCTTTTTCAATCACGTTTCACTTCAGTGTTTTACAGTAGTATTTTTTTTATTATTCACTTTCTGAGTGTTCAATTTACGAAGCACCTGAGTTTGAGATGAGATTTCTTTCTTTCCCTCTATGCTAAACTACTAAGATACAGTTATACATAATAATGACTGAAAGTTAATAATTGCTCAAAATCTTTGATGTGTTGTGCCTATTTTTTGCTCTTGTTGGTATAGTTCTGGGGCTGTTTTTTGGGAATAAGTGTCCTTACTTATAATAAGCAACTTTCACAGTAGCAGTAACACAGGGAAATAAAAACAAAGGTGCTAAGTGAAATACTCAGGAGGCAAGTATCTTAGAATTCATGCTATCCATGTGATTTTATTTAGCTGCCTTGGCTTGTATGTTACGTATCTTTTCAGTGTAAAACACCTTAAGAAGTGTCTTTGGGATGTCATACTGCATGCCACAAGCTATGAGAGGACAAATGTTCTCTTGTGGTACAGGGCCTGGACTGAGACTGAAGCAAGTTAACTATAAAACAATGGCAGGTTCCCCAGAATATACAAATAGAAGTCCTGTCATCTTCATCTCCTCATGCTTCTTTGCTGTCTCTTGCTAGAAGCAAGGAATAATTTAGTTCTTTTTCTGCCATCCTTGCTTCTGCTAGTAGTTTTTATCCCAAACAGAAGGTGAAGAAGGGTGAGAAAATGAAGATGGCAGGCATAAAGTAAATGAGAGTCAAAAAGTTTCAGTGTTAGCACGTTCAGCTAAATATTTCTACTTCCAGACACATTTCTACCTTTCCTACTTGCAATATCAACCCTTCTTGTGCTGCTGATTATTACTAGAACATGTAGTGAGGACTAGAATTAATGACAACATTGTTAGATATGACATACAGGTGAAGGATCAGAATGATTTTTTTGACAAGAAGGCTTTGTGCAGCTATTGCTGCAGCTTGAAATGGTAAATAAGGAAGATCTGTCTTTATATCTTTTTCCCGGGTTTCCAAAAGTTATTTGGTGGAGTCTCTCAGGAAAGGCCCTAAAGTAACAGTGCAGCCTTGTGATGAACTAGAAGGTCATTGTGTAGACAAAAATACTGGTTAAAGATGAAAAAGAGAAAATAATTGAAGGTCAGTGTTCATAGTGGTGTAAGTTGATCTACTAGGACCCATGCAGTTCAACGTATTCATTGAAAGAGAGGTCTTGAGTGACAAGATTTCCTCATGATACAAAGTTGTTCAGAACAATTAAGATAAGGATCAACCAAAAATTCCTTTATGAGATGAAGAAACTGATGGAATTCACTGTAAATAACTTGAATTGAAGCATGAGAAAAAAGGAAACCAAACTTCACCTGTAAAATGATGAATGTGAACTGAGGAGAAACAGAAACAACCCAAAAGAGGAAAAAAACACTACAGGAAATATGAAAGAGGTCCATAAAATTTATAGCAACAACAAAAAATAGTGTGGCCAAAGATTGAATTGGGTTTTTTGGTTGCTGTTGGTTTGGGTTATTTTTCTTTGTTCCTTCTGCTGACAATAAAGAGCATGAATCGAGGGTAGCAGGTGTCAGGTTCAGAAAGAACTGAAGGCAGCCATGCTCCCTACCACGTATATACAGATGCAGGCATCCTTGCTACAGGAAAATGCTAAACGTTTACTTGGATCCAAGGAAAGACTGGAGAATTTCATGGAAAAGAATTCCATCAGAAAATAGTAAGCACAAAAACGTACCAAGAAGTTGCAAAACCATAAACTATTGGAGACTGGAGAGCATTCAGGAGAATACTTATTCCTCCTTTGCTCTCCTGCAAATCAGGAAAACTAAAAGTAGGAACAGTTCAAAAAAATGAGGAAGCAGAAGTTTCCTTAAAATGGAAGTTATCTCAGTTGCTACTCCAGTAATTATGAAATGACTACCTGGAAGGGGAAAAAAAAAAAAA
>VXBJ01008285.1:145443-163385 GCA_013400055.1 Nycticryphes semicollaris
AAGGGCAGATGGAATGAAGCTGTTGTCCTCAAAGTAATATTAGAAAAACTCTGACTAATTATTTTTGATCTGAAGCTTTCTGCCTTAGTTATTTACCTACCCAGCTTGCAGGAACAGCTATATAAATCAGCAGTAACCTAATTATCGTCATTAAGCAGGTGTATCCAGTGTGGTTTTTCTTGTGGTTTTTCTGTTTGTGAATCTTCATGACATCCAGAAGTAAAATGTAAAAAAGGTAGGAAACAATTACGTTGTACTTAGAAAAATACCAGAAAAAAGACATTTGAAATAATTATCTGTTTGCAGTGCAAAGTCAGCACTTACTGCAAACTTGAAAAATAAGATTAGAAAAGATGAAATGGAAAAGCTTACCTCAGCTTTTAAGAAAGATGTAAGCAATTTTAAACTGTACTTTTTCCCCGGGGAGAGTTTGAGAATAGTTTTAATAAAATAAAATTTGTGGGATGATAACATTCAAGTATACTAGAAATTAAGAAATTAATAGAAAATTGGACATCTCAGGGGCACGAGGTTAAGGCAGTGTATTTCCATATTGAAAGTATGTGCTTTGTATTCCTTTTTTCAGTGGCTTTTTTTTTTTTAGGTAAGGGATTTTTTTTCTTTCTTTCCTCCATATTTTTGAAAAATAGGAAAGCTGCTTGTACATTATTGCTGAGTCTACAAGCTGACTTTGTATCAGTAAAAACTCGAGCACTCTGACTGAGGAATAATAATCTGCTTTGAGATAACTCTCAGTTAGTTGTGAATGAAATGCAAGTCCCCAAATCACAAGTTTTTCAAGTTCACCCAGGGAACAACAAGCTGCTGCCCTAAATAGCAGGTTCTCCCCCTCCAGCCACCTCCTAAGTGGGAGAAGGGCAGAAAAGTCCATTCACATCTTTTATTTTGTATCGCTTCAAACATTCTCATTCATCTGAATATAATCCATGCTCCTACCCGGTCCCCATGGGACAAAGAGAGTGTTTATGAGAGTGATGTCCACGAAACTGCTTGTTTTTAAGAGACAAATGAGAAATAGATGATGACTTTCAAACAGTGCCAAAAAAAAAAAAGCAAAAAAACCCATTCCAGTGAGTTTCGCTGGGAATAATCAGCAGCTGCCCCTTTGGCTTCAGGTTATAGTTGAAGAAAGCTGAGGCAGCAGGTGGGTCAAGTAGGTGGCTGACTTTTATGAAGTTGTGGAGTTGAAAGATAATCTGGTGAAGCAGAAGTCCAAAAAGGTATTTCCCAGAAATTCATTAAGTCACTGAAAGTCTAACTGGCAGTGCTTCAGGCTTTCTGCCCCAATTAGAAAGACGAGACTCCATTCAAATTAACCTTGTAAACTTGAAGGGTTAATGGTTACAAAATGAATGGTTATGTTTTGTCCTTTTTTTGTGTGTTTTGAAACTGTAATTGATGGTACCAATTTAAACTAGGAAGTAGCTTTAGTCAATGAGAAATAGTGTGTATTAAAGGAATGCAAATCCCTTGTAAAACACTTGAGGCATTATTTTATGTTTTCTTTCCTAGAGTTTACTTGCTTCACTGCATTACAGAATGATCACCTCTTGGTACCTATAACTTTTCTTCCGCAGTTCCTGTATAGATCATGACTGCTTTAATAGCAATATACTATAGGTCATAGGAGAACCTGGGAAGTACAACAGCTTTTCCCACCCCATTTAGGCAATAAAGCAATAGCTCTCACCCTTAAACAACCAAAAAAACCCACGTAAAATAGAAATAAAAAAGGAAGTAAAGGAAATGGTCCTTTCACATCTTAAATACGTGAAACCATGCAAATACATAAGGAGTGGAGGAAAGTGTGTGAAATAAGTCTTTGAGAATCCAAATGAATGAGAGCATCCAGAGCCAGGGCTGTGGCAGAGTTTGGTGCTCATTCCAGCCTCTGCCGCTTTCCCACTGCCTCATCTCTTTCTGCCTCCTCGGTGTCTGCAGAAACGGTACCCACACCCTGAAGACAAGGGTCTTCATCGCGCTTTCATGGGAAACAAACTCAAATAGACAGCACCACGCAATTTAAATTAGAATTTGTTAATCGGAAAATTATCGATGATAATTCATTTTAAAATGGAGAAAATGGTTTATAGTTAGTTCACTACTTGAAAAATGAAATACATATAATAGTGCACAGAACTTCGGTCTGATAGCTTATGGTTTTGCAGTTCCAGCAAAATAATCCAATTAAGTCTTGGGTGTTTGGTTTTTTCCTCACTTCCCAAGTTAATTTACCACATTAGTAATCTCTGTGAGTAGCAATCTTTATCATCGCTGTTACAAATACAATTTTGATTGCAAGTGCCACAAAGTTTGGTGTCCATACCGACAGCTTCCCAATGCATTGCACGCTTTGGGTTTGACATTTCCAAGTCCTCGGTTTCACAGTTACATGTTAAGGACTTGGTTTAAATATTTGCTTGGAAATAAAAAAAATGCACTAGTATATCCTTAACAAGAAATCCTGCCCTCATTGCAGATCTCTTTTTATATCCTCTTTCTACAAAAAATGGGTAGCTTCACCCTATGTTACTTCTCTGAAGACAAAACCAATCCTAGTGATTCCCTGCCAGGAAGATGTGCAAGGTAAAAGGCAAGATACAAATACAAGCCAAAGCTGTTACTTTGAAGTCCAGATCTGTAAATGAGAACCCTCGTTAATGCTCCTGTTCAGTCCTAATTTCGCTCTCCATAGCAAGGCACAAGGGGTAGTTGAACATATGGAAAGCTTGAGCTTAATTGTTCAGATTCTGTGCAACCATTCCAAATCGTCACAGTGATTTGTGCTATTTAGAATTTGTGTGCATTAGGCAATATATTTAGTGTTTCCCGTTTCAATCCAATTTATGTGTGTTTGGCTGCAGACCAGAGCTATGGGCACACAGTCTGGAATTCTCATAAATCTGCCTGTGCTGACTCTAAGTGCTATAGTGCTGCAGTTGATAGCACACTTGCATGAACGTTTCGGAACGCTCGCAGAGCAATACCGCCTATTCCCAGCAAATCTCCTAGGGACTAAATTAATGTATCTCATATTGTATTGATTGTAGCCAATAAGTGCCTAAATGATTTTATGCGAGGCAGAGGGATTATGAAGGGGAGAGGGAAGAGGCAGCTTGAAAGAAATACGCGGTTTAATTACAGGATGAATTTCGCCAATCTACCTCCCCCTAGGAATTTAACAAATAGGCCTAAGTGCACTTAGCTGTTCTTGACATCTGTTGAAATGATATCTGCCCGTGATGAGGGAATCATGGGAATTGGTCTAAGGGTATTGTCAGGATCAGTGAGCCACAGGAAACTGCTTTTCTGTCTGCAGAATTAGACGAAAGAAAAGCCTACATTAGCAGTTTTAGGTTAAGCTGTAATGACTACGATTTCTGTAACAGAATTGCGCTGATTTAATGACACTGGCTCTGTTTTTAGAAAGAAGTTAAGTAAATATTAAAAATGGTGTTGAAACATAAGCAATGAGATACAAATTTCAGCCTGTTCATGGTGCTGCTGGTGGTGGAAATTTGATCTATGCCTCTGGAGAAAATCATTAAGGTTTACCTCTTTTTTTTGTACTGTGGTATGCTACTTTATGAAACTCAGAATCTCTTAGGTAAACAAAGGAGATTACATAAAACCCAGGGAGCACAGAAGCTGGAGCTTCAGCTTAAATTCTGTAGAGAGACAGGCATGGTGAAGACTGATGTTGTCTATTTGCTCCTTTTGATTACATCTATAATTCAGAAGGAGGTATAGATTACTTAATGCTTTCTACGGCATTTTATAGTATTTATACTATACCTCTGCAAAAGAAACCCTGGCAATGCCTTTAAAGTCCTGGGAGACATCAGTTTCTCTGCATTATTTGAAAGCTGTGTTTCCCCGTGCTTGGAGCATTTATGTGTATTACCTCATAAATTACTTGTGTGAAATCGTTTCCTCTGAAGAAGTGATAAACGTTTATTTCAGGAGGTAGAAACAGAAGGTGAGACTGTGTACCATGTTACCGAAACTGCGTGTGTGTCACCGGCCACGTGCCTGTGTGTTTGGATTATGCCCCTTCCCTATGCAAGGACTAAACAAGGCGTAAGATGTGGAGGGGGAATGGGGGTGGGTGAGTGCTTCTTTTGAATCTAACCCACCCTCTTCTGCCTGCAGTGCTCTTTTCCTAGGATTTTGGTAAATTTGAAAGTAAAAATCTATGGTTAATTTCTTCTACTGTAAAAGACAAATTAGGATTTATGGCTGTAGGAAATGTTCATTGCTAGATTTGTTTACAAATACAGTAATTGAGGTGAGACATTTTTGTGCAACATTTTCTTGGAAATTACTGAATTCATGTCCATGTGAATTCTTGACACGCTCTGTTGTTTAACTGATGATTTCTCAAAGACTACAATGATGCTCAAGGGGCAAGCCCATGACAAAGATGATAAATCACAACAAAGCTAAAAATTTAGTATTTTGAATTTTTTCCTGCTATATTCCTGAAAACATACATACAAATAGATCTACAAAAGTGATACACCAAAATAGAGAGAGTGAGAGAGAGAAAGACACACACTTTAGCTTTCACACTCTGTTTTAAAGACCACCTTAAAGACAGTGACTTACAAGTCTGGATTGGGAAGAGGGCCTGGCCTCTCGTTGTTCTCACTGAGACTTTAAATACAGTTTAGCTGTTCTCTGCGAGTGTACATAACGAGAGCTGTGCAGTACCAATAGGCTTGTGGAGCCCATAGTTTGTTTCTAAAGGCATTAGTTAAGAAAACCAGAAGATTCAATCTGAAAGGCTAACCAAACTGCCATAGGCTACACCAGTGTCAAATCCAAAGTATTTTGGAATAAATTTTGCCCAGCATTGCTTGAGTTGTTTGGTGAATATATAGAAAAAAGAAGACAGCTGTTTCCCTCTTGAAGGTATAAAAAGCAAAGGATAACAAAGTTGGAGAAAGCACCTTAATTTTAAATGGTAGGTTTTTTATAGCAGAGATGTTCCCCTCTAATAATGCATTCTAGTTTACATCAAAAATTTAATTTTTAATCTTTCAGTTGCAAAATTGTGGATTGCTCTCCAATTTCCTGTAAAATGCAATGCAACGTCAATTAAAGCCGAGGTATCTGAGATATGAAAAATTTTTCTATACAAACACACCATCATTATTACTGGGTTTCTAGGAATGTCTTCATTTGGTATCTCATTACTCAGTTTCCTGGAACATAGCACAGCTTTCTGTGTATAGTGCAAATCTTCTGGTAATGGAATTAAAGAGAACATGAACTTGTTTCCCTTCCTGGCTATAAATACTGCACTCCTTTTAACAGAAGGAAAGTAAGAAATTTTTGCTCCATAAGTACCCAATGTACTAAATTGTAACATATGTATAATCAATTTTCGGGGGGGAGGTTTCCACTTTGACCTGAATATGAGCTATCTCCCATCGTGTGTCATGCCTTAAAGCAATTTCAAAACAAATGTGACGTAACATGTGCTCATCTAGGCTAAAATTTGGAGTTCATTCAAATCTTGCACCCATAATTAGGCATCTAAATATAATGGCCTGATTTTTCAAAGATGTGAGCACATTTAGGTACAGCGACTTGCTAACATTTGCTGTGCTCTGCATTTCTGAAAACCAGGCCATATATGTAGGTAGCCTAAATATAGATTCATGAACTAATTCAAGGCTTAAATAAGCTTTATTATTGGGCATGTTTCTCAGTTCATGTTACTCTTAAAGGAGAAAAACAATGGTTGCAAGCAGTGAACCTTGTCTGACTGGCGCTGATGACAGAGCACCCACACTTCAGTGGGAAAGGACTGCTCTCTGATTTTACAAGTACTTTTGAAAGCTGTATAACAGTTCAACGTTGTATTATATCAGCCCAGTTTAAGGCACAAACTCTGTCTTCTATATTCCAAATTTACTAGAAAACGTAATGGAAAATTGTTTAGGGAGAGCACTTTCAGTGGAACTGAATTATGTATGGATAATCGAAAATGCCTGCTCTCTTCCAAGCCTGTATGTTTAAGGAAACACATTACTTGCTTTGAATAAAACACATTTTATATTTAACAGAGCATTTATGACTGTCAGGCAGTGTGCTGCTTTTTCTTCTGTTACTGGTGGTATTTTCAGGGCTTACCAGAAAACGGTTTCAGAGGTTGTTTTGCTCTTCTAATTGGAAGACATTTTAATGATTTTTGTTACCATTGTTTTTATCTGTAGGTTTAGATTCCTCAAGAAAAAAGGTATTTCAAAATGTGGTATCACTGTCACAAAATCACGTGTACTTGTCATTGCTAATGCCTTGTGCTTGTCACCAGTACTAGCATTGGTAACTAGACAGGAAGGACTGATGAAAAAGTGCAATTATTCTTCATTTAATGAGTGCACTGTGTGCAATGTGCAAACCAGTCCAGAGTCCAAACTCTAGTCTGAATGTATTCATTATAAATCTTTACCATTTGTTCACGTTTCAGTTATTCATTGTCTTATGTTCAAATTTTGCATCTTCTGTTAATTGAGGCTTCTTATCATGTACATCATGCTGGGATGTAGATGAGTGAAAATGGAAGTCTAATGGTGCACTAGCATTAGCATTGCTTCTTTCAAGTTTTAGTTGGTTGGGGGGGTTGGTTTTTTCAATTATTTCAAATTATTTTTGGTGGACTTTAAAAAAAAAAAATACAGGCATGGACCTGGGTACATTCTGTAGTAGCCAGAGAAAAATATTTATTTTTAAAAAAAGTAATTCAGAAGTTGCACAGCAGTGTACTTCTGTGCATAGGCTATGTTTATAAGAAAATATAGTAACTCAGTATTATTCTCAGGATAAAAAGTTTTCAATTATGAATAATTATGCTTGTGTCATGAAGTAACAGAAGAATGGTACAAAGCAACGTTGTGGCTCACTATTTCTCCCAGTGTCCCATCATTTAATTTTTATGGCAAGAGATTTTCCAATAATTTATCTATGCTTTAGAAGAAGACTAAGTTTCAAAAATCATTAGAATTATTACAGTGCTAGCAATCAAGTCAGTAACACGTTTCCACACTTCCTGACCATGCTGTTATGTCTAAACAAGGAGTGAAAATAGCTGCAGTCTTCTGGAATGTCTACATTTCCTTGGAAGCTCAGCGCAGTAAAGTGCAAAATTCCGTTATCAACCTGGTTATAACTGAGGCAACCAAGAGTGTAATTTTTTTTTAAAAAAAAATCCTTCCAACGATGAATTCTGTGACTTTCTTGTTCCCTTGTTTTTTTTTTATGTGACATGAGTAATTCATAAACACTTTGAGGTTTAGGGAGCAAGGTGGGAGCAAAAGTATCTAAAAAAAACCCTAAGCAAATCTGTAGCCAGAATGACAAATCCTTAGGCACAGCTATAAAACATACAGATCAGTAGCACAGAGCCATAAGAATATATTGACTGTGGCCCAAACTCATCAGAAGATTGATCAATCTAGCTGACTTGCATTAATTGTGAAATAGAAAGGACGATGCGATCAATGATAGGCATGAAAGTGCAGCGGTAATGATGCCACATCTCGCTAATCCAATAATGGAGAACCTGATGTATAGCATATTGGAATTCCACTGTTCGGGCCCCTGTCACAATAAAGTATATCCTGCAATTATGGGGAAAAATTGAGCAGGCAGCAGTTGAGCCAGCCTAATCGGCCAGTGCCACAGCAGTTTTCCTGATTAAACACTAAGTTAAGTGGCACTCAAACACTGCAACTTGTCTGCATTATAAAGGATAATCGTTAAATTAATGTGAAACTTTGTATTTGAATCAAAGCAAACTATGAATATTAAGATGTGTGCAAGCTATCCAGTTAACTGTGAAATTTTAGCAATTTATAAACTGGATTCTCACTGTTGGCTCCAAGAGAAAGGACCACGTGCCAAACTGAGAGGCACCAGTTTCCCATGCTGAAAATCACCTGGGTTTGGTATAGGCTTAAAGACCTGGTGGGAAAAAGAATATACTTAACAGACTATAGAGAATTCAAATTTAGCCCACTTGTGTACCTGTTTGGCTATGGCACTAGCCTGCTGTGCCTTACACATTAACTGGGGGAAGAATAGATTTTTAGAAAGCAGTAATGTAAATACAACCAGACCTGCAGCTAACGTTAGGAATCAGTGGTGATCTGCCTACTACAATAACAACCAATATATAGCATTTGTCATATTACTAAGAACTGAAAGATGCTTGGTTCATTAAAATATTGACTTTGCTTTTACTTTAAGAATGATACTTAATTTTTATTATTAAATTTACCCATATGATCCTACCCATTGTTATTTTGACCCGACTTTGCCGCTGGCTTGACCTTTTGTTTGAAGGCCCAGCTTTTTGTGGAGGATGCTGTAAGCCTGCACTGACCAAGCAGGAGCACTCAGAGGTTCCTGCTTCAGGAAGGCTCTTCACTCCTGCCCTCTCCCTGGGGCAGAATCATCTGGGGAGCTTGGTTTTTTCTGTTGTGTTTGGAGGGGAACGTTCAGAGGAACAGTAGAGCCATGGTGCTGCTTATTTCACCCTGCCCCTTGTCAACAGTTCTAATATAATAAGTTCTTTACAATGAGGGTGATGGAACACTGGAACAGGTTGCCCAGGGAGGTGGTTGAGGCCCCTTCCCTGGAGATATTCAAAGTGAGTCTCAGCGAGGCCCTGGGCAGCCTGGTCTAGTTGGGGGTGTCCCTGCTGACTGTGGGGAGGATGGACTAGATGACCTTTGAAGGTCCCTTCCGGCCCAGATGATTCTATGATTCTATAATTTTTTCATCAACAGTGTTTGTCAATCTTTTGTTTCTTTCTTGGTGGGGGAGGGAGAGAAGACCGATGACCGGTCTTGGAGCTGCTCAACATTCAGGGAGTAGTACAAGGACTGTTGTTTATGTTTGGGTTTGGGCAATTACAGAAAGGGAAATGGATGGCTTCCTATCCACAGAGGAACCGAGGAAGCACCAAAACCCATCTGTAGATCATTCTGCTCTGCCGTCTGGAAATCATTGAGTGCTGTAATTCCAGTACTGGATGGGTATTGTGATGTTTCAACTACATAAATTTACTGCTTCTCAGATACAAATGTTTGTGTGGAAATTGGACGGAGGTTTTGACACTAGGTACTTCCTGACACTCTTCAGTAGAACCTGATACCATTTCTACAGGCAGATGTAAAGGTTTTCTCATGAACAAAATAACTTTGCTACTCTCGCTGTGTTCTGGGGGGTTTTTTGTTGGGTGTTTTTTTTCCCCTGCTGAGGCAGAGAAGCTTGAGGACTATTATTTAAGGAAATAACAAGCAAACAAAAAGATTGCTATTCCTGTGTGTTAAAGTATACTGGACACGACTCTCTCTCGTGACAGAGTAGGAGCTCTGCATATTGTGCTTAAGCATCTTTGAGCCTGGAGCAGTCAGCTCTGGAAGCTGGCGGGGCCTGTGTGATCAGTCCAACCAGCTCAGTTTAATGCCCTAGAGCAGTGGCTTTTGCCAGCGCTTTAAGGCTTCAGCTCACATCTATTTCCTTTTGAATGCAGTGCAATTTTCTCAGCATTGTCAGGAAACTATCAGCCAGTATTTGCACAGGGCTTTTCTTT
This sequence comes from Nycticryphes semicollaris, assembly GCA_013400055.1. NCBI lineage: Eukaryota > Metazoa > Chordata > Aves > Charadriiformes > Rostratulidae > Nycticryphes > Nycticryphes semicollaris. The sequence goes on from VXBJ01008285.1 coordinate 155,072, forward strand.
TTCTCCTCTGCAGTTGATAACACTTGTGAGGAATAAAATGACAAAAGAAACAAGATTCCTCACGGGGTTACAATGGGAATGCAGGGGCGAGATTAAGGAGGTGATTTATCCTAAAGCTTCTAAATATTTCCAAGTGTTTGTTTTCCATATAAAAATGAGATTAATAAGTGATTAGTAAGTCCTGAAATTGCTGTCAGCTTGTTTAAGCAGCCTGAAACCAAAGACTGTCTTTTTGTATGTCTGTAAGAAAAAAAAAGAATTAATGTTCTTCAGATTTTTATCCTTTAAAAATACTTCAGTATAACCAAAAAATAAGAAAAAGTGACCAAAGTGTAACACTACCATACTAGATTTTAGTAGCATCTGTTTCTGTGAGAAATGCATGGTACAGTGCACACAGTGCATATTCTAAACATATTTTTGATTGTGTGAAGTGTTAACAGCGTTACACATAAAAGGAGAGTTCAAGCTCTGTGATGGCAAATAATTGCTGTGGAACAAACCCTTGCCTCCCCTAAGTCTTTGTTCGTTTCCTTTTGCCACTAGGGAATTGTTTTAATACATGAAAACTGTATTCAAGTTATGTTCCAGAAGTAAATGAGATCTACCAGACTTTACTTCTTTCCAGGACAATTAATTTCAAGCCAGCCTATGTTAAAGAGAGTACTGAGCAATGTGTTTTATAATTGCTGGAGAGCTGTACATGCAATATCAGAATAGAAATATTGGGTTTCTTTTCAAGTTCTGAGTAATCCCAGTGGACTTGCAAGCTGCTATGAATAGTTCTGTAAAGTTCAAGTGAATGAGCCCAGATATTTTCCTCCCTCTCTTTTAGATTACTGCAGTTATTTGAGGCAAAAAGTCAAAACACCTCAACATTAAGGAAACCGAAGATACTTTTTGTTAAGACTGAACTAGTAATAGATAATCTTTATGCTAACCTAAACCTTCCTATCCTAAGGGCTGTCCAACATAAACCAACAGACTACAGCTACTACTATTTTTAATGCATTTTCCTCTCTCAAAGAAGTTGCTAGATGCCACCAATCATCTGTGAAGTTAACAACAAGGTATATTCATAACAGGAATTTAGGCAAATGCTTGACTTTGCCGTTAGTAGTTTAATATCATTAAATAGGTGTCTGTATCTTTGCAGATCATTCCTTAGTAATGGAATGGTCTTATTTGTGCTAAGATTTAAAGTGTCTTAAGGCCTGCATTATATGCCATTTCTGTTTTTTTATTTTTCACATATGGCTAAAATCTTTGTGCATAGGAAATAGGGTGGGGAGGTGAAGAACCACGTTTGGAAACTGCTTCTTCCATGGGAATCTGTTCCATGAAACTGCACTGACAAGATGCTGTTCCTTCTTGCCATACACAGTATCAGTACATTTGGTAATTTCTATGTTGTGCTCTTGAAATAAAATTTGACACAGATGGTGGCCCTGGAAGGTTTTACAGACTTGCAAGTACTTGAAAAGGTGCTAATGTTTTTCCACAGGAAAAGAGAGAGGAATTTTACCCTCCCCTAAAGTATTATTTCATCTGTAATTAGCAGAGGCAAGATCATCCAAATACAGAACTCGGTGAGCTAATTGAGATAGTCTAGCAATGAGGGACTCTACTGGGATCAATTAACGTGATCTTGATATTAAAGGGAAAGCAAAATATTTCCTCTTTTTTTTTTTTTTTCCCCACTCCTATGATTTGCCGTATTTGTCTCTTACATACAGCCTCTGGAAACAAGAAAAGAAAGGGGGTTTTGTTAAATGTTTCCAGAGTGATAAAAGTCATCAAAATGATCTTCAGTTACGCTGACAACCTGCTTGTTTTTCGTACAGTCTTGACAAAGTGACAGGTTCATCTGGGTATCATTGGGAAGGATTGGTGACTGGTGGTCCAACTGTTTTGCTCTTTACCAGCAGAATTGCTCTCATGTTGGAACTTAGACTCTGATTCTTAATCTCAGTACATTGTTAAATATTTATGGGGTTTCTGTGCTATTTATTCCTATTGTGGGATGTCCTTAGCACTGAATATAGGGGTTTAAGGCATCTTTTTTCACTGGTATTGTATATCATAATACTGTGTTACAACGTATATGTGACAACATTTTACTGGTGGTCACAGGAAACAAACTTCTAGCTTTTTCAAAAAAAAAATTGAATACAGTAAACACTGGGGACTGATGTCAAGACTGTGAACATTAATATATTAATATTTTAACTGTTCTGTATTCTTTGTTCCAAACTGAAGTCACACACATGGCATTTCCCAGATACCCCAGATGAGTGCTTCTAAGTATGTAAGAGAGCTAGTGTGTATCAGCAATGATGGTTACTCTAAACGTACTGGGAATGGACCAGCCTGCTTTTTAATGTGCAAGTTGAGAGCGCTCAATAGGGGAGAAAAGACAAAATGACGGCACTTCAGGCACCTAGTACTAGGCTTAAAATCATTCCAGCTCCACCAGATCGCAGTATTTTCTATTCCACGTTAAATCAGTTTAGTAGCTGTTGACGGAAGTGACAGGATGGTAACAGTTCATTCAGGAAGACATTTAGTACTTTTTGTAAGATTTAATCTGCGTTATCGTGATGAAAGTTGAGGTTTTCTAGCTTAGTAAGCGCTGACTACTGAGGCTAAGTAGGAAGGGGAATCACTACCATGTCTGGCAAAGCATTCTTCGTGTGTTCCTCATTGCCTCTAAACAACAGAGGTAAAACAGGGTTTGAAACTTGGTTATTGGGCACTTCAAGGGGTAGGTAAAATGCAGTGGAAATGGACTGTGGTATTCTTTTTTTTTATTTTTAGAAAAAAATCCCAGACATAGGAAAGAGACTTCATATAACCCAGTAATGAAAAATAGTTCTTTTCCTGTTCTCTGGGCCCCAGGCACTCCACATTTCTGAAGCTGGAACATGACATGTACAGCAAGAATGTAAGAAATCTTTAAGAATTTTTTTTAATACCCAGATAGCTGGTGAACTTATTTCCTTCTCAGAAAGAAGAGATTATAGCTATACTTCTTATATAATCGGTTCAGAACTATGAAATAAAAACACAAGTGACTCTCATCCTCCTTCTCCACTCTCCCTAACCCCTGTGAAATGCCAAATTTCTCTGTTTTGCTTCTCACAGAGATGGATATTTAGATAATGGTAGCAAAGCTATTTAAAATTCAGAAGAACTTATTCCTTGGTTTATTTCATGTTTCACTCAATCCTTTTTCCATTATAATGCTTACAGACTTGGATTTCCATCCCCACCCTTGTTCTGCTTATCCTTTTCACTTGTTTTGAGGAAAAAAACCTTTTTTTTTTCCTTTTTCTTTTTTCTTTTAAGGTTTCTTTTTTTCCTAAATACAGATGGTGGTAATACTATTCTCTCTGTATAAAAAAGAAAACGGCTGGTAAGGTGCAAGGCCAGACTAGAGTAGCAGTGCCTGTCTGTTTCTAGTGCTGCAAAACCTCCCTTGGTTTTTCAGAGGAGTTGGTACATCAGCTTAGCACAGAGTTATTCCCGCCCTAACTGTAACAGGAAAAAAAAATAATTGCAAATAAACTAAATTTATGGCATAGTATAGATTCAGTACCTTTCCATCCTGGCTTGCATATTTAAATCCAGACTTGACTTAAGAAAAATTTATTGCAGTCTAATAACTATAAAATACTAAGAGGAAATAAAATCAATGTTGGCCGAAGTCTTAGAATGCAAACCACACATACACACACATGCTATAAAATCTGGTGGAATACTGCTTACTCAGTAGATCCAGCTCTAGGAATCAAACAGAACTGAAGAATTACTATAAAAATATGCAGGAAATTTTAAAAAAAAACTGTTTAAGAGATGCTTGCAAATTGTTGTTTTCATAAGGCATTTTTCATTGCCTTCAGGTAAAAGAATTCTTACTATTGATGTGTATGTGACTTGGACAGATGAAAGGTGGTTGGTTGGTTGTTTTTTCCCTTTGTTGCAGTGTTCTTAGTCAAAAGTCTCCAGGCTGCCAAATGTACACATAGGAATTACAGGAATCAAGTGAAAGGCTTTGGGAAAAAAACCAAGACGTCTCCCTGATTCATTTTAGGTGTGGCTTTTATTTACTAAAGAATGCTGTATTTTAACGAATCGTTGAACCTTATGAGAATGCAAAGCATACACTGAGCAAGAAGTCTGTGTCTCTTGGTAGTCTGCACCTGTAACCTGTCACACTACACACAGTTGCAAAGGTGAGATGCTAGGAGGCTTCTACCTTTTTATAAGAGGGCTTTACCTTTATCAAGAACCAAACAGAGGTACAGTGAGAGCTGAGACTGAGGAAAAGAAGAAAACCCAGAATTCTACGGGAAACTGATGTTTCAAAACAGAATTTGCCTTTCTTTAAAATGAAGGTGATTTTTTTTTTTTTAATAATCTTTTAAAAAATGGACAGAGCTTTATCTTGTGGTTGCTCTAGAGCCACAGAATCTCTGTGGCTTGGGGTCTCCAGCTCTAACAGACAGTCCATTGGCAATGGACTCAGAGGCTGCAGGTGCTGGGAGCTATTGTCAGGTTCCTGCATCTCATGGAAGACTCAGCTCCCTGAAAACCTACCCCATCTGTGCCTTGGTAACTAGAGGGGAGCGGAAGGAGCTTAGAGAAAGCTGTCAGGGCATTATTAAGTTGAACTCTCTGCAGATCTTCCCATTGCTGTTGATCTGGCAAACCTAATGAACATAAGTCTTTATCACCCTGTTTGTAACCAGCTCTAGGTATGCAACACTACCTCTTCAGTTGCCTGTGGATTTTGTCTGAAGTTTTTGTGTAATACCTGTGGTGAGGCTTGTCTGTACTGCTTGGTGTTCGGAAGCAGCACACTACTGTGTTCTGTGTTCCCTGCTGTGTTCTCCACTTTGTAGTTATTTCAAGGCTTTCAGGACTATCCCACCAACTTCCTAACCTTCAGAAACTGAGACCTTCATGTCCTGCTGCAGATGCAAGGCAAAGGCTGTATTTTAACCAGAGGTGCTTAGTTCCTTCAAGATTTACTTCTTTATGTAATTATGCATGTCACATACCAAAAATGCTATAGTTTAGACTTACTTGTCGATGGTCAAGATACTGTGTAATTGAGCCTAGGTAAGAGCTCTTAAGCATTCCTTCACAATGGAAATAAATTACTAATTTTAATGACGTGCATGTTTGAGGCATGTTGGGAATTTTTACTCAAGTAGTATGAGACAATGCTGTCTCAGAATATATGTAACAGAGATGTAAAAGGCCTGAATTCAGGTCTCTAGACACAATTAGAAAATAAAACACTTGGGATGATATACTGAAAAACTAGACAACCTAATGCAGAGAAGCATCCCCTACCCTTTTAATTGCTGCTTATCCTGTCTCAGTAAGTGAAGTAATTGATGTTTTGCTCTCAGAATTGATCTCAGTGTTTCAAGTAGTTAGCAGACTAGAATGGCTCCTACATCATAACACTGAAAATCAATTCTGCTCATAAAGTAATCCCAGGCTTGGAAACTTGCTAAACCTGAAGACTACCTGGCTTAAAAATAATGAGTTCATTTGGATCTTGAGTCCACTGGACTGGACGGTGATTAATCTGATTTAACCGCACAGAACATGATGATATTGTTCCCGCTCTTTTAAATTCTCCCATTCGCATTTCCCCACAGGATCACATACATCAGAGCTTTGAGGAATTCCACATTATTTCTGTGTAATACTTTGTTTATTCTTGCTTAAATGAAAGTAATTCTTTAGTATCAGAGCGGCCTGGCTAAAAAGGGAGTGATTCTCAGTTTGAACAACTTGACCCAACATCTCTTAGGTAATATGCATCCTCTTGCAGTTGTGGAACTTACCCTGGGGCTTTGGTTTTCCTTTGCTTCTTGGCGGTATATGGAAATAGCACTTCTGGAAGTAAAAAGTAGGAAAAAAATTAAATAAATAAACTGCAGGCCAAAGTGACTTTGAGTAATTCTGCATATTTATCCCATTGCAAAATTTAGTAAAGTAAGCTTTACACAATCTGTTCAGGTGCAAAAGCAGCAAAGAATTATTACAAAGACTGGAAAGAAAGTCAATGAAACATAGTGGGTTGAACAACAAATTCCTTGAGGCTACAAGTCTGCTGTATCGAATACCCAGGCTGTACCACTGCACTGTGAGCATTGCTCGTGTGCAAGCAGGGATGGAATGTACCCTTTGAATTGTGCATGCTAATTATTATATTAAACATGGCTATTATTATGTGGTGTTAAAGTTATTAATTAATATGGTTACTTGATTTATACTGTGCTGCAATGAAATCTCCTCCTGTCTCCCTTGTATATAGAGCTATAGATAGAGATCTACAAGGAAACTCATAGATGGAACTCTTTGTCCTCAATGACTTTCAATCTGGGTTAAGATATGGCAGGAAAGTGAAGATATGTATAGCTATATGAAGAAGAAAAAAGGTTATATTTATTGTAAAAAGAGATGATGTTTAGATCTTTCGTGTACATATAGTAAAGAAATTCTGTCTTCTAAACTGGCAAGGTTTCAGGTCACAGTTTACCTCACCTCAGGGTAGCTCATCACCAAGTTTTTTAGAGATGCTGGGAGCAGCACTTCCATGCATAAGGATCGTGTGCAATGCATCATTAAAATTATTTCAAAAGGTATAGATACAATAGAATTTTGAAGCTACAATTTCAAGCTTGTTATCATAGAGGTCATTGAAGAACGTGACATTTAGTTGGAAAATGAGCGTGGGTGAGCATACACGTGCACATAGGTACACAAGTTTAAATGTTTCCTTCTACTTTTCTATTTTTAGGACTGTAAGGCCATTGTTGTGATCTTATTAAAAGGTGAAAGAAAATGTTTAACTTTGTCAGGTGCACCTGATTTTTTCATATGATTGTTCATTTTCTTAACGGAAAAGCAAAGAACATTTTAAATGAGACTTACTTGTTCAAGGCAACCTTCTCACTTCTGAGTTCGAAGAATATACTGCCCTAATGGATGCTCTTATATGACAATCTCTAAATGTCTTTCACTACTAAGTGTCAAGGTTTCTTTAGGAAAGCTTTAGAAATTCTTAGGAGAAAGGTTTTGTTGCAGCAAGCTGAGGCACTGCCACTAAAAATATATTGCTAATTAAAGTTTATTGACAGTCTTTGTAATGCATTCTGAGGACAAGTACAAGTACTGAGTAGTTATTGAACGCAAGGCACTGCATCTTCTTTAGTTAGTTAAGCTGTTTAGGAGAGGAGATTAAGGTACTATGCCCTTCCTTTCCCTATGTAGTTACTGGATTTGAATATTGTGCAGAATAAAATGCTTTCCCCTCAGGATACCAGTGCTGCAAAGAATCTAAGAAACTTTAGTTTTGTCCCTCTGTTTTTCACTTGCTAGCTATGGAGAAATAGTTAAGTTAAATACTTCCAAGGCCTGAAAGATACATCTCCCCATGTATTTTGGCTATTCAGAAAACAGTTCCTTCAAGGGAAGGAAGTTCCAAAGTTGAGCCAAGGGTATTCAGAATTACTTCAGCTGTGTGTGTATACAGATACAGAATTTGCAAGTCATACTTATGCAGAGTTCCTGCAGTGGACACTTCTCGTCACTAACAGACTTGCACACGATTAGCCATGTTCAGCTCTAGCACAACATGACTGTTTGAGAGCAGTAGCAGCCATGTTTCTAACTTACCAAGCCACGTGGTCCGTGCTGGTGGGAGGGGAAGCTCCTGGAGTATTGCTCTCCTCTGCTGCCTAACACCTTGCACTGCCAAACTGTGACAGCGTGGCAACAGAGGGGTCACTGACATGGGAAATGGGTGTGGGCTTCGCCAGGTGCCAGATGACTGGAGGGTGGCCAATGTGACGCCCATCTATAAGAAGGGCCGGAAGGAGGATCCCGGAAACTATAGGCCTGTCAGCCTGACCTCGGTACCGGGAAAGATCATGGAGAAGATCATCCTGAGTGAGCTCTCAAGGCAAGTGCAGGGCAGCTGAGGGATCAGGGCCAGCCAGCATGGGTTTATGAAAGGGAGGTCCTGCCTGACCAACTTGATCTCTTTCTATGACCATGTGACCCGCTTTCTCGATGAGGGGAAGGCTGTGGATGTTGTCTACCTGGACTTTGGTAAGGCCTTCGACACTGTCCCCTACAGCATTCTCCTGGAGAAACTGGAAAATCACGGCGTAGACAAGTGTACCCTCCGCTGGATTAAAAACTGGCTGGATGGCCGTGCCCAGCGAGTTGTGATTAATGGAGCAAAATCCGGTTGGCGGCCAGTCACCAGTGGTGTCCCTCAGGGCTC
>VXBJ01008285.1:163424-185148 GCA_013400055.1 Nycticryphes semicollaris
TTTTTTTTTTTTGTTGTGTTTTTGGTTTTTCGGGGGTTTTTTTGTTTGTTTGTTTTTCTGTTTTTTTTCATGTGGTTGGACTCGATGATCTCAAAGGTCCCTTCCAACCACTAAGATTCTGTGATTCTGTGATTTTTCCAGAGAAGCAGGTAGGCAATGATCACTAATTGCAGACCACGTTTCGGGGGCAGAATTTTAGGACTCCCAGAAGAATTCCTAGAAAAATCTGGAGAAGTCTAAAACATGTGGATTCTAGTGATAAATTTGCACCTTGCATTTACACACTTGCAATTCTCTCCCAAGTGCTAAAGGTAAGTAGCACATGTGTATTTCATAAATAATGAAGTCATCCATCAAAATTTCAAGTTTTAGGTAGAATGATACATGAAAAGACTAATTTTTAATGAATATACCCCATGGTGTTCACTGTTCTTAAATGAAATTTTACTGACAAGAATATCATATTTGAAGTACATGCAATCATATAGGCATGGATTATTTCTTGGTAAGAAGGTTTAAAATTTGCACACAAATCCTGCTTATTGCCAGGAGTTATTACCTGTTTAAGAAACAAAACTGAAAACAAAAAACCATACGAAAAAGAATACCAATAGCTTGACCCACCAGCTAAATTAAACTAGAGCATGATATTGTTAATTAACTCAATTTAAAAACATTTAGAATTTAAATTGTTGTTAATATGAAAAATTCTAAGGATTCCCTGTTTTATCTGCAGATGAATGAAATAAGTTTTCTTGATTAAATTTACTGGGGACTGATTAGGTTAATATTGCCGAATCTTTTTGAGCCCCTCATATAAATCAAACTCATTGATATCCATACACATACTCTTTCACTTTATAACACTCTAAAGAGTAATTTTTTAAATAGAAAAAGAGAAATTCTGAGGAAGGGGACAAATCAAAGTTTGGATCTCCATCAATTCATTGGCTTCTTGTTGACCTGGCAAGATCTTGTTTCTCAAACTAATTCCTTCTCTAATGGCCTCTTCAGCCAATAACGTGGACCTGTCAGATAAAAGCTGTGTTTTGGGGTTTTTTTTGTAATTTGTCAAGCATCGGTGACTGAACGAACTTTTTATCAGCACGCAAGCACAGCAAGTAGCTTTCCAGATGTTTACTGATAAGATGCAGGCAGTGTCTGTAGTAGCAATTTGTAACATAACTAGCTTTGGTAATTGTCTGAAAATCCATGCCTGTCGCCAGTGATCTCCTTATTGTCAGTCTGGTATTCTCTCCTTTTCCTTGTAGTGTCTTTCCGAGTTGTTAGTTGCGGGCAGCATAACTGGCACCTTAACAGACTAGTATTAATTTTCTGTTCAAAATATAAGAAACCATTCTGTGTAAAGTGAAGTTTGTACTTAAACCCTGTCTTAATTTTATGACATGTTCTTGGCCTATAGTTTTTAGTCATTGTCAATTATCTTTACGTCAAAAAAATCTCCTATGCAGTGCATCAGATTTTTTGCTTTATGTAATGCAGACCCTTAGAATTCATTTCAAAGCTGGTGGCAGTACGTGACATTCAGATAATTAATAAATATATCTGATTTCTTCATTCTGTAGTTACACTAGCTTCACTTAATTGGTATGCATGCAATTATCTGCATTCAATTTTTTTTTTCCTGGATAGAGACTTCAAGGAAATAAAGCTAACATCCATTTTCCAAAAGTTACCAGTTTTTACTAGAGTAAATTCTTGTCATAACAGCATGCTTATGAAACAAAAATGATTTATGCTGCAGTAAACAGTGTAATATGCCAGGCTTGGTCTGGTAGTGTTTGCATTCTAAGATAACATACTTTTAATTCTGTACTGTTGTTGCATTAACATTGCAGTGTTTTTAATTACGTTTTTCATAGTGTCCATTTATTCTCTTTAGTACAGTGTCTTTGCCTTCTGATTATTCCTTATAATACGTGCTGTGTTATGCAGGGAAATTAAAGAAAATGCACTATAGCTTGTCTTTTCTATATAAAAGGAGTTTATATGTGAATACTAAGTACAGATAAAGTTTCTCATGGGACTGTTCCATGCAGAATTTTAGTACAAGAAGAACAAGCATGCAGAATTTAATTCTGAGGCTTTAGGGCACAAGTGTTTTTCTAGAACGGTACTTGCAAAAAATATTTTCTTAGAGACCTTTTTTCCTAGTTTATATTAAAGCACATGGCAAAGTAGTTTCCAATATATATGCACCAGTGCCTTAACATTTAAGGGTTAGTCACATAGTGTAGATGTGAAATAAACATGCGCGAAGTTTTGTCTTCATGGTACTTTTCCCAAAGGCGTACCAGAGAGCCACCCGTTCCTAAACCTTTTGTGAGAAAACAGGGAACAACTTACGGAATAGGAGATGGTGTGGGAGAGGAGGAGAAGCTGCGGTGCTGACTGGTGGTAGGCTACTGCGCAGGTCTTCTACTTAAAGGGGTGTGTCAGAAAATGAAGAGCTTCCAGGCTATGCTGCAGCACCACAGGTTTCCTTGAATAAGTTCTGGGAACCAAAGGCAAGTTCAGTACCACAGGTATTATTTGTGACCTGCAACAATCTTTGGGCATGTAACTAAGGCTATTTAAAACATTTAAAACAAAAAATGTAAAAAAACCCCACGATATGCACTCCGCCCCAAGACCCAAAAACCTGTATTTGCCAGGTAACAGTGTTGGTCAAGCAGTAGAGATAATCTTGCTGAAAAAACATAACTTATCCTGGAGCCAAGAAAAGGTGAAAATTGGACTTTGGGGTTTCTGAATTGATTAAAGGAGCCGTTTTACACTGGGAAATAATTGTCTACAAACTGTTTAATAAATTTCTTTATTTTTTTACAGTGTTTCTATTTTATTTTTGGAGATTTGCTCCTTTTTTATCTCAATAATATTACACTGTTTGGAATATTTTGCTACTGAGAGGATAAGAAGACAAGGAGAGGAAGAAATGCCTATAAAGCCATAGATTATTTCTTTTATGGAAGAGGAGATGGTCCCCATTTGCCTTTACAGCTTTACAAGGATTGTAGCACTACACTCCTTTTGTTTTCCTTTTTCTTTTTCTTTTTCTTTTTTTTTTTTTTTTTTTGTCAANTTTTTTTTTTTTTTGATGGAAATGCTTAATCTGAGCTCAATGGGCCATAATAATTGCCTGTTTCTTCCAGCAGAAATAAACCCACGTGTATGTGACACTTGAAACCTTAACTCTGCTTAGTATTATGCACAGAATTGTAGACAGTTCTTCACCCAAAGATATTTATGACAGCAGCACTAGTCGATATACAATACCAAGCCAAGGGCATTTGAGAATAAATCAGTCCTTCTAGCTACTGCTAGAGCACAATAACTTATGATTGTAATAAAACCCCATGAAATTAAAATTCAGTGCATGCAAACACACATACCTAGCCGAGAGGAACCCGAAGCGCTCTCTTCTGGAAAAATTTGCGTATGCATAGACATACAAACTCTGTACATCTTTAGGTTAGTAAAACAGTAGCCTATAGGTTGTCAGCACTGTATCTCGCTAGACTCTTTTCAACATTTGGGGGCTTTCAAGAGTTGTACGTAGAAAAAAAAATGTAAGCAGCTCATATAAGAAGAGGAGGATGGTCCCAGTTACTCATTGAGGAAGAAATATTCCTGATTTTAAGCTTGGAAGAGTTTTGGTGATGCTCTCTGTTGCTACCACAGACTCTGAAAACCCCATCTCCAGGTCAAACCATCCTGTAAGTTTATGCAGTTACTGGTATTTTTAATGTCTTCTGTATTTGAGCAGTTCATGTTCTACTTTGTGACATTATGAGCTCTTGGAGTGTACATTGTTTCTTCATTTGTGTTTTGGCTTTTCACATAAAGTACTGAGAAGTCACTTTAAATTAATGAATAACATTATACCTTTATTCACAAGGTCATACTCTTTCCCCATATTAAATAACTTGAAGCATCATTTCTTCTGTAGAGCAATGAGATAATGAAAACCAATATGCAATGAAATGATGGAAGGGAAGTGGCTGTTTCCACATGAAATACACCAGACAGCAGTGTGTGGTGTATTCCTTGTGCAGCACAGCATTTTTGTGCAACATGGCAAGGAAAAACCCAAGCATTTAATTCTAGGGAGAAGGCAACTTTCACTGTCAGATGAGTATCTAATGAGAGAAAACACTGATAGATGGATGTAGACTGTCCCATAGTATGTAGTGAAAAAACCACAAACTAATGTGACTGTGATAGAGTAATCTATGCTTTTGTTTCATCTACTTTATCTATGAATGAGGAGAAATACGAGACCTTAATCAGATAAATAAGCAATTACTAATGGTGAAGTTACATTCCAGTAAAAGCACCTGTGACAGTGAGTGGTGTCAAGCCTTTCCCATCTGACTTTCATGCTCTAGAGTTCATGTCTAGGTACTGACTGTAAAGTATCCTTTCCTAATGAAAACAGGCATATTGTTACAATTCAGGTAATCATATTTGCATTGTCCGTTCTGAGGTGGAAGAGGAAAGACAAAAATGTTGTAGGGCTTCTCCCAGAACTACTCCTTCAGCAGGCATCCTAAGCTGTGCAGAAAAATCATGGATAAGTAATTCTAGTGTGACCACTCACTGGAAATAGGATGGCTTTATATACAGGGTTTTTTTCAGAACACAGACTAAGTCCACTTACCATAACTACTTGTTTATGGTAAATATCTAGAATATAAAAGATTTCAGACGTTCACTGGTTATCTTTCAACCACTGAGACTGTGCTCCATTTCAAATGACCTCAATCCTGAAAGTATTTTGAATTTGTAAATGCAAGACAAAGAGTTTAGAATACTGTACTGTAATAAAAATGGTTTTCTTTTACATTTTAGGCATAGCCTTTCTCTAAATAATGCCATCACTACCATATTGTTCTCTTTGTCCCATCACTTAAACCCCTTCTTTAAAATAACACTTCAAAAACTTGGCAGCAAAAAACCTCACCTGAGTGAATTGTTGGAACTTGAGTAATAGTGAGCTCTCTCTGTCCATTGCATCCGCAGATGGGTCCTTTTTTCAAATCTGTTTCAATTTCTTCATGGAATGTGTTTCTACTACATTTTTTAAATGGTAGTAGAACTACTAAAATGTTGGTAGTCTTCTCAGTACATCTCTGGTGGCAACTACTGATTAAACTGTTAGGCAGTTTCATAGTAGTTGTAGTAATTCTGAGTTTTGGATGGAACAGGCTGTGATGTGTGTCTGTTTATCTGTATGTCAGCATCTCATGCAATGGATTTTGAGGTGGCCTGTAACTGTCTAAATCTGTATCGGGGAAACATTCCCAAGCACATGCAATGCTGTGCTAAAAAAGATACACTTAGCTCTTTCTATCTGGATTTATGTATCCTTGTGAAGACTGATAAACGCATTTTAATGGTCTTAATTCTCCCACCTGCTTCTGTTATTTAAGGAAACAGAACATGCTTCCTAGTTCTATTTGTGCTCATGAACTCGCCAGAGAATGACACCAACAGGTTGCACAGAGGGTTTTGCTGTGGTTTTTTTAAGTGAACAAATCTGACAGCATGACTGTCTTAAGACTGTAGTCTTACAAAAAGATCTCTAGTCTTGAACTGTTGTTCAGATTCTTTAAAAAATTTCCCTTGATTAAATCCTTTTAAAAAAAAAAAAAATCAATATTTTAGGCATTCTTCCACTAAACTCTAGTATGTGAGAGCTTGACGTAATGACACTCAACATATTGACCAGGTTATTCATGCAGTCTTGAACTAAAGGAAATAAATAGTTCATTGCATACGGTTCAATTGGGAGATGTAACAAAGTAAATTTAAGACTGAGAAGCACTGTATTTAAAATAGCAGGATATGTACAAGGTTTGCTTCTAAGGTCTCTTGATCATTAATTAAATATGTTATGGCTTTCAGTTTTTCTCATTTATCTGTGCAGGTTTACATATTGTAAATGCATTATTTATGGTTTTCCTTAAGTGCTTGCTACTGCCAGGATGTTTCTCTTAAACTGGCACAGAGAACAAAAAAGACAAAATGAGAGAGCAAATTTGGCACTGGTTAGCTGCACAAAAAGCCACTTGTGCCCAACTGAGCCTTTCCCAGATGTATTTTAATAAACTTGAACTGATAAATAGATGGAGAGACAGACAGGCAAACAGATGGCATCGTTGTTTAAACTATTTTTTTTCATTTAGCTAAGTTTTGGTTGTTTCACTCTTTCATCTCATCCTAATAATACATTACCACTGAGCCTTGCTGCTTTTGTTCCAGAAAGCTTCTGGTAGGAAGGGTGATGAGGGAAGCTCTCACTGAAATGGATTGAGTTACTATAGCTAAAACAGACAGTTTGGAATCAAGCATTTGCTAAACTTTGCATTTAGTAACCCTCTGTAAATTTTTATTCAATACATATTTTTTTTTATCCATAGCACACAGTTCTTTACACATTGTATGAACAATCGTGTTTTTACCTAGTTTGGTATGAACTAGTCACCCATTATGTTTATTTGTTGCTATCCAGTTGGCTTTCTTTGGAATAGAGAAGAAGTAATTATTCTAGCTCTTCCATCTCCATATTATTTATGATTTTATAGGCACCTATTCCCAGCCATCTCTTTTTCCAGGCTGAAGTATTCTGGCCTTCTTACTTGTTCCTGTCCAGATAGAATTCCTTATCTTTAACTGCCTTTGTCATCTTTCTGTCTGGAGACAGAATGCCTGTAAATCTGTGCAGCTAATGTGAGGTCAGAGCCAAAAGTTTCCTCCCATGGGAAAGAGGTCAACACATTCTTTTGAAGGGTGATGTTAAAGTCACAATCTGAATATATTTTGCCTTATATTTACATGGAAATAAAATAGTAAATTTGGAATTAAGTCTTCTTCAGAGTTTGTTTTTCTTTATACCAGATCAGAACTGGAAGTTGTCGTAGGAATAGTTTTATCACTTCTTGAAGCATCTATATCTTTATTTCTGAAGTGTGCTCTGAATATATCTCATGGTATCTATCAGTGGGAAGATACTCAGAAACACAACAGTGACTTGTGATAGAACAGAAAAAGGGAAAACCTTCTTCCTGAACTAACTGCCCACGAGATCCTCAAATTCTCAAAAATGCTCTTGTACCTCAGACTTGTGGTGTTCTGGTGTTAATTTCATTTTGACCTTTGTAAGCTCCAAATAATGAGTGAAAAAAGTAATTCTTTTTTGCACTAATGATTCCATCTAGATCTACAATACAATACTGTGTTTAGACTTGTGGCTGTGTTTGCAATATCTATTTGTATAAGATATGTAAACCCAGCAGCTTTGTTGTGGCAAGAATGCTATGCTTTCAAAGTTGTTGTGTTTTGTTTTCTTTCTCTTTTTTCCTCGTGTAGAGTTCAAAGCAACAGATGAGTTGTGAAAGAGAACAGCTAAGGGTAAGTGCAATGATATGCAAGATGTTCTGTTTCTGTAAAACATAAGCAGAATCTAGTTTGTGCTACTGACAGATGGATTACTTTATTTAAGAACAACATATTTAGTTCATTTTTTTGCTTGTTGGTAAATACTGTATGTATCTTGATGTAAAACAGTTCCAGTAGATACAAATTTTCCTTCCATAATTTAGTGGGATTTGGCAGCAAGTACCTCTTCACAGGAGCTGTCTTGACATTCAGGGCGCTCTTCCTATGCACCATATGAAGATTTAGTAGTGGTAAGGGTCGCTGTTTCTCAGACTGTCTCTACTACCAGACTGTTTCCAACAAGAAGCCGCTATCCTTTGGATATTTTATAGCCTGTGTGCAGATTTCAGAATGTGAAGGAACTGATACAAAAGGCCCAAGTATTTTTAGGGTGTGTGCTGGTTGTGTACAATCTGTAAATGAGGTGGAGTTCTTCAGGACAGGCTTCTGACCTTTATTTTTTTTTCCTTGTCCTATGTTTATATGACAGTGTTTTAAACAGTTTTTAGTCTCTGCGCCCTTCAAATGTTACATATGCTACATATCTCTGTAGATGCTTTTTCATCACAAGTATTTCCTTGTTTAACTGCCTGGTTCTAGTATTTGTTTGGAAAGGTGTTAAGAGTTTTCATTAATAATAAAAAGAAAGCTTTTGAATCATCCAAGTGTTGCTTAATAGACCTGCATTTGTTGATACCACATGGTGGGTATTTTCTTAAAATCCCGTATGTAAGTAGAAAGGAAGAGGCAGGCCTGAAAGAAGTGTAAGTTTTTACCCAAACAAAAATATTATTGGAAAGAGAAAAAGCATCATCTTTTTGTTTGCAGTCTACTAAGCATCAGCAGTGCCTGCATGACTTGCAAGTATAAAGAATACACTCTCATCTTAAAGTAAGTTGTGCAGTGGTCTTAAACATTCATCCATTCGTTAGATTTCCCTGATTGCCAGATTTAGATGCTTCAGCTGGTCTGCACCATAGTTGCAAGAGGATTTTTGGAAAACAAGTTATGCAAGAATGATGCATCACATAATGCCCTTGATTCTTCTCTTGCTGATATGTGACTGCATCACTATTGTACTGGAGCTGGAGTGACAAAGCTTTGTTTTATCAGTAGTAATGTCTCAACAGAGCAGCTGTCAAAGTTAAAATATTGCTGTAGTACCCAAAGGACAATCTTTTGCAGAGGCAGCAGTGACCTGAGAACAAAGAAAGTTTTCATTTGGTTTTATTGTTTTTATTAAGTTCTCTCCTTTAAATGAAAAAAAAAAAATCATTGTTTTGAAGTTTAATGGGAGAACCCCAGCTCTTTCTTCAAGTAAATGTGTGCTTTTCTAAGTTGTGGATAAACTGTGCCACAGGAAAATTTATGTACCTTTCTGTTCCAGTATTACACATTTACACCTAACAATGAGCTCAGTGCTTTATGATGCCTTGTGTCAAAATTTGACTTTTCATGACAACTTAGGAAAAAACCACATCTCTAACCTACTAAGATTAGGTACATCTCCTTCCACTACTGCTGTGATGTTCCTGTTACATTAAATGTAGTTATCAGTGTAAACTGTTAACTGTGTACACAGATCTTGTGGCTGTAGGACAAGCGTTGCCACCAAGAAGTCTCACACAGACCGATAGATACAGCAAGACAATTACAGTGCCAAACCCAGCAGAGCTGCTTGTTTCCCCTGTCTGGTTTTCAAATACCCAAACCTTTGCCAGTACCCAGAATCTATGCTGGTTTACAGCTGCTCAGCTGCTGTGACAAAAGGTCACAGTGAAATTTCAGTAGACTGTGTGGAGATGTTTTGGTCATAGTTCAGTGCTGGCCCCTTTGACCCTCCTTTGTCATGCTGTGAACAGCCCCCCCACTGCCAGGTTCTGCGCCTTCAACACTCTCAGCCTGTTACCTGAGCGTCCTGTCACTTAGGTTGGCTCCAGAACTGAGCAGTGCTGTTAAAGAGATGTTTAATTGGCTGAGTTAGATTGAATACTTGGGGGAGAGGCAGTCTCTTTGTAACAAAATGTTGTTTCATCCCAACTGAAGGAATTGAAATGTAATGAGAGAACAGGATTAAAACGTCAAAATACCAATATCCATTTGTGTTTGTTAAACTGAGTTAAAACTCAGATCTTTACATCATCTAATAATAAAGAAGGCATATTACCTCCCACCTTCCTTCCTAAGTCTAAGATGACAATGTGTCTGCAACTCTCCTTTTTGATTCCCTACTCATTCCTTATTCTACAAGTCCTAAAGAAGCTCCAGAAGAAAGGCACTTTAAGAAAAGCTTGTTTAAAGCATATTAGTGCCAATAAATAATTATAGACATTGTGTGACTATAGAAACAAATATCCAGATTTTACTATACTAATTTAGTCAAGCAAAAATTCTCACCTCTTACCTATTTCATTAGGTTTTTTTAAATTGTAAATGAAAAGCAGAGACTCACTGTCTTGGAATAAAGCATTTAAAGAATGGAAACTCTTACTCAAATTGGAGCCTCTTGCCATTATACATTATATTTACAGTGAATGATAATTCTAGTAATTAAGCAAGTCTGTATATATTAACCCTTTCCTGCTCAAGCTTTGAAAATGACAGTAACTGCAAGTTGGTAATTATTTTCCTTGCCAACCTGGTACCATTCCCAGCTAGATGTTAATGTATACCTGAATTATTTAAATGAGAACTCATACAGAAAAATATGGGAATTTTATCCCTAGCACAGCTGGATGGTATAGTTTTTCTTTCATTTGGATATATAGCACAGGCTAACTTCAGTATATTTCCACCCAATTTCAAAAAAAAAAAAAAATTCCAAAGCATTGTCTCATCAGTATCACTCACTCCAGCTTCATCCACATGCTGCTCTTTGTCCAGATTTCCTTTAAAGAAAATAATGATAATGTTTAGAACTCCTCATTCTGTGTTCTCTAGTCCTGATTTATAAATCCCTTCTTGGACAGATATACCCTATCCTCTTCTCTCACTCTTTCCTACTGCTACTTGCTGTTTTATGAGTTGCTGTGTGGAGCTTAATGTAATTGTCATTCTGATGTTTTATAAATGACCTGCAAAGACACAGAACTCACAGCTTGCTGAAAACAATTTAAAAACACTTTTCTTCTCATATTTTAAAAATGGAAAACAGACTTTGAAACATGAATGATACAGGTCATTTAAGGCTGCGAAGAAAATCAGGATAAGAGCCCTAGGTAGAAATAAGTTGTAATGCATAAAGTTACAAAGAAGTGCAGCACTGCCTTGGAAGTTTGTCTGCGCCTTTCAGTGAATCTTTCTTACTGTTCTTTCTGGCTGTAACGTGGGATTGCATTATTTTATAATAGTCTAATACATTTTTTAAATTCACAGGCTAACTTAAACCCTACTGAGCTTTACACAACCTTCCTTTCAACTAAGAAATTATTTTGCATTATCAACTCAACAACTCAACATAATTTTTCCTGACGAGCTTCTGTATCTGTATTTACGTGCATGAGTTCTGCTGTATAAAGGTGATGCTTTTGGTCCTCATGCAGCAGTACTTGATGAGCTCTCTCAGGTGGTCTTCGAGCAATTTTAAACTCTAATGTTAGGAGGATTTATAAATGTTCCTGTGAATACCAATGAGGTCTAATGGTAAGCGGTGTGATTAACTTCCTTGATCTGATATTTTAAGTGACCTAGTTGTTGCTCTAATTAACAGCTTCTTGCACGTTGATAATAAATGATTATGAATTCTGTGCAGCCAGGGTTCCTTTTCTGGTCTGAAATATGGGAAGGGCAGGGTCTTACTATCGTCTTGCCAGGGTTCCTTTTCTGGTCTGAAATATGGGAAGGGCAGGGTCTTACTATTGTCTTGTATTTAATATCAACTTATATTTTTTATAGTACTGTAATTTTCAAGGAGACAAAAGGAGGTTTTGCATTCAGAATCATTCCATTTATCTTGTCTTGTATACAGTAAATGAATAAGCTGCAACATGCAGCCAAAAATGTATTGAAGTTATGCCTGGAAGAGGGAAAACAAAAGCAAATGCGTTTCTGTCCAGCGTCATTTTCAAAAAACCAGTCTTGCAATATTTAGCGTTCTTTGTGTCTTTGGTCAACTCTCCCTTTCCCCACACTGGACTGGGAAAAAGAAAGGTATGTAA
Organism: Nycticryphes semicollaris; assembly: GCA_013400055.1. Taxonomy (NCBI): domain Eukaryota; kingdom Metazoa; phylum Chordata; class Aves; order Charadriiformes; family Rostratulidae; genus Nycticryphes; species Nycticryphes semicollaris. Next base: position 175,043 of record VXBJ01008285.1, read on the forward strand.
GCTTATTTCAATGAGTTAGTGATGTCTTACCTTGCTACCAGAAAGCAGCACAGTAATTCATAGTGTTTCTGCAAAACTGGGCACCTAGTTCTGGCCATTAATAAAAATGTCACTGGTTTTCTCTTCCTTCTGAAAATCCTTGGTATGCATTTGCAAACAATGTGTGTACATTTTGCCTGGAAAAGATATCTGGAACTGCCTAGTATTATACATCCTTATTTTAAAGGAGAAAGGGTTAAAAGGGGAAACACTAAGATATACTAGGAGAGTTGGGTTACTCCGATGTGTGTTTACTACCCATCCTTTTCTTAGGATTTAATATAGGTTATGCTGCATTTGACATGATAAACAAGTGGCTTAAAATGTTCCTTTTTTAATTTCTGTAGTTACTCTTGCAGTGAGCTATGTGTTGTCATCTATGTAGGTGTGTGGTGAAGATACAGGTAGGTGAGATTAATAAGAAGTCATGGCATTTTTGGTTCCTGGTTTGTATTACACATTGACATGGAATGAAATTAGAGCAAGCTCACTCGCCACCTTACAAACTGCGTTCCCACTGGTTCCATAAAGATTACTTCCCAGCACAGCCAGCCAGGAAAAAATTATTGTAACTAAGATTGAGAGTAGAATAAAAGTGTTTTTTTAATAGCCCACCAAACTTCTAGGGAGGGAGGTTAATTGTAGGGGTGTGATTTCATTTAAATTTTCAACTAGCTTGAATTTAATATGCGCAAAAAAAAGGCAACCAAAGGAACGTGGTAAAATTTATTTCAGTCCTGAGGTCAGTTCTGGTATATTTTAGGAGCCTCATAAGCATAGTAACTTTCTGAAGATAACACTGGCCTCCAATATGCTGTTTAAGAACTACGGTGATTGTTTAAAAAGTGACAATGGCTAGGTCTTGAAAACTGTTATCGTTCGTGTTTAAAGCTGCCTCCCACAACCGTGAGGATGTTGTTACCCTCTTAAAATACTAACTGCTAATAACATGCCTCTTTGCTCAAGAGAAGAACTTGGCAGCACTTCATTTTTCTGAATAATGATGGTACCAGTTGTGTCAGGTTTCTTGGAATTTTTTCAGGAAGAGTAAAGAAGCCTTTACTGTTTTCCTTGTCTCTGCAGCAGATAGAATGCCATTCAGAAAACCTTCCATTCCTTTCCTGATGTTTTGCCATCTCTCTGTGAGAACAGTAGGTAGAGGATTTTCTGTTGCTCAAGTGCCTCTTCCTCCTGAATTCAGCTTTGATTTGGGCACAGTCAAGTATTTGCTCAGTATGGTGCTTTGTAATTGCTGAAACTGAAGAGTTACAGTAATGTTTGGTGAGGCTGAAGCAATGATTTCAGTAACTACCTGTCCATGTAGTGTGACAGATTGTGTCTAGAGCTGCAGCACACTATAAGGAATTCGGCAGTTACTCAATGTATATTTTAAGTCATTTTTTGTATACAGACAGTCAAGTATAGAGATTTGGTTCGTGAGGCAGTTCACTAAATGTAATCAAAGTTCAAGAAGTTGCAAACTCCTGAAGGGATAGAAAAAAACAGATTTAGATAGTGTAGAGCCTATTGAACCAGCACTCAATTCAATATCCTGATGCATTCTTCATCCTGCTACAGCAAACATGAGCAATACCCCTAACTGGATCCACACTGTATTTGGGAACAGCTTTGCATCAGAACAGCAGCTTTTGATACAGGCTTCTGCAATGACTGCAGCTTCTTTTGCACAACACTCGCTGTGATCAGTGATGCTGTCCCAGAAAAGAAGAAAGATTTCTTCCTTATGTTGTATTTGTAGAGAAGGGAGGTCTTTTTTCACATAGCTTTTATAATTTGTCTTTGATCATCTTGAAAGCAATCTGTTAAGTGCACAGCTTTAACAGTGTTTACAGTATCTTGACTTATTCTCTCAACCTCTACTGTTGCTTACTCAATTTGACTAGCAAAGACCATAGTCCTCTTTAATGTCACATCTTCGAGCAGGAAATGCTATCTAGTTTATAGTGCAATTTTGGGGTGGTTATGTTTGGTTGCTTGGTTTGGTTTTTTTGCAGGTTTTGTTTGGGTTTGGGTTTTTCCCAGGGTGTTTTCCACAAAACCATTCTGGCTTGGGTCAGGGGTTGTGTGATGTTGGCTGGGCAGTGCTGTTGGCTCACACTGTTTGGGTTTTGAAAAAGCTTTTCAGTTGCAGGTAGATTGGCAGGATTTTTAAAGTACTCTTCAGTCCTTATGCATGGTAGATTTTGACTCTCATTTACTTATATATCAAATAACTGACTGAGCAATGGGATTTTTCAGGGGAACAAGGCAGGCATTCAGAGTATTCTAGCAATTGAAAAAAGTAATTTATATCAACATTCCAATCATGTAGTGTTATAAAACTGTATATTCATTAGGCCACACTTACTCCTTGAACCGGTATTGTTTAAAGTAGAGAGAATGAAGAGGTATTAGTTATAATATGGATATTACATTCTAGTGTTGATGGTGATGGTTTTTTTATGTTCTGTAAAGTTTTTCTAAGCCTTACTTGTTTCAACTGGTCAGGTCTGCTTTCTACTAAAGCATTTAATTATGCTTTTTCAAGTAGCTGCCAATTTTTTTAATAACAGCAAAGTTACAAGACAGGAGAAGTTAATCCTCAAAAATGCAGAAGCGCATGTCAATATTCATATGCATATATAGACATACAAAAATATATATCTGTATTTTTTATATATATATAAAAACTATAGTATAAGGATGCAGTCCTGCAGACTTGTAGTTGACACATGACAGAGCATAAACACCATACTGTTTATACCAAGAGAGAAATCTTGGCTTCATATAGACCAGGATTTTAGAAGTACTTTATATTTTATTTTAGTCTCTTGATTATTTTTTTTTTAAGTTAGAGAACCTGGACAGTAATTCTATTTTGTTCTATTCTGCAGCAAAATCCCAAGTTGCCCTGAAAACCAAGTCTTTCTGCATGCTCAACAGAAATGGTTTTCTTAGTACAGATTCCCAAGCTACTATATATAGAGGATAGAGAAATAAAAATAAGCTATGCTAAATAAATAATAATCATTTTTTATCAAGCTGACATTAGTTTTGAGACATCTTAAAGTTTTGGACTCAAGCAGGGAACTATTCCTGTTGTTGGAACACAAATCAAGGTAACTACAGAACTGAGAAAGAACCTTTAGTTCTGCTGTTTTTTTTTCCTCTTCACAATGCCTTGCAGCAAAAAAATTTTTAGAAAAAAATTTATTAACCAGCAGTTCCACACTTTTCACTGTGTTTGCAGAAGCTGTTGTGGCAGTAAGATCAGCAAACAAACACCCCTGCTTACAGCATCTGATGCTTTCCTATTGTATCCTAATAAAGGGCAGTTCTGGAAAGCATAACTACTGGTTTGCAAACTGGTATATTTAAACATCAAAGTCTGAATTGTATCTTCTGATTTTTAGACTGAAATAAACTCTCACAACATGCTGCTGTGCTAAGAACAGAAGTACAAATTGCTCAGAATCCTGTCTTTTTGCAGTCTTGAGAAACAGCTTTGGAAAAAGTTATTTAAAAAAAAAAATAGGAAAGAGAGAAAGCAACCCTAATGCATCACTGTTATTCACATTTGGGATTTATTTTACCTCTTTGTCCTCTTCATTTAAATGGGGTGGAAAATACTTAAGCAAAAGTAAACAGACATATGCAAATTGAGAAATTATTGTTATGAGCTTTAACTACCTTTATATAGTAAAGTGTTTTTGTAACACTTGAGTTAAATTAGCAAACCACAACACAATAGATACAGAAAATATGAATGTACATACACAGAGTGTAAGTATGAATGGAAATAGATAAAGTACATGCTAGTTGTACCCGGAGAAAAAAGTTAGGGCTACTATTTGTTTATAAAACCTTGATAATCGCCTCAAAAGTGTAGAGCAGATGGATTATTTTTTTAAAATGTATTTAACCTGTTCTATGTATGAAAAAGTTTAAGTTATACTGGCAGTTCATCAACAGAGCAACACACAATTATGTCAATACATGTGGACCATGCAGAGGAAAAAAAAAAGCATTCAAAGTCGAACTGAAAATTAAAAGCAGAAATAACAGCTGTCAGGAACTAATGATGATATCACTGCAAATCACCATCCTAATATCCTCAGTCTCTGTCACTGAAGTGGAATAACTCCCTTGCTCCATCTATTAAATATGTGCTTCAGAGAAATCTTGTATTTTTGATGCCAAGTCTTAAAAGAGGAAAGAGAGGATAAACCAAGAACAGGTGGTAGGCCCTAAAAGATTATGATGAGATTGTGATGAGAAAGTGGTCGGCCTCTACTGGAGTATCTCATGACAGGATCAAGTGCACCCTCAGCAAGTTTATGGATGACACCAAATTGAGTGGTGCTGTGGAAACACTAGAGGGAAGGGATGCCCTCCAGGACCCTGACTGGCTTGGAAAGGGGGCATGGTGAAACTCTGTGATGTTCAACAAAGCCAAGGGCGAGATCCTGCACCTGGATTGGGGCAGTCACCAACATCAGTTAACACTGGGGGTGAATTGATTTGAGATGGAAAAAACAGTACGGTGGGTATTTTTATATTTGTTGCACAATGCCTAGAGGATCTATTTTATATGCTGGGAAGTTGAGAAAGGTAAAAATGTTTTGCTGATTTGTAACATCTTTGCTGACCTTGACTTAGGCGCGTTTTCTCCGCCATATCTGTTTGCTGTTGTGTATTTCGAAGCTTTGGTTACCTCTGTTATCTTTAAAAGACAGTATGGCTTAGAAAACGCAAGTACAGTCTATCATAGGCATTTTTCATGCTCAGCTAACATTGGAAATTGACGCCCTTACGTAAAGGGGTGGCTTCAGATGTATTCTAAATATGTAACCAAATGCCATGTAGACTCTTGTTCCATAGGTAATGAGCAAAAATCTAGATACAATCTGTGCTCACAAGTTCATTGGGGCAATTGATAACATTTTTTTCATACAGTTGTTGCCTCTTTCATTGGATTCTCAAGATCTCTTTGAAAAAAATACTGAAGGCCATGGTTTTTCACTTTCATCTCAAGGTCACTTTCCTTCTTGATAGCAGCTTTCCTCCAAAGAGCACATAATTAATAGTTTTATTACCTTGATTTAGTCATTTCCTTTGGTTGGTTTTTCCTTCATGCTATAGATTACTTCATGTGCTATCAGCTCTTTCTCCTTTTTTTCATAGTCTCTGAAGTACTGCTTTGTTACAACTGTTTTCATCAGTGTTAAAAATCATTCATATAGTACCATAAATTACAGGCTTTTTACAAGCTCGGTGTAAGACACCACCTTTGCCCCAAATGTTTTATAGTTCAGATACATCCTTGATTTCTGGTATACCTTTCTCACTTAATGTAATGGCCTGTAATTTTAAGGTAGATTGCATTAATCTCCTGTTTATTCTCAGAGTTTTTCATGATCAATTGATGGCGATCACACCTGTATGCCTCGATTTATGTGATGTAGATAACTAATAATTTGTTTGCTACTTAGCATGAAGGTACTGTAAACACTTTTGCCTACTAATAATTTCAGGCACACATTTTTATGAACACACATTTGCAATTAATAGCTGGAAGTGCTGGAAAAAATCCAACTTCTGGTCATTCAGCTCTCACACCTCCCACACTGCCCTCCTCTCCCCTCCCTGTTTTTCTTGATACTGTAACTGGCATTTCCGGTGTTTGTAATGAAAACTCCTAGGAATTTTCATGTGACATTGCCACAGTGCCCAAGTAAAAATCTGACAGCATGTTCTGTAATGAGGCATATTCTGTTATGTCATTTATTTTTTGGAGTTTGGCTTATTTTCTAGGCTCCCAACTCAAGGATGATGCCTGGTCTGTTATCTGATATTTGCCTGAAGAGTAGCAATCCGAAATACGCCAAAGGAATGAATGTTACTGTAATTATTTACTACTCTTCTTTCACCTTTAAATATAGATTAAAAAATAAAAATCCCAACTTGTAAATCTAGGAAAGACTATAAACTCAATTACCAACTTAATTTACCTGAAGCCTTTGAAAGGTCCAGGTGCTGGGCGCTTGTCATCTTCCACGTCATATGCTCAGATGGAAATGTAGAGTCCAGTAGAGGATTGTGGGGTTTTCTTTCAGTAGCAATAATCTTGTATCCAGAGTATCTCTTTTATAGGGAGAGAGAGGAAAACATTGGAATGTTCATCAGTGACTAAAATATAACCAAAGTTTTCTAAACTATGTATCCAGATTTAGCAATTTTTTCATGTATTGACATCAGAGCAGAGGAATCATAGTGTGCTGACAAAGCCATGCAGTTCTTTCTGTTTTGAAAATAGGAAACAAGGTTTACTATAGTTTTCAGATCTAATGGCTGCAAAAAAATAATAGTTTACGTACTCTATTCAGTACACTAAAATAATACCCCTGACTGACCCAGTATAATAATAAAAAAATGCTTTTTCACCATTTTCTTCTTTCAAAAAGGTATTAGAGACTTAATCTAAATAATACATAATGGTATTAGGGTTACATTTAACTATTAGAAGAACTTTTGCCATTTTTAGGGGACATTGTGACATCAGATATGAAAAACCTTGGCTTCTATTTGTGTTCGCAGAAGTTGTCTGATGGGGTTTTTTGACCTTCTCTGCACAATAAATATGTGCTTCTTTCAGGATGGGTAAGCAAAACATATAGAGCTCACCAGAAATAAAACATTGTACCTTAATGTAATAAACACGTCCCCACATTTCTTCTGAGATCTTAAACTTCAAGCTTATCTGTTGTTGTTGGAGTTCTTTTCATCAGTAAAATTACTATATAGACGTGAAATTATTTATGTAGATGAAACCAGAGGTGACATGAAAGGGCTGTAGTGTTCATGAATCAGTGAACAGCAGTAAATTCAAAAGCCTGATAAAAAATTATTGTAAATAAATTCTACTACAAAGTCTGGGATAAATTCTTCATTGCATAAGGTAGATCTTCACTATCTCCCAGCTACTGCTCTGTGCTTCAGATGTCACTGAACAGTCTCCTTCAGCAGCTACGCACTTAAAGGACTGAGAAAATTGGAAACATGGAAATTTTTGGGAGAAGGGTGAAGTGAAAACAAGTCTCTTTACACAGCTTCCATTAGGAGTAATTGTGGGAATGAGAAGCTTGCCCTGAAAAGTTGCTTCTCCCCCAAAGCAAAAGGCCAATGATAACAGATGAATCTGAAAACCTTAATTAAATCAGTCAGCAGAGTTCTTTTTAGTCCCATGCAAACAAAACCCCAGTAACCTACAGTAATAACATGGTGATGTAGACTGAGAAGCATTTAATATACTATAATTAATGGTTGAAATTGTAAAAGCAAAAAAATTTCTGGAAATGATATTAACACTTCTGGAATTATTTGTTTCAAAGGCTGTATTGGTGACATGACTGCTGTAGTTCATCAAGCTCTCATAAGAAATATTTGAGAATTTTTAAAAGTTGTTCATAAAGAAATGTATATATAAAAACCAGTGTTGTAAAAGTTACAGCTAATTGGTCACACACAGCTCAGCATACTTGTATTCAGAAGAGCAAAGGTATACAAGTTTGTGTTAAAACAGTGTTGAAGATCTCACCTACATATAGCTGCATTGCCAGGTGTGAGGAGAAAGCTGCTTTGTTATTAAACATCCTTCTGGAACCACTATAAATACAACTGGTCTGAAAACAGAATTTGTATTCCATACACTATTAGATATTGCCCAGGATATTGTCATTCTCTCTCTGAAGAATGATAGAACAACTCAGGTTGGAAGGGACCTTGAAAGATCATCTGGTTAAGACTTTAGAGTAGGTTGAAAGAAAAAAATAAAGCCTCCTTATTCAAAATGTTTAATAAAACAGTATTTCCATATTTGATTCAGAATCATCCAAGCTTAATATTAAAAGCAGTGGAAAAGGCTGAAATTATTAGAAAAAAGAACTGTTTAAAGTATATAACTATAATCACGCCACAATTAGTATAACAAGACAATATGGAGAAAACTCAGTTGAAATGATGTTTTGACATTATTACAGTAAATAGCAAAAGCAGATTTATGTTTAGACATGTATTTCTACGCTAAATACCACCCAAATGCTTACCATGTTTCTGCGTTGCTTATTTTGCTCTCTTGCTGAAACTAAAGCACAGTATCGATGGATTGCTTTGCACATCCAAGACTGTATTATACCGAGCATTTAGTCAGTTGTACGGCTCAGCCTTTCACCTGCTTAGCTTAGTGCTGGAGGCACAGGCAAGACATGTTCGTTCCTTTGCCAGCTTGTGTAAAGAATATAAAGTGTTGGAATTTGTAACATAGAAATAGGCTTAAAAGATGTATCTTAGGCTAAGAAAAATTTAGCATATTTTTAATTAGGTGATCCTGCTCTCTGACTTGCATGTTTTAAGATCCATAATAATGGAAGACCTTAATTTAGAACAGTTAGCTAATGTGGAGACTCACTGTACAGAGAACGTCTGAGTTTAATGCTTAGAGGGAAACAATGCAAAATACCACCACTGAGCAGCCATATAGGCTTTTATGCAACCTGATACTACAGTCCGGGAGTTGCTGCCTGTAAAGAATTGCATTAATGAGCTCTACTCATTTAGAATTTCCTTGTTTGAAGTGCAGGTCATAATGGAAAACAAGCCTTGCTAGCTAGCACTTTGCTCTGTAGGTAACATGTACTTTGGATACCTCAAGTAGAAGCAGGGTACACAGTGCTGAAAGTTCTTTGCAGTTTTTTTCTATATTGGCACAATGAATTTCTTCTGTCAAAAAATCAAAGTATCTTTTGAAATGCTTTATTATTGGTTACTTGCAATGATCACTTTGCAAAGATACTGTGGTTTAGCAACGTCTTGCTTGGTGAAAAGCAGTAAGAGGTGGTGATGCCTTTGATCAGCATTTTGTCATTTATTCTGCATGTGGCACCTAACTGAGACAAATGTAGTTCTAGACAGAAGTGAACAGTGATGTGTTTCTAAGAGACGCTGCTCCTTTTTCTTGTGTGCATAGTTCTCTTTGAAAACAAAAGCAGCAGATGTTTGCTCTACCGCTTGCTGATGCTCTCTTTTACTCCAACTCAAAGTACCAACAACCTTTTGTCACGGGGAGTGCTTCAGAACTGTGGAGTAATCTCAGGCTGCTTCAAAATGTTGACACTACATTAGTCATTTGTCTATGAGGAAAGATCATAGTGTAAAGTGAAGAACAATCATTCCTTGTGATGCTACTGGATAAATTCTCTCCTGAAGAAAAAAGTTCAGTTTTCACATGTACTCTAAGTACTCTAAAGTGAGTATTTCCAGCCTATACTACAAGAAGACTCTACTATTTGAGAACGAAATCATATTTGTAGAATTTCACTGTCTTCAGAATAAGGTGTAATTTGTTTTATTTTGTTTTATTTCAGTGTCGGTACGTGTGCGTTTGCTGTTGGAAATAGCTACCTTAGCATTTTGTTGCTGGGAAAGAAATATCCAACTGATGTGAACCATGAACCCCTTAGGAAAACAGAAAACACATAGATCCAGAGCATCCCAGAACACAAATTAAATATTTAGTGTACAGGCTGGATCCTTCCTAATGGAGAGTGTCTGAGGTAAGAGTGGTATCTCTAATGTACAGTCAATAACTGAAGGAATAGGCTGCTAATGTAAGGAGACAATATGGGGAATATTTTGATTTCAGGCAAAAGAAGAGAATTGTATGATAAGTGAACTTTGTGATTGTGAGAATACATGGTCAGGGAATCCAGCCTCACTCTGCAGGAGGCATTTCTGATAGTACCAGAAGGCAGTGGGCGAGAGTGAAGTATACACAGGTTGGTTTGCTTATCAGCTGGTTTATTGGCCTTTAGGTGTTTGTGCAAGTGGGTATAGGATCAGAGGACAGACCTGTTTTATAATGCTTCTTAAACATAGGCAAAAGTATTCCAAATCTGACTTTTTGCAATAAGCACCCTGCTCCCAAAATATTTATAACTAGGAAAAAAATTCACTCCTCCTGTGGGGTTGTTGGGGGGGGGATATAGCAGCTTATTTATCTGCTAGCACCG
>VXBJ01008285.1:194451-215128 GCA_013400055.1 Nycticryphes semicollaris
CTGTAGTACAAGCTACTGCAATTTTCAAAAGCAGGTATCTGTGCGTGTACCAGCAACCTCAATTGCTGCTTAATTTTAACTCTTACCATGATTCTTTACTAAAGCTGTATTTTGGCTAATGCAAGGATTATTTTCATTTTATTTTTAGATTTATAAAGCAGATCACTTAATTGCTGGAGTCTATTTTTCATTCAACACTCTTGTATGCTGCTGTTGTAGTTATCATCATTCATAAGAGGTACACAGTAAATATTTGAGGATAAAGCTTTTTTTTTCCTGAGATGAACAATAAATGTGAAAGGACATGTATTTTTCAGTTTCTTTTTGGCACCACCTCAAGAGTTTTAAATTAAGCTAGGTACTCTTCCCCCCTCCCTCCCCTTGATCCCCCCTCCAGCCTATCAAGCTTTGTTAATTGGAAAACTTGAAATACATTTTCTTACATGTAGCTGTGCAGATTTCTGTTGTTGTCAGTGTTGTATTTTATAGTGTATTTATGTATTATTTATGAACTTTTCTAGTTATTCCTTTTATATACATATATATGCTTTAAGCAAGAAGTACAGTAATAAGCAGTTTCTGAAGGTACTACTTCCTGGTTTTCAAAGCTTCCAGTAATTAATATTTGACATTTTAAAGTGTATTCCTTCCATTTCTATTTTGTCCTTTTTACTTACATTTTTATGTCGTCTCACTTTGGGTTTTGGTTTTGTTTGTTTAGTGGTTTGTTTGTTTTATTAGCAGAATTCATTAAACGAGAATGCCTGTCTCTTTTTTTGGCTCTACTACACCTTAGGTATTGAGGATTCTTCTTTAACTTTCCTAGTCTAAACGATTTGAATAAAATCTTAAAATAAGATTAGAAGGAAGAAGTACAGAATGAACTTTTTTTTTTTAATTTTAGCAGAACATTATTACTTTCTTTTGTTCTGGAAATAAAGATGAGTTGTAGCCATAGAAAACTTATTTCTGAAGTTGTATGATTTTTAAACTCTGTATACTAAGTGCACGTGTGTGTATGTATCTGCAGGTAACAACATGCAGTAGGTTAACAAGAGACTTCTAATATATGCAGGCGCAATGTATAAACTCACCGCAGCATCTGAAATGCTTTCTCCTGGCACCACATCAATATTTTATATAATTACTTAAAAGCTCTTCAGCAATATTATAAAAATTTAAAGTAGCAAACTTGTATGAAAATATAGTCTTTGCTTTTTTTAAACATATGTAGAAAATTTATTAATATTTTTTCATACCATTCACTCCTCTATATGACGGTGCTTGCCTGTTATTTCATTCTGCGTATAATGTGCAGTATTTGCAAAGAAAAAGAAAATTGTCATTTCTTTACATTTTATAATGTCTTACTAACTAGTATTCTGTGAGAGGGTTTTCTAAATTCTATTGCTGGTGCTGTCAAGCTCCTTTTATGGGAAGCGAACTGTGAACATGTTCAGCTAACTAAATGAAAACGTTCTGCAGGAATGCAGTATACAGCCAAGTAATTCAGTTTGTGGGTGGAACAGTCTTGATTAGTTGTTGTTTTTAAAGACTTATTTCAAGATTTCAGGAAGTAAAGAAAGATTTTAGTACTGTTAACCCTGTCGAATGAAATCTATATAAGTTGACAGCCCAAGCCATTTAATGATGCTTAAGACTCTCCTCCTCCCCTAGAAGAAGGAGAACCTTTTTTGGTGTGGTACTTTCATGTACAGACACCCGTGCTTGTAGGAATTAGAGTTCATCAATATCCAATTTCATATTGACCAATAAACTTTGAGGAGTTTGAAGTATTACTGATTTAGGGACTACAGCTAAATCCTGAAGTCAAAAGAATCTATATCCTCTCTAACTTTAAAGGATATAGACTCTTTCATATTCTAATTCTGCTGCGATATAATACACCTTTCTCTCCAACATAAGATTGTTTCAGTAATGATGCAAGGCATTCTTGATCGCTGCAGACCATCCTTTGTATTTTATAGTGCAAATCACCTCCCAAAAGAAGCTGCGATTTTCCCAGAATATAACAAGTAAATTTTTTTCCAGTTAGAGGGCTGTGAAGTTGCTGACCTCTGCTTACCTTGGAAATAGAAGCATAACTACCAGTGGGTGAAACAAATGTTGATGGTCAAAAGCTGAGACTGCTCAGAATCTTTCATAGAATCCACACTTTTCCAAACCTTTTTCTATATAATTTTTCTCCTATTCTCCCAAATATTTTGAAAAATAAGCATAGTTTGTCTACTTGACAGCACATGTAACTGCTTGTTTCACAAGCAAACAGTTCTATAATCACTTGTTATTTTGAGTTCTCATAGACCTCATGTTCAACTTACATATTCTGAGTCAGAAGATTAAAGTTTAAATTTACTACCTCTCATTAAAAAGTTATTCATATGCAATTAAATACTATAAGAAAAAATGGAACTAATTAATTGGTAGATGCATTTTAAAATATGCAACTTCTTGGTTTTCCATCTTTTGTTATAGGTTATAAAAATGCTGAACTGAAACCATAATAAAATTTCATAAATTCTATAAATGTCTATTTAATATCTGTTTAGTTAGAGATATGGTTAATTCATGTCAGTTTGCTATTCTTTTTAATAAGTGAATGAATTTTCTGAAATTTTCTGTATGTTTAGCAGAGATTTTCAGTAGCACCTTCAGAATAATACTTGATTGAATAAGGCAGAAAGCATGTCAGCAAATGAAATTTGGTATTGCCCAAAACTAGAGGAGGCAGATCTAGAGAAACAAACTGGAAAAAAAAAAAAATATATATATATATATATATGCAATAGCAGTAAGATTTTTTTTTTTCTTCTGGCAATACGCCATTGTTTTGACAGCTCTGCCAAATAAAGCTTTTTGGTCCAATTTGTACTTGCCTGCATTAGTAAAACATACCTCTGATGAACATTTGGGGAGAAGTCAGGAGAAGCAGGGATTCATAGAAAGACTGGATCAGAAATCTAATCTGGAGTTTAAACTACTGTATGGTAGCATTTCTGATGCTTTTGTCAGTAAACTTCTGTCAGTTCACATATTCGAAGGCAGATGGTATTTCGTTCAGCTGAGCAAGTCTTACTGGTTCTTATGCACTACCAAATATATACAGGCGTAGAGTATGCCTTTCTCCTGCATTAGGGAAGTGTGTAATTTCAAACCTAGTGTGTGCCACTTGTGTACTGAGTGCTACACAAGTTTGTAAGTGAAGCATTACAAAGGATTTTCATCTAAAGGAATTGCAAACCCTAAATGGATGTGAAGATTACTAAAAAGAATAAATCTTAAAACTTTTACAGCAATATCCTTTGGATGATACAGTTCTTAACATTTTGAGTAACTTTACTTACTGAGTATTTTGCAACATTGACACTGTCTGCATTAAGCAAGGTATTTCTCTTTAAATGAGGGCTTCCCAATAACATCATGGACTAAGACAAAAATGTGTATAAAGAGTTGCAGACAGTTGAGACGCAAGATGGACTAAGTTGGAGGAGTAAATGAGTATGCTGAAAACATTGCCAGTGGAACATTTCAGCAGTATAGATTTTCTTGCATAGAATTACTGAGTAATCAAAATATTTAGATCCCTTTACTTAAGAAAAATCAAACATATTAGCTTTCAGCTGCAGGTACCCTTAATCAAAATGATCCGCATGCTACTTTCCACTGAGATCTTGAATAAAACATGTGGCTTCATTCTCTGTACCTGATGGCCTGACCACTGATGTTGAATAAATATGTACCTTTTATTATTAGTGCCAAAAATACAAAATTATTTAATAATAGAATATGCTAGTATGAATAGTAAGGATCTTCAAGTGTATCTGACTCAATAAACCTGAATAATGGCGTATTGCAATTTATAGATCTGCAATCTCGATGGCTGAAATAAAAGGACTAATAGAGATGTTGAATGAAACCAGGATTATAATTAATAAAGGTAGAATCTAAGACAATTCTCAGTAGGTTATTTTTCTCCATCTGTTGGCATATTCACAAAAGTTGGTTTAAAAATCGTGTGTATAATAATTCATTTTGGAATGGTAGAAGTTAAAAATCACACTACCATTCAAAGCATTTTTGTCTTTTTTAATATGAAGAGAAATTAAATAGAATAGAAGGATAATATCACTTGAGTATATTTGACAGCAACATTTGTTCATCCAATACGTTCAGTCTTGGGTTTTTTGATTGCTCCAGAATTTGGCAAAACAAGATTCTTTTCTTTATATAGGATAACAATATGAACAGGAGAACAAAATCAGTGTTATGCTCCATTATATCCAGTGTTGCATAACTGTTGCTTATGCAAGGCAAGTTTTGGTTTATAAAAATATCCATCCCTTTAGAAACAGACACACATACAGACATGGCATACACATAAGTGCTAATGTTTGAGGAAACTGGGGTGAAGTAGGACATTAAGAAAGTATGTATTGTTATTAGTTCTTTCAGTAGAATTTGTGCATTTTGTATAAAGCTGTATGGTAGACTTATTCTGTTCTTTTTTTTAATTTGCATTATCGATTCTATACACTTTAATTACTGAATATATTTCCCCTCCTTAATTTAGCAAGTTGCATTTGTCCAATTAATTTTATCTTCCCCTTGTGCCTCTTAATAGTACTAGTTTCCATCACAGCTTTGAATGAACTGTTTGGATGTCGTCTTATCAGTCCAGGGATGCTTATGTGAGCAAAGAACTGAGCAAAGACTGCATGAAATGTGGCTGGATGAGCAGGCTAGAGTTCTTCTGTTTCCTTGCTATGATAATCTATTAGTGGAAATCCTTTCTAAATACCATCCTTGTGACAATCTGGGGAATCTGGATGCTACTACATCTACAATTATAGAACCTTAGTTACTGTTTGAATGGTCTTGGTTGGCAAGTCAGAAGGATGAGCAAGTCCTAAAGGCTTCTCTGGGCAGTTGAAAAACTTTGTTCATGTTTAGGAGATTAATTACTTGACTGGTTACTTCTGGATATTTATTCCAGTGAAATATGCCCATTTGAGAAGCTGAACAAGATTGTGACAGTCTGCAAGCCAAGATTTTGCTTATGATTTCTCACTTATGTGTGCAAATGCCATTAGACTCTATTTACATTGTGTAACTAGTTTGACTCTCTCAGAGTTCAATCAACACAAGGGGATGTTTAGTAATGGAAGTCTACATATCTGATCACTTCTTCATTAGATCTTAATCTTTTCCCATTTTTCCATGTTAGCTTCCTGGTTTCCTTCTGCTCCTGCATTGGTATTCCTTCCTTGCCAAACAGAGGAATCTGTGTTTAGGTCCTTCTAATAGCTTAGTATAGAAATACACCTGTTGTTACTGCAATTAGAAAACTGAACTCCAACATACCTGCCGAAGTGACTCCTTTCCACATATGGATATAATACACTATACGTTCTTTCTCCTTCAGAATTATAACTGTGTCATGGGTTGGCCCTAGCTAGCAGCCATACTCCCACCCATCTGCTCACTTACTCCCTGCCTTGGTGGGACAGGGAGAAAATAGGAAGAACAGGAGTGAGAAAGCCTGTGGGTCAGCATAAAGATGTGGAGATCACTTACTAATTACTGTCACAGGAAAAAAGACTTGCCTTGGATGAAACAAAATTATTTCTTGCCAATTATAATTTCTGTTAATTTAATTTCTGATTTAGGTAGTAGGAAACAAAAACAACAACCGCTCTTGTTATCTTGTTAAACTTTCTTCCTTCATTGAGCCAATGGGTAGCGCAGAAGGATTGTAGTCAGGACAACAGTAATTTCTCATTAGCTCCCTCCTCCTCATTCTTTTACTGGGCTCCAGTGTGGCTTCTCCATGGGCTGCATTCCCCCTGGGGGTATGCTTGCTGTACCATGGAGCACCTCCTCCTTCTCCAACTTTGGAGAAACTTGGCATTCCCCAGCTGTTTCTTGTTTTGTTTCCCCTTCCTCGCTCTTGCCAACATTTCTGCCCTTGCTTTAAGTATGTTTTCACAGCTACATCACCAAACTGGCTGATGGGCTGGACTGTTGCCTGTGGTGAGTACATTGCCAAGCCATCTAGAACGAGATGTGTCTAGCGTAGGTCAGCCCCTGTCTCCTCCCACAGAGGTCATCCTGGCCGTCCCCTAACTACCAAAACCTCGCCACCTACATCCAGTAGAGATTTTGGGTAAGTCAACTAAACGTGTTAGTCTGAGTCTGATTATAGACATTTCAAGTTTTCATAGATTGTACTGTGTTTGTCTTTGACTACCTTGGCCTTTTATTTGATAAGTAGTGTTTTTTTATGGTGTGTATATAATACAGTTAAGTACTCCTTTTATTGAGGAAAAGCTGATATATATTTGAGTTTTACTTTTCAGTTAGCTTCTCAAATATAATTACAGGAATTCAAGGAAGAATAAAATGTGACAACATATTTATGAATCATGAGATTTAACAGAGACTGAAGTAGATCTTATTATTGATGTGCCTACTGCTTCATTAAATTCCCCTTAAGGTTTGCAGCATGGATATGGATCATTTGCAATAATAATTATGCAGTGATCGATTGATTGTATCTGACATTGTACTTGTCACCTTGAAATGCAAAAACCATTCATTTTCAATTGTGTGGACATTCTTCTCTAATGTTAGGCACCAGCATGCAATGGTTTACTTTATAGGAGTGCATTTTATGAAGTTGAGAACTTAACATTAACCTTTACTTAAAAATGAAGTATCACTTGTCATTTTACAGAAATGAAAATTGTCCAACCAGCAATGTTTTGAGATTAGAAAATATGGCCTAATTTGAAGAAGGTTCTTCAAATGAGGATGTATGTATTTCAGTTGATTCATGCACGTGTATTACATTTTTTGATAGGTCTGAGAGACGGTGTAATAAGCATACCTGTTAAAATTTCATGCTTGACATCTTTGCTTTTCAAACTGGTGTGTGTTCTTTGGAAAGTCTGTCTCCCTTTCCCACTGAGACTTAGATTCATGGAAGTATTAGTTAATTAGAAAATCAGTATAAAATACTTTAAGTCATTCTTTGAGTTAAATACTGTGCATTTCATGTTGAGAGTTGTAATCATAATGAAAAATTAACCTTTTATTAAAAATGTTTGTAGTAATGAATGAAACACTATCCTTTATGTTGTTTGTTTGGGCCTTCAGAATTTTGAACTAAATGCTTCTATTAAAATGCTAATGAAATGGCTAGTTAGTGGCTGCGGTTAGTTAAGTACATCCATGCTTTCTAAACTAACATCAAAGCAACAGTCAAAAGAAATGTTGCAGTTGTAGGTACTCCACTTGCAGCTTTCGCCAAGCATCCATTGTTATGGAATAGGAAGTAAAGACCAGAGCTATGTCTGGTGAGATGCGATTTGATTCAGAAGTGACATTTCCAATGCTAAAAGCTAAATTTAGAGTATATCAGACCAAATATTTAAAATTCCTTTTATTCAAGATTTAAACTTTTATCGAAAGGCCTATTTTCGGAGGTGTTGTTTGTTTTAACCAATAATTTGAAAACATAAGGCATAGATAAGTGTATGCATTTGAATATTGAAATCCTTATTATGTTGTTGCTCATTAAATCCATTTGAAGAATAAATTGCAACCAATCTGAAGAGTAACTGCAGTAGTAATGCAAGTAGCTTGCAAATTTCCAAAAAATATCCCAAGTATTAAGTTCAAGAAGGATCCTGGATAAATTATACCATTTGGGAACATACCCAATATATCCCGTTCTTGTGAATTATGTTGTAATTGTTATATTACTTTATTCTGTTCAGGTATTTGATTCTGATGTTAACCTGTATAGCCAAGACTAATTTTCAGTGGAAAGCTCAGTTATATTTTTTTACATACCTCTCACCTTCATTATCTAGTGGCAGTGTTAAGAAAACTGAGGTAACTTCCTTTTGTGAAGTAACAGTCACAAGGGTCATGATCACTTTCCCAGTCGTACCTGCATCCTCCAGTCTTGGTTGCAATGTCTGGTAAATACTACATCCCAGTAACAACAGGAACAATGTAGGAAGAAAGATAAAACAATATGTGTCACTGAAAGGGAAGGAAAAGAAAAGAGAGGTCAAGAGGCTGAGATGGAGTATATTTAAGATCAGAACAGTCAATGTCGTTTTGAGTTAAATGTGAAGAAATCATGCCCACCTGACATCACTAAATTTCTACCCTTAAAGCAACTCACAGGATCAACCTCATTTTTTTGTCTTCATGTATTTCAAGCTGTATTTACTTTCATGGTGTCTAATGGCAGCATAAAACATGCAACTCAGGTGGGAAACTTGAGATCGTTGAGCATTGTTTCTACCCAGAGTAACTTTATACTTATTGTAATAATAATGCTCTTACTGTGCTATGGTTTGGTTGACACATGTAGAAGTCTAAGGCACTATCCTCTCGATTAGAAAAAATTAATTCCAACAGGGAGTGTTTGTAAAAAGTCTGTAGGTTTTAGGGCAATTGTGGCTGAAAGGCAATTTTGCTTTAGAGAAGGGTCAGATTTACCATCCCTTAGTGCAATTCTTTTAACTGGATGGTTAAGAGCTGGAGTATTTTTGTTGCAAATCTTTTCCGCTGCAGAGTGGTAATAATATGTAGCGATTGGTCTTCAAAGCATAAGAACAGCTATGTTACTTCAGAAGTATTAACAGACTTAGGGGTACGTGTACCAACTTGCCTGCCTAACACTTCATAGTGTGTGACTTCCACATCTCTCCCTAGTCTGCATGCATTAGCAGATCTCTTATTTTGTTCTGCCCATGTTCACTGTTCTTAGTACATATTAAGATACTCAAGACTTGTCTTCTGAAAATGCAAAAAAGGAAATATAGGTGGCAACTGCATACTAATGTTCGTCAAGAAGGGCAGATCCTATTGTGTTATAAATAAAAACCTTTAGTACCTTATGTTATAGACAAAGTAGCTGGATCATTTTCCTACAGCATTAGATAACATGTTAACAACATTTACAGTATTTGGATATACAAATATCCAAAGAACCATTTAGAGCTAAGTAATACCTTGAAAAAATCTCACACAGCAATGATATAACCATGCATTATCAAAAATTAGGAGTTTTGTCAGAAAAAGCATTAATAAGCCATTGTCTGTCAATGTTTGATTCTATGGGCAACAAAAGAATAATAATAGGATGCAAATTTTGATTTGTATATCAGTTAATTCTTCATGATAGGTAGGAAGAGTAGAAGAGTTTACTCTCAAACAAAAGAAGAAAGCTGATCTAACAGGAAGACAAAATTACATATGCTATATGAAAAAATATTATGGAGACAAATGGAGAATGTGGAATTAAGACCTGTAAAGATGATGAAGATGATTTAATAATACTTACAGACCTAGCTGGGGTAGCATGAAACTTCATTCTGTCACTCACATGCATGTAAGGAATCCTGTGCTAGTATGACGTGGTGACATATGTTACCGGCACTTACAAACGTTCTGTGTGTGTTTCTGTTACTTATTATTCACTATTAATTTGTGTGTTTAGCATTTGTTACACTCATATTTTAGAAGGGCATCATATACTATTGGTGTAATACTACACAGTGCAACCTAAGATAACAATCCTGTTTTAAGTTAATATATGAACGTTCACAGCCTGTGAAAAAAATCTTAATTTAAATAGGTTTATAAATATCAATTATAAACAGACAAGTAAAATTTATCTCTTAGCTATAAAATACATGTAAGTGAGCCAAGTCTAATCAGAATTTTTCCTGCTGAAGAGCAAGTCTGTTCATGTCTTACTCGGTTGGACGTGGAGTAATGGATATTTACTCATGTTTTGCAGCAGCCTTTTACACACTGAATATTTTTTTTTATGACAGTCATCTTTTAAGTGAAGTGACTCCAATTTACATTGGAGGTATATCTTATTATAGAACAAATTTCCTAATGTTAACATAGTTAAATAAGCTAAATATGACCAAGCAGTCTTGTTTCTGTTTTTCTAAGATGCAAACTAAGTAGCTGGCTAAATGTTTTTGTGTGGATTCCCCTGCAGAAGAATCAGCATATACACAGTTTTACACATTCACAGCTTTACAAATGCTAGTAGGTACTTCAACCAGTCCACTCAGTCATGTTACACTGACTTAGTTAAACTCAAAACCATCATTTCAGGGCAGGTCTGTAGCATGATTATCTACCACAGTATTGACTATGTTATTGCTAGTTATTGAATGGCTTGAATGGTATCTGAAAATGTATTATCAAAAGTAGAAGTAAGAAGAAAAAGAGAGAGGACAGAGTTAAATAATGGATTCGTGGTTCTGGCTTGACATTAATGGGATGAGCTATTTTCTATATTATTTGCTGTATGGGAATCTTGCTATCAGATTTTATACATGGTAATAGCTCTTTTAATTTGGAAGTGTTTCACGTGAACGCTATCATGCTGTTACTTGTCAGATGAATACCTCTTCGAATAGTTTCTAAACAGTAGATGTTACTGGAATTTAATTGGGACCACTATAGGAATAATGCTATTTTGCTCAGTAGTTTATCACTAAATTATGACTGTGTATTGGAAGAATTACTGGACCATATGAATAGCCAAGGCGTGGTAGTATAGACTTGAATGAGAAGAATGATTTCTTAGGGTCACATGATCACAGTAGGATATGCTGATTTTTGAACACAAACGTGACTACCCTAAAGAAACAGAATCTGTTGGGCAAAAGATACTTGTGTGACAGGAGGAGTTGTCTCTTGGACATCCCATTCAGGAATCACATTGAAGGGAGTTTATAACTAATTTATTTAATTCTCCCTTAACTGTGCTCAAGAAGCTTTTGAGCTAAAAAAACTTACATCTTTGCACTGCATCTGTGATGCGGTTTCTTTTTGTTATATAAGCCATATAGTGCTGTGGTTTAGATTTGAGGCTAGAACAGTGTGGAAAATGCACCCATATTTTGGCTACTGCTGAACAGGGCTGGCACACCATCAAGACTTTTTCCTGCTCTGCCTCCCCCAGTGAGTAGACTGGAGATAGGTAAAAGGCTAGGAGGAGACACAGCTGAGCTAAATGACCAAAGGTATATGCTCAGCAATAAAAGCAGAGGGCACTTCACTGTCTTCTCACCCTGCTCAAACTGCATTAGCTTCCCTATGAGGATCTGACGGCAGAAAGTGTTGAAAACATTCCTGAAGATAGGCAATATTTACTGCTCTTCCCTTGTCTACCAAAGTAGGCCTTTCATTATAGCAAGTTACCAGATTGGTTAAGCATGACTAGGAATCCTCTCAACGAATCCACACCCACTACTACTCCCATTCACCTTCTTGTCCTTTGTGTGCTTGGAAATGGTTCCCAGGATTATTTGCCCCATTGCCTTCCCAGGGACTGAGACCAGCCTGTAGTTCTCTAGGTGCTTCTTCTTGACCTTTTTGAAGACAGGAGTCACATTTGCTCTTATCCATTCTTCAGGCACCTCTCTAACTTGCCAGGATTCTTCAAAGATTACAGAGAATGGCCTTGCAGTGACATCAGCTAGCTCCCTCAGCATGTGTGAGTTGATCCCATCAGGGCCCATGCACTTAACATAAATCCAGTTTGCTTTAGCAATCTCTACCCTGATCTTCTTACACCAAGATTGTATCTTCCTTGCTCCAGACTTAGCCTGCAGCTTCTGGGGCGTCTTCCTGAAGACTGGTGTTACTGGTGAAGAAGGCATTCAGTACCTCAGCCTTCTACATGTCCTGCCCTGTTCAGCTATGGACCCACAGTTTCCCTTTTGCCACACAGAGAAGCCCTTCTTTGAGGGCTTCTATAACATTTGTTGCCTTTGACATCCCTTGCCAGATTCAACTCCAGGTGGGTTTTGGCTTTCCTAACTATATCTCTGCAAGCCTGGAGAGTGTCTCTGTATTGCTTTCAGGTTAGTTATCTCTGCTCCCCTGTTTCTCTAGATTTCTTTCTTATGTTTAAGTTTTGCCAGGAGCTCCTTGCTCATCCATAAAGGCCTCTTGGCATTTTTTGCATTTGGATGGATCACTCGAGCCTGGAGGAAGTGATTCTTAAAGCAGTCTTCTTGGATCCCTGTTACCGAAATCCTAAAGTTCACCATCTCTCCTGGCTTCACACGGAGACCTCAGGTATTCTCCACATCCTGGGACTTGGAAAACTGGCTGCTATCCGAAACTGTCTGAGTCAAAGCCTCTGCTCGCAGGGACTGTCCAGCGCTTTCTGGGGAATGTGGGTGGTGGCATGTCATATCTGATAATCTTTAGGCTGGACTGAACTCAGATGAGGACCTCATCTTTGTGCCCCTCTGAAGCAATTGATGCCATCTGTTAGCTGCCTGTGTAAGCTGTCCTCTGTTGCTTATGAAAAAAAAAAAACATATTTTTATTATAATCTGCCTCTGGGGTTAAATTCATGTTGTGACACGTGTCTGAATAAATGTTATATGTCATAAATGATTCAAGAGATGGTTTTTAAAACATTTTCCTGTTATATTGTTGACATACTGCTCTTGGTTTCTCACACTGCAGAATGTTCAACTTGCACAACATGGAGTTGCATTCTGAATTCTTGTGTTAAAAATGTACAGTAGGTATACAATGTGATCATCTGCTCACATTCTACCTCAATTTCCATTTATACAGCTCAAAGAGGAGCACTAAATTAAGGTTTCTAAGATAACTTTGTGGGGTTTTTTTGGTTATGATTCCCATTGTTGTCTAGTATTTCAAGCTACTAAATGTGAAATGAAAGCTTGTTGATAATCAAACCTGGTTTGGTTCTTTTTATGGGGTGCTGTGGTTTTCTGGGGCCTTTGCCATGTTTTGAAATGCTGTTAGAAAGAAATGCAAGCAGAAAAAGAAAATACAGAAATAAACCCAAGTTAAATTAGATTTAATATAATAAGATAATAATATTTTTCTGTGTGCTAGGAGTTAATTAATCCTTTAATTCTCTGAATTTGGAGAAGGAGAAATGAGTTTGTAAAGCAAATACCATCAATCCTGATCAGTACTGTTGCAATTTTTTTCCAAATCATTCCAGGAACTAGCAATGAGAACATTCCTAACCAGCATCAGTGGGTTAGCAGGACTGTCAGTCCAGTCAGTCAAAAACCAGCATGAGCTTGTCCCTTCAAAATAGCTGATTTCTAGAAGGGTGTTCTTTTTATTCTTGGTTGTGAATCTTCAGTGTTTGTAGTGGATGGTGCTAATAATGTAAAAGCTCATGCTAAACCACCTAGTAATTGCAGGGTTTAAAGTAACATACTGCTACTTCTAGGTTTATTATTACAGATTTTCAGTGCTGGATGAAGCACAGACACCGCTCAGCTAACAAAATTCTTAGGAATTCTGAGTTTTTAACACTCTCTGAACAATGTTTGAAGACTATTACTGAACATAGTGACTGTATTGCTGTCCATCCTGTTCCGAAAGCTTATACTTAATTGTCAAAACTCTGTTAATGTTCTTCAGTGTTGCAATGTTGGAAGGGTAACTGTGAAGGCATATGCAGCCATCAGAGGTCTGAATACTAGACAGATCACTACAGGCTATCTTAGTGGCTTCTAGAGAACTTGGCAACAATGGCAAATACTGTCCATTTGCCACATACTCTTAGCAAAAAGCAATCTAAGTTG
The DNA here is from genome assembly GCA_013400055.1 of Nycticryphes semicollaris. NCBI lineage: Eukaryota > Metazoa > Chordata > Aves > Charadriiformes > Rostratulidae > Nycticryphes > Nycticryphes semicollaris. Next base: position 208,110 of record VXBJ01008285.1, read on the forward strand.
TGGTAGTCATTTAAGTCTCAGAATCCATGATTTCACCTCGTAAGGAGCTTTCTCTCGTGTTCTCCCTGATAAGGAGAAAACTAGAATTGCAGAGTCTGCAGGGTTATAGGCTTGCTTGCTATCAGTATCCTGATGAAAGGGAATCCAGAATTCCATCACCCAAGAATTGCTTCAATAAGGGAGAATGAAAGAAAAAAATCATGTGCAATCTTGCAGGTAAATGATGAGAAAATATAGAAAAAGTCTTCCTTGACAATCGAGGAAGAGAAAAGAATGAACTGATGCAAGGATCAATTATTCAAGTTTAAGATCAAAACAACACAGGCTCCCTTTGTTTTACTTTGATAAAACCTATATAGAGTCTTTGCCCTATTAGCTAGTAAACCTATTCTTCCACCCTTCTTGTAGTGGTTTTCAGCTTTTGAGATTCTGATAGGTGATTATTTGCATCCTTTTCAGTTTCTCAGAGGTCTCCCCTGTGTCTCCAGTTCAACGTGATAATTTTATTATTTTGTTATTCATATCCACCTTCTTTGTCAGGATGCCAAACTTCTTCCTGAGATTTTTCAGGTTGCAAATGGGGAAAAACAGTTTCAAATTGATGAATCTAAATGAAATGTATTATAATATAATTACAGGTTGGGATTAAAGCATGTAAAGTTTGTGGAATTCTTTCATGTTTCAAAGAACTCTTGCAAGTAATAGAGATAGTCCTTCCAAAATTCAAAATGCAAAGTGCTTAAAATGGATAGTACTCAGCCATGTGAATTAAGGGAGTTCTTTGTAATAATTGTTTTTCCCTTGTAGAACATAGTTCAGAATAATGATTTCTGTATTCAGTAATACATCTAGATTTGCTATTGTAATTCTTAAGTTACTTGTAGTACTCACTCCACGAAAATAAATATTTCATTGCCAATGGTCAGACTTACAAGCTAATTAGCAGTTCAGGAATTACAGTAGTGCCATTAGCTCTACTCATAGAACTATGAAGAGTGTTCCTTCTCACTACTCATGGAATTTCCACAATGGAATGGAATAGTTAGGCTTAGTAACAGTTAAAAGTTGGTTTTGAATGAGAGGAGTCCAATCTATGATGACATTGTTGAAGACAAAATTCCAGAAAGCCATTTCAGGGACCTACATGGTCCAAGTACTCGGTGCTGTAAAAGTGGGGAGTCCCCAAGTGGCAGGAGCATTTTCCAGTCCAAATAGCAAAATAGTATCTGACCTCCTTTCAGTGACAAGGAAGAACTCTAGTAGCATGTGAGATGTTTGAGTGTCAGTTTGTGAAATGGTTTACCTTTCAAGGAAAAGGGTTTGCAGCTAAAGCGCCAGTGGTCTAACTCCAAAACCACAATACTTTTAAACTTAAATATTTAATGCTTGTTTTTCAGCATTCACTCTGCTTATTTGTTTGCTTACAGCCAGCTAGTGTTGCAGTAAGTTTTTCTAGGAAGCAGTGAGGGAAAAATACATGAGGGGGAAAAAACTGGACACAAAAATTCAGGGCTTGAATTAGGCTTTACAGCAGAAAGTTGGCTTTCTAACTCCAAAGTACAAGTTAGCAATATTTTTGTTCTGCTGTCTTCTATGAGACAAGCATACAAGCCATTTGACAATATAAAGCATCTAGCTAAACTGTTTGTCATAGAATCATAGAATTGCCTAGGTAGGAAGGGACTTTTCAGATAATGTAGTCCAACCATCAACCTAACACTGACAAAAACCATCACTAAATCAGATTGATTTGGAGAGTATAGTATCCAACGTGGCTGTTTAGGAAAAAATATCTATACCAATGAAATATACAAAGTGAAAGACTCCAGGCTAGCAGGCCCCTCCTAGAGATTTGAACCAAATTGTATGATTTATCCTTAAAAAAAAAAAGGGAATCAAAAAGGGGGAGGGGGAAGTCTTTCATTTGGAGATTTTCCTTGATACTTGGGATGTTACACAAATCTACCAATGGCATTATTTTTCTCTCTTCCTAGCTGGCAGTATACTCCACATTAAAGACAGAGGTTTCCAGGGAGAAAGTTACAGGAATCCTCCCTGGAGTTTTCGCACAAGTACAGATAGCTTTGTCGAGATCTACTGTGAGCTATTTTGAATGGCAACTGTTGCAGTTTAATAGTTGCACGATTAGACCACAATAGTGAAAAAACCTGCAAAACTGTTAGGATGCAAAGTCATTTACAAAAGGTCTCATGATCCACTTTTAAAAGCTAGGAAACTGCCATTCCCTAAAATAACAGATAGCAATGCAGAATTTGTCTTTCCTCAAAGCCTTGTAGCTTCAGCTTTTACCACAGAGGAGGATCATTTGGATTATTTCAGGTAAGCAAAATATTGGATGTTTTTTCCTCAGTTTTTATTGAAAATATTTGTTATTGATTAAAAAAAAAAAAAAAAAGAAGCTTTATTTGCATTGATGTAAGCAATCAGTTACTTAAGAATACTTCATTAAGAACACTTCATTCAGAATTAGTGACAACTATTCTAAATTGATTGAATTATTCAGGATAAATCAAATTCTTCCAGGAGGACATGGTGTACATTAGAACAGGCCATCTTTCAGTAAGAACTAGAATTCAAGTATCATCTGCAAATTCAGAAATCCACTGTTTTGGAATATTTTAGACTGGAGGAAAAGTAATAATATGGGGAAAAAGGGAGCTCAAAATGAAAATTTATCTGAGAATTTAAGCTTTTTATTTGATTATAACATGAAGCATTTGAAGAGCTTATCACCAGTTCTTGAAAAGGGTTAAAGTACTTGCAGCCTAAATCTGTATTATGCAAAGTAATTTATTAATTTACATGTATTTATATGTGATAACAGGCTATTGAGGCATATTTCTTTGACGTACAGTGCATAATAAGAATATGAAATATGTATTCCACAGAGCCTTTGGACTTCATGGTAATAGCTACATTTTGAAATATTGTGGCTAATCTAAAACTATACAGCTGAATAGAAAAACAAAACCAGTTCCAAATATGAATAAATGATCTGCTACTTAATATGTCAGTGTATTTGTCAGGTTGATAACATTAGGCTCAGCTGCATTCAATTCTAAACCCTGCAATATTTGAAGTTTAGTATTGCGCCTCACTAAATTTAATACATGGACCTCAGTAATAGAGGAAATCACTTTAGCACTTGGCAGTTTGTTACACTGTACAAAATTGACTGCCCTGCAAACACAATAGGGATAATAAAAATTGTGGTCAGTAGGGGGGGTGTAATGCATTTTCTAGCTTCAGCAAAGGTCCAGATGAGATTTATTGAGATTTTTCCGTTTGGGTGAAGATCAATACAGCTTCGTTAATAATTTCTTGTAAGGGCACCCTTCAGGGATATGACATTTTACTTTAAAACTTTGGTAATTTTGAAAGCATGCCTAGTGATAACAATGTCAAGTCCCACGTTTCGCAAGCATGGATTTTTGCATTCAACTTGTGGGAGCATTTACTTTCACAGCAGTTACATTTGAAATCATTCAATATATGATGCAGTCCTGTATTGATAACAAGATTTCACATGTTCTGTAGGAGTTCTAATGCAACTCTTAAGAAAGAATCCCAAACACATTGTGAAGTCCTCCCTTTTATCTATTGTTTTCTTCTCTAATTGAAAAACTTTCATTTAAATGTCAGTCTGCAATTTCTTACTAGTATATAATTTTCATTAATGATCTGAAAGTACATTCTTATTTTCATGACTGTAAAATTAGGAAGTTTCATAAGAAAATTATCCCTATATCTTTCTATTGCCAGTAGCACTTTGCATAATTAGATTGACTTAGATATCTGTATTTCTTTCATATTTTAATAAAAAAACCCTTCACTTCATGTGTGAAGCAAGCCTTCCTTTCCTGCCACAAAATTTGATGGACACAACTGACTGTTTGTAAGGAAACAGAAATTTGTCAGCGCTTCGCAGTTTGAACACAGGGACTAGGTACAGCAGAACAATTTATTTTCAATGAGCATGCATAAAGTAAGATTTATGACTTTTGCAGCTTCGATGACATTCCTTACATAGTTGCTGAGCTACAGCAAATTAAAGAGATCCATGAATACTAAGGGGTGTGTTTTTGTAATGAGGGAGAAGAGACAGAAGTAATAAGAAGATAATTAAGGTAACAACTTGTGAAAAATTAAAGTGTTTCTGTCTTTCATTTCTGAATCTCTGAGCATAAACTTTGTAGTTGTTAATTTAATTGCCGGTGTTCTCTGTATCCCTGAAGAATATTAAGGATTAATCATCTGGTTCATTCCAACAAGAGATAAGGCCTAAGTGAATTGAAATTTTACCAATTTAACCCTGTCTCCCTCCTAATATGACATGATTAACATTCTTCAATTAACAACACATAATTATTCTAAAGGCCTCATTGCACTTACTCCATTTTTCAGTTTTAGGTTGCCCTTTGCAGGTATTTCAAAACTGAATAAATGAAAGGCTATATTTTTGTTCTGTATTATTGGTCACTTCTGTTCATTCAAACAACAAGAATTTAGATTTTTAACTCCCTTACTTCTCTTTACTCCTTTTTGTTCCTAGTAATCTCTACGTATATGTCCTGAAAATTGCTTCAGATTAGCTAAACATTTTTTTAGCCCCCCTTTAAGGACAGACAAGTATTTGTTTTCCAACCTAACTCTGCTAATCTGAATAAATTTTCTTATTATATGTGGTTGAATACTGATTTAGAATACTGAAGTAGAAATTTCATTGAGCCCTAGAATGCATAGCTGTTAATATTAATGCATAATGTATTGTTTCATTTTACAATAAAAGATAATTAAATAATTTACATTTGTAATAGACTTTGGTTTAGAGCTACACACAAAAAATGCAGCATCTTTTTTTATGTATCCTCGTTATTTACTGAAGTGCTTTCCTAGTATCTTTCTCTGGACAAATAGTATACAATTGCCTTTGTGTCTGATGGATAATCAAGTAGCTATTAATGGGAAAGAATCATTAATTTACAGTAAACACAGAGAACACAGAATAAAACTAGATATGAAGAAAATACACCTGATTTTCCCCTGAAACCGAGGAGATAACTGAAGTTTGCTTATTTATAGTTTTAAAAGGAAAACAGTACCATTTCCATGTTTACTGCTTGAAACACTCCATATCTCTTACTCCTTTTCAGTCAGTACAACCTTTAAAGAGCAATTATTTTCTATCAGAATGTTTATGATAAGGATACAGATTTAAATATTTAAATTAATATTTTAATATAAGGCTAAATTTTTGCCTATGTAGCATAAATACTTGGTATGAGACTGCTTTAAAATTACATGGGATTATTTTCTGAGAACAGATCCTGAGCTGGACAGTATCGTATTGAGAGGCTTAGACAGGTCACCACTGTAGAGATCTACTAAAGCATCTCTACGTATAGATGTCTGGCTGGGTTTCATCAGGGCTTTTCAATCTTTAAGGATCCCCTGGTACTAGATACAAGAAGCTCCATCTGTTCAAGGCCTGGGTAATTCTGCACTTATGAAATATAAGCATGGAAACCTAGAATATATTACAAAGACTTTGGTAATGGACATGTTGTTACCACCATTTTCAAAGCTAGAAAACCCAGTAAATATTACCTTATAATTGAATGCCAGTTAGGTCATTAATCTGTATTAAAGGTTTTGAACACTGGGAGATGCAATGTGGCTATAGAAAGCACTATTTTCGTATCTGATTTTTGGAACAGCAGCAATCGTTTCTGCTTTGTAGGAATCAATCTTAAAATTAATGTTACCTCAGCTCTTAGACAGAAGGTATTACTTAATTTTCAACTTTAGTAATTAAGTGCATTTTGTGGCATGTCTTTTCACTAGACAAAACATATTTTTCTGCATAGTAACTTTGTCTCATTGGTAAAAGAGGAATTTGGCCATTTGTCCAGATGTTTCCACCAGGCAGCAAAGAGGGCTGCTCTGTGTTCACAGGTTTCTTTCATAACCATTGTAAAGTCAGCATGTTGTGAGGGTTACTGTGCAGCAGGTGCACAATAACCATGAATATTCTTAATGCCTATGTATTTGTCAGGGTTCTGTCTTATGAAAATCCGTGAGGTCTAATCTGTTTCTCTCATATTTGTTTCTGATTAATGGTAAAAGCTCAGTTAAAGAACAAAGTTCAGTTATAGTTGGCAATTAACTTGTATTTGTGTGGAGCGTGCTAGCTTAAAGTATGTGTATAGTGCTGAAGGCTTTTTAATGAATGTGTCCAGTAAATTACACTTTGGCATATGGTAAAGCTTATTTTTCCAACTGAATTATGATGGGTTTGTTAGTACACTTCAGATAGAATAGAATTGTTCCTACTTTTCAGAAACAGGTATTCTTCAGGATCACTAGATATTAACAAATAAATTGTTTTGTTTTCAAAGCTTTGATAATACTTTGTTTATTGTAGTTTGAATTAATGGAAGTCTTCTAGGTAATGCAAAATATTTTCTCATTGTTCGGAATCTTTCACGTGAGCTAATTTATATGGGTGTTGCTTTAGCCTTGGCTACTGTAAATCATGGATTAGTGAGAAATGCATTAGTTTATTAGCATAATATTAATGAGGCCATTTGGGTTGTCGTTCTAATTGCACTTCTACCTAGTGGCTATGGACTGTCCCACAGTGGGCCTCACATTTAGTGAAAGGCGAAGAGGTTCACTGAAATCAAAGTAGCAACATTTGAGAACAAACTGAACATTCAGACATCTATGGGATCTGAGGAGATGCATCACGGTCCTGAGGGAACTGGCTGATGTAGTTGCCAAGCCACTCTCCATGATATATGAAAGGACATGTCAGTGAGGGGAAATCCTTGGTGACTAAAAAACAGGAAATATTGCACCCATTTTAAAAAAGGCAGAAAGGAGGACCCTGGGAACTACTGACCTTTCAGCCTCACCTCTGTGCCTGGGAAGATCATGGAACAGATCCTCCTAGAAGCTATGCTAAGGCACATGGAGGACAGGGTACACTTTTGAGG
>VXBJ01008285.1:215177-284602 GCA_013400055.1 Nycticryphes semicollaris
TTTTTCCATAGGAAAGGCAGAATGTTTTCTTGCTTGTTTCTAAGGAATACCAAGTACAGATTGTTGCTGAAATTAGAAGGTAGTACCAGACGAATGATAAATAATGGGCTTGGACCACTTTGATAGTTCCCTTGCAAACTACGTAGGTAAATGTATAGGACCAGAGCTTGTGAACATGAAACTAGATGGATTTAATTTCTTAAAATTAAGAGAAAAGGGAAGAAACAAAGAAAAAGGGAAGAATTGTTAAAAAATATTCTGTCTTCTCATAATGAGTACATTGTAAAGACTGGACACGTCCAGTTGTCAGTATGTCACCAACTACCAACCTAAAGTGGCAACCCTTTCTATTACACATCAAACAAAATTGCATTTTCCCTAAGGAAGAAATTAATCAGGGCCTCTTTCATGCAATAAAGTTTCAGGGCTTTACTGAAAAGTACCTAAATCAACTATGGTCACAGAAGCATGAGAAATCTTACTAGAAAATACAATGAATGGTTTAGGCCATATATAGATCATATACTTATATGATCAGGGAGATGTTTTTGTGTATGTACACATACATGTTTTTATATATATATGCATACACACTTAAAAGACATACATGTTTGTCTTTTGGAAACAAACAAACAAAAAATCATGCTGCCTACTTTCATGAAAAGGGGATAGACATCAATGGGAAACAAGAATGAGGTATCTTTTCATGGGTCAGAAAAATTGTTTCCTTTACAGCAATTAAACATAGTTGTTATTTTTATTATTCCTTGAACTTCACATATTCATTTGATGATCATGTCAGGTGGGCAAGGGAAGGATGCCCGCAGACAGCGATTGTTCTTGCCACTACTGCATTCTTAAAAATGCATCAGGGCTGAATTGTTTGAAATTTTTCTCAAGAGTAAAAATACTATCCAGTAAGTGATCAGCAAGTGAAATTACTTCAACCGGAGGCACTACCTGTCTTTTGTAATTTTCTGCCCTGCATCCATCTTTCCAGCAGCCAGGCAGGAATCTTATGATGTTGAATGTAAGAAGTGTGTTAGACACTGTTGTTCATGCATGTGAACCTGTGCATGCAATTGTGCTTTCTGACATCAGCTGCCTGTTCGCTAAGGTTGGCTTAGAAGCACAGCCTGAGCACCATTAGCATTGAGAAATACCTTAAATGAGGATGACAATTAACACCTGTGCAGCAAACATTATGTCCCATTTCCTTTTCCTCTTCTGGATGCATTTCCTTTAACACAACAAAAAGGGCCGTTGTTTTCTATTTCTTTCACCTATGTTATTAATTAGTTACTTTTCTGGGAGTCATCACCTCCTTATTCCCTTGCTTAGAAACAATGATGAGTATTTCAACAATTTTTTTTTAAGAATGTTTACTTCTTTTTATCACTTCATCTTCTCCACTGTTTAACCAGAACTGTTCTTTGGAATTGGCAAAGGATTTTTTTTTTTCCCCTCAATAAAACCCAAAACAATTATTTGTTTCTGCTAAGGATGGCAAACAAAAACGTTTCAGTGATTGATTTTGACAGCTGTGATAAACTACTGTGTGACCCTAGTCAATGCAATGATACTGTATGTAAAAATTAGCCAATATTACATAAGTAAATAGGATGAAAGAGAGCTCATAATTTAAAATGAGTTAGCAAAAAGAATGAGATAGGAGTAAGGAACTTTTGTCATTCTGTAGCATTCTGTAACATTTGAGCACTGATGATGTGCACAGGGAGAAATACTTCAGAGGAGAATAACTTCTGATTATTTTTTTTTTTTGTTCACTTTTTACATGGGTGGGTGTAGTTTCAGATTTATCGATGAAAAGCCATAGGAAGACCATTAAATCACAGACCTAATGGCAGTATCTTCCTTTGTCAGCTTTTTGGGGAGCCAGATGGTCTTGGCTTGAGGAATGCTGAATACTTCATTACCAAGACAGCTGAGGTGAAGCATCTCAGGGGCCTGCAGCTTGCACTGTGACTGACACCGTTAGCTCCATACTATTCCTAGATATTTGTTCACTTGTTCAAAAATCTAGAACCTAGTCTTTCCTATTTACTGTAATACTTATCATGAATGCGATTACATTGCTCTGGGATATCTGCTGAAAATTTTCATCACAGAAGCAACCTCTGAGATTTGGTTTAATTTATTCTGAGAAACTCTGCAGAGAAACCTACTAGTTAGTAAAAAAAATAAAATCAATTATTGTGTGCTTTGTAACGTACTGTGTGCTGCTGTGGGAAAAGAATGAAAAAAATCCTGTTCTGTTCAACTGTTTGGCTACTTTAAAAAGGAAAAGAAAAAGAAGGTAGATGATGGAATCTGTAATTCCTTGAGATAAAAGGATGTGGTGCTGTTCTGTACATCCCAGCATACTTCCTCTGCTTTAGCCACTTCAGTTCTGCTGAAACATCTCTGCAACACCAAAAATGACTCCTGGACTTTGGTAAGCCTAATTGTGGTTAACATTTACTGTGTGGGGTAAAAATGAGCATATGAGTAATATTCAGTTGAATTACAGATTGTCAAACCCTTAAAACTCAGAGATTCTTCGGCCACTGCCCTCTCTAGATGTACTCTGTAGAGAATATCCATGTGACCATATAAGAGGATGTACAGCGTGTGAAGAGTATGTCCTTAGCACTGGCAACTTTCAGATGTAAATATTTCATAATTCACTGCCTGCAGAGCTATTCATTGTGGAAGTCTAGGATGAATGTAATCTACTTATATGACAAGTTTTGATACTAGTACAGTTTATTCCAAAAGTCTGGAATATATACTGACTGGGAAAAAAGAAGGGAACTTCTTTGCCCTCCCTCAAGTGTCTGGCTCACATCCATGTTTGATCTGGATGGGGAAGACATTTTATGAAACCACAGGAAAGGGAATATTTAAACAGCTAATTCCAGTTTAATACAGATAATTTATCAGTGTCTTTTATTCTTTTTCTTTCTCGGTGCTTACCTTTTTTTGTTGCCTTCTGTAGTTACCTATCAGTGCAATATTCTTGCTTTGGAGCATCAATTTTTTCCAGGTAAGCACTGAAACCCATGCTCACTGAACTTCATTAAAATTAAGTATGCACTTAAAGTTAAGCATGCAGTGACTGTGACTTCCTCTATGCAGATAGACCTCAACGCAACTGACATACTAGCCTTAAAGTCCTACTGAAGAAAGTATCATTCAAAAAAAGATTAATACATTATTAAGCTACTGACATTCAGAATTTAAGTAAATCTGAGGATTGTTATTTTGATGTCTATGAACTGTGACCTTTCAATGTGCTCCTAAATTTAGAAAATTTTATATTCATTCAGTAATAAATTATGGCTTAGACATATTCTGTTTTCCGTCTTTTTTCACTGGCAGGACATGCTAATATGGTACCAAGCTGCTGGTAGATTTATAACTTCACACCCTAACAAAAAGGAACTCAATGTAGCTACAGAAACTGACTCATTCCACAGGTTAAGCATCAAAACTCACTCATATACCATGGGCTGTCAAAAGCACCTGGTAAACAGATTGAAAAATACAACATTTCTTCTCAACCATTTTTCTCTAAGGATGATCCCATATGCAACTTAAAAAAATAAATAAATAATTAACAAGAGAATAATAACCCAATGTTAGTGTTAATTATGATGCAGGTATCTTTTATAGTTTAAATAATTATGGTTTGTTCTTTCTTACTTAAGACTAAGGATTTATGACTAGGTAATTTACTCATTCTTATTATTTATTTCACTATTACACATCCGTAAGAAGTCAGGGTCATTATTTTTTTTAAAAGTTGCTTGTAGTAGCCTGAGCCTTGCAATTCTAGGATACTTAAAAGCCAGAGTGTGGATATGTATTGAATATGCAATTCTAAAGCAAAATTAATAATTTTTAACTTGCGAATAACAGAGTAGATGTCTATAACCTCTGGTTTGATTCTCAAACAATTCACTGAATGATGTGCAGGCTACTGAATTTTAATTTCCAATAAAAAATTGCATTTTCATCAGTTTTGGGGAAATATTGGTTAATAGATGACACATGCATCCTGTATTACATTAAGTTGATGCTGGTTTGTGTTTTTTCTTTTGAAATCATTCAAAAATTCAGTCTTACATTCACAAAAGTGCAACTCAAATTTTCAGTAGTAGGCATATTGTTTGCTGGATGTTTAATAATACAACAAGCTAATACACTGGGATTATTGCTTCTGCTGCCTGCCTTCCCAGAGGAAGAGGTTACTACTGAAGGTGACAAAAAAAGAACGTAGGCTCACTCATTAGCTACTAGTGTTCACAAACTGGCATATTAGCTTGAACAGAAATTATGGCTGTTGAATTTAATATACTAGGCCATTAGTGTAGTCGAACAGAGACAGGGTCATGCTCAGATCTGCCCCAGCCCACAGCAGGGGTGGTACACTTCAGTAACAGCTTTGGAAAAAACTGAAGGTAGAAGTGCCTATAACAACTGCTATTAAATCTAACAAAGGCTGTCTGTAGACCTTTTGGATTGTGGGAGCCACTCCAGGTCATGCATCTTACTCAGATTCCTTATTTGTTACACAGCAAGCAACCTTTGAGGTGAAAATATTTTATTTTTTAAATGTATACTGCTAGCTAGATTTAATTATTTGCCAGATAAAAGATTTGTAGATTACCCTCTCATAGTTAATACATATTTCCAGAGCAGTTTATTATCTTAGATAAAACAGTGGTGCAGATAGTTCAAAAACAACAACCATAATAGTTCTTTCAACTGACCACCAATGTGGATAAATATATAAAAATGGGAATGGAAAAAGGAGTGTAAAAATAAAAGCATTCTGTGAATGCTAGAAAAGATAACATAGCATTCAAATTATAAGCTTGCCTGACAGAATTATCTTCTTCTCCAGTAACATGATAACTCAAGTTTTGAATGGAAATTAAGTTCTGTAGTTCCTGGGTTCTGAATGTAGTCTCTGAAGGATTTTGTTTAATGGGGGATGGAGGGTGTGGGGTGGGGAGGGCTGTGTTTTCAACCAATTCTGTTTTTACTTTGGGCCAGGGTCTTTCGTTCTTCTATAAAAGTTTCAGTCAAAATCATCAAGACTAAGAAGCAACAGTTTCCTCTGCAATAGGCAACCAGCATTGTTAAAAAAAANAGAGATTAATAATCACTATATTATTATAAATTATTAATTTTCTATATTATATAAATAAATATATAAATATGTATGTATAGATTACATAAAAATGTTATCTTAGTTTCGTTGTTACTGGATTTACAGATGTATGTCCGAGGTGGCTACAACATGCACAATATAACAATGTGGCAAAAAGTTCTACTTGCTGGCAGTATAATTGATAAGTGAAGTAACTCTTTTGACTTTCTCACTTGTGCTGTATTTGGATTGAGTAACTTAGTATCATTGGGTTGTTGAACTGAGTGATCACATCACTGCCATTATGAAGTAGCAGCAATATTATTCACCTGTTGACATCTGCCTTTTTTAAATGTCTAAATTTTGGGCTTTTATCTGCAAAATCCAGAGTTAGGTACCTACATTCATTGAACTATGCATAATTAAAACTTGGTTGCTTGGAACATAAAAAATTTGTGATGAGCAATGTCAGTTGTGTTTAATAACAGTATACCTAAAGGGTGTCTCAAGTTCTGCCCACATAGCGTAAAGACTGAGTCGAAGCAGTTAATGTATGTATTTGATACAGAACTAAGAATCTGTTCCCAAGGACAGAAGCCTTTATGTAGTCTTCAAAAATTACGAGCCACACTCATTCCTTTCCAAGTCTAGCTTTGAATTCCAAGACAGTAATTAGAGACCTTTTTGCTATCTTTCTGGTTTACACTGTTGTTTTAATATGTCTCCCCCTTAACAGGTCATGCAGAATAACATACAGGTCTTCTTTTGGGAGGCAGGACAAAAGGTTTTTAATTTGGAATGAGAAAGTTCATATAATTAAAAAAAGATACACAGTATCTTCAGAAGAGCTTGACATACTTTGGTGGAGGTAAAATAGCCTAGCAGGGAAGTACTGTTATAGGGTTGCCTTATTTCTCTTTTGCTAAAATTTCCAATGTTCAGACAACTAGGAAGACAGAGTCTTGGGACAGACAGACCTTTCATCCAAGCTAGTACAACTGCTCATATGTTATGTCCCTATGTTTGGTAGTTCATTTCTGAAAGGTACTATCTTTCAGTTTTTCATAGCAGACTGACCAGATGAAGAGACCTCAGGAGCTCTAGGAAATGCTACCTTCTTCTGGTACCATGAGCATGCTATACAGGGAGCTTTCAGATAAAAAAGGGATACACTGTGGTATCTTTTTGGATTTCATCGTTAAACCTTTATTGTTACATATTTTAAACATCAAGTTACTAAGCCTAAAATTAAGAACAAGTTACTAGCCAATCAACTGCATTACAGAATTACCTTATCTCTTATTCTAAGCACATCAGTGCTTACTAGCAAAAAATGCAAAATCGTCAGAATTACTAAAGAACATCATCCTGCTCCTATCTTCTGAAAAGATTTACATAAAGTAGTGGTGCAGCTATATGCTTAACTTCAAAAATACGACCTATCAAACAGATTCCATATCCTGCCATATCAACCCATTTAAATCTTCCAGAATCTTAAGGGTGAAAAGGAGAGAGTCTGATTTGGTCACAAAACCACAAATCGTTAACCTTGAATACTGAGTCACGGAACCTCTCATGGAGAGCAATACTACTTAATAACCTATAATCTAACCGATTCTGTCTTGGCTTTATCTGTAGGTGATTTCCCCAAACACCAATGAAGCTATGAAGTATTGCAGGATAAAAAAAAAAAAAAAACACAGCAAACCAACCAAAAAACAACAAACCCCCCCACAAACCTCATAATGATGGCATAAAAAAAAAAAAAAAACACAGCAAACCAACCAAAAAACAACAAACCCCCCCACAAACCTCATAATGATGGCATAAAAAAAAAAAAAAAACACAGCAAACCAACCAAAAAACAACAAACCCCCCCACAAACCTCATAATGATGGCATAAAAAAAAAAAAAAAACCTCCAGTAAAGTCTTTATCACATGTTAAGTCAGTCACCAAAGTAATGTTATCACTGCATGAATACTTTTAACAGTATCACAAGATTAACTAAAAAGAGGGAAAATGAAATAAACATCAAAGTCACTGATGACCTATTGTAAAGAAGTAGCAAAAGACTTCTGAAGTAGGAGAGCTAGAGATTAATAATCACTATATTATTATAAATTATTAATTTTCTATATTATATAAATAAATATATAAATATGTATGTATAGATTACATAAAAATGTTATCTTAGTTTCGTTGTTACTGGATTTACAGATGTATGTCCGAGGTGGCTACAACATGCACAATATAACAATGTGGCAAAAAGTTCTACTTGCTGGCAGTATAATTGATAAGTGAAGTAACTCTTTTGACTTTCTCACTTGTGCTGTATTTGGATTGAGTAACTTAGTATCATTGGGTTGTTGAACTGAGTGATCACATCACTGCCATTATGAAGTAGCAGCAATATTATTCACCTGTTGACATCTGCCTTTTTTAAATGTCTAAATTTTGGGCTTTTATCTGCAAAATCCAGAGTTAGGTACCTACATTCATTGAACTATGCATAATTAAAACTTGGTTGCTTGGAACATAAAAAATTTGTGATGAGCAATGTCAGTTGTGTTTAATAACAGTATACCTAAAGGGTGTCTCAAGTTCTGCCCACGTAGCGTAAAGACTGAGTCGAAGCAGTTAATGTATGTATTTGATACAGAACTAAGAATCTGTTCCCAAGGACAGAAGCCTTTATGTAGTCTTCAAAAATTACGAGCCACACTCATTCCTTTCCAAGTCTAGCTTTGAATTCCAAGACAGTAATTAGAGACCTTTTTGCTATCTTTCTGGTTTACACTGTTGTTTTAATATGTCTCCCCCTTAACAGGTCATGCAGAATAACATACAGGTCTTCTTTTGGGAGGCAGGACAAAAGGTTTTTAATTTGGAATGAGAAAGTTCATATAATTAAAAAAAGATACACAGTATCTTCAGAAGAGCTTGACATACTTTGGTGGAGGTAAAATAGCCTAGCAGGGAAGTACTGTTATAGGGTTGCCTTATTTCTCTTTTGCTAAAATTTCCAATGTTCAGACAACTAGGAAGACAGAGTCTTGGGACAGACAGACCTTTCATCCAAGCTAGTACAACTGCTCATATGTTATGTCCCTATGTTTGGTAGTTCATTTCTGAAAGGTACTATCTTTCAGTTTTTCATAGCAGACTGACCAGATGAAGAGACCTCAGGAGCTCTAGGAAATGCTACCTTCTTCTGGTACCATGAGCATGCTATACAGGGAGCTTTCAGATAAAAAAGGGATACACTGTGGTATCTTTTTGGATTTCATCGTTAAACCTTTATTGTTACATATTTTAAACATCAAGTTACTAAGCCTAAAATTAAGAACAAGTTACTAGCCAATCAACTGCATTACAGAATTACCTTATCTCTTATTCTAAGCACATCAGTGCTTACTAGCAAAAAATGCAAAATCGTCAGAATTACTAAAGAACATCATCCTGCTCCTATCTTCTGAAAAGATTTACATAAAGTAGTGGTGCAGCTATATGCTTAACTTCAAAAATACGACCTATCAAACAGATTCCATATCCTGCCATATCAACCCATTTAAATCTTCCAGAATCTTAAGGGTGAAAAGGAGAGAGTCTGATTTGGTCACAAAACCACAAATCGTTAACCTTGAATACTGAGTCACGGAACCTCTCATGGAGAGCAATACTACTTAATAACCTATAATCTAACCGATTCTGTCTTGGCTTTATCTGTAGGTGATTTCCCCAAACACCAATGAAGCTATGAAGTATTGCAGGAAAAAAAAAAAAAAAGATAAGGCAGAAATCAAATTTAATCAAATTCTATATTGCTGATATGCACATCTTTTACATGTAACACTAGGTTATTCCTTAAACGCATCACACTATCTGAATCACCTGTGATAAATTAACAATAGATTCAAGAATCAAGATCATGGTTCTGAAACACATTCAGTATTTATTCCAGCTATGCTAGTAAGTGCTAATTAATATATAAAATACCTACTATTATGGAAAAATAATTTAAACAGCAAGTGGTTATGTTTAACAAGGAAAACATGTATACCTAAAAATACAAATATACTAGGTGATACACATTTACAAATATATGTGGATCAGTTTTTTTCAGAATGATTTCTTAGAATACTGAACGCATTCTCTAATTCAAAGCTGTACAAGAAGAAAAACGGCCAGCTGGAATTCTGGTCAAAGTCACTAATCCCCAAAATAAAATGCCTGTTAATGTGTTTTATCATACAAGTATCTTTTCTTCAAAGTCAAAATGTCTAGACCTTTTAGAGACAGCAGAAAAATCTACGTGTATTGTTCATTGTTCAAAAATACAAACTGTGTTTATGCTAGACCCACAGCGTTTATTATTCTGGCAGACTATGTGTGCATTAGGTCAAATAATGATACAGCTTGTTTACACCTGGCCGAAACACTTTTCTATATACAGAGAAATTGAAAGTTATTCCTTGCATTCAGTGTTATTATAGTTGGTTATACACTAAATATTGAGAGGCTTCAGTGGTGTTAAAAGCATATAACTTAAATGACATGGGCAGTATTCTCAACATCAGTGTAGGTTAATGGAAGGAAACTCATCTGATCATCTTTTCAACAGTAGTTTTATATGTTGAAAAGCTTTTCCTCATGCATATGCACAATGTGACAGTCTGCTCTGAAGAGGACTGGGCTCCGCAAATGGGAAGCTGGACCATATGCTTAGTTATTAAATATATTCCGAGGACAAACTCTATCACTGAAAACATGTGTAGTACAAGATACCATTTCAATTTGAAAATGAATTTAGTAAATAGAAGATTGTATCCCATGCACAATGTTGTTAAAATATGGTGTTGCTATGGAATCAAAAGAAATTTTATGCAAACTGCTGGATGCTATTTTCTTTCAGAGTACTCATACGTTGCATTTTTGTTAGGGATGGTAAAATTGTGCTGAATGTGAATGAACGCAACTGGCAGGGATTCACAGCACTTCTGCCAAACTGAGATGAGACAGAAATTTGTGGGACTTGGATCAAAATAATTCTATATCTTACCGTTTATGTTGTGCACCTAATCTAGAATAATAACAAAAATTTACTATGTATGTTTTTCCATTAAGGACGTGTATCTTTAGAAACATCTTTCTACTTGGAAGAAGTAGTTGTGTGAGTGAATCCATACTCGCATTTAGCCATGTACCATATTAAACCTTCTTAAATACTTTTTTTGTTCTTTTAATGTGTATTTTAAGCGCGGATATTTATGTTTTCTGAAAGGTAGATTCATCTTAAAACTCCGTCAATGCTTTTGTCTCAGTGAAATAGCATGGGAAGAGATTAAATTTAATCTACATTTTAGATGAAGTTTGGTAGCATTTAAAGTGTCATATTTCATATTTCTCCTTTAGCTTAGACCTTTTTCTACCCTGTTACTCAAGCCAACAAGTCACACTTTTTTATTTATTTTCAAAGCTTGTGTGAAATGTGAGTAGGGGACAGCAGGAAGTATAATGCATTTCCTTCATTCTCTATCGCTGAAAGTAACTTGTCTCATATTCTGTACTGATACCTCAAGATTATGCAGTACTTCACCCCTAATTCCTCCATTTTAGAAAGCAACTGTGATAGAACCTGACCGGGAATTACTTTGTCTGGTTTGGTTAGAGCTCCTCGGTGGTTCCTCAGCTGTGAAAGAGGTCACCCTGCTTTTTAAAGTATGGATACATACAAAATGGCCATAGCTGCTTGTCAGCTATGACTTACCTGTTCATTTTGACTTCAAGAAGAGTTAAATATTTATTTATTATATAGCTTAACAAAGACGTTAAATGACTTTGTGAGAAATATGTTACTAAGGCTGAATTTTTACTAATGTGCTGAATAATGAAGATTTTTAGTGTTTGTATCTACTTATATTCATCTCTAAATCTAGTCACTGCATTTAGGTATGTAACTTCTAAGGTTTTTTTTTTAAGAAAAAGCCCCCTTTTTTATTAGGTTTTTTAGGAAAAAAAAGTAAAAATTCAGCTACCTCAGTGTTTGGCACAAATAGAGGCATTACAGTAATGTTTTCTGCTGCTGTTCAGCAAAAGAACACCAGAGAATTGTTACCTCTGTAATGCGATTAGCCAGCTGTCAACCAACCAAAATTTTTATTGAGTGCATTTCAGAAATAATTTGCGAAGATGGCAGTGTTTCAGGGCAACTTTTTTGTCATGTGGTGAGACTTGACCATATCTGTCTTGTCTGTTCCTTAGCTTTGTTAACAGCCAGAAAGTAGATCTCTAGCTTTTCTCCTGTCTTACTATAAATAACAGTAGATTATGTTATGTTTAAGAACATTTTTTAAGATTTCACATTGTTGGTTTGGGTTTTTTTTAATTACTATGAAATATTAAGAAAAATGTTTCTCTCCTAAGAGAAGAAACAGAAGAATTTCCATTTTGTGGTCTAGCAGAAAAAGAATTTGATGTGCTATACTTGACAGTTGGTGGAAGTGGTGGAAATAAAGCACTTTTGCATGGGGAACAGTTTAGAGCAGGTGCCTAAGTTCATAGCAGGTAGTAGTTAATGTGGCTGAAGTCCCTTTTTTAGTCAGTTTATGTTACGTGTAGCATTTGTGATGAGTCTGACTTAATGTTTCTGTAGACCGTTACTGTCTGTTACATTTCCTAAAAAGCTATCAACTAATTAATTAAAATGGTACCGCTCTCATTTATTCTTCTTGGAAATAATAAGACTTTTGGAGTCCAGTCCTGTGGTCCGGTGCCATCCTGTGCTTTGAGGTGAAACTGGTAACACCTGTTAATAACTGAAACTGATGTCATTCTTTTAGCTGAAACTGATAGCAACTGTTTGACATTATTGGTTGGCTTTGATTGCTTAAATATTTTCTGATGTTAACTTGCTCATGTTGAAAATTTCCACACCTAAGAGGTGTGCTTGTCTTGTTTTCACTTGAAAATTTCAACTGTGAAAACTGAAACACTTACAAAACTGAGTATATGAAAAATACTGATTTGTCTCTAGTAAAATTTGTTATAGTCATTTTAGGAAATACTCTTATTTCACAGGCTTCGGAATAGTAACTTGGAAGTCAGAGAGGTCAGCCTGTGTCACAGCCTATCAAGGGATGTGGCTTTGTAAAACAGTAGGCATTTTGTGCATTTGGGTTTTGTGCATATCTGACAAAGTTTTCGTACAGCTCTGCACCTGAATTCCTAAAAAATTATGCTAAAGCAAGTGCATTGCTGCCCAGGAATGCACAGAGCGTTCCTTGCACCTGTAGCTCTGAGTTAATACAGACTGGCTGCAGCTGGGTTTAAGAGCTGGATCTTGAAGCTCCCTTGATTTCTTTAAATATTACTGTTCTGCAGCAGCAAATCTGGTGGAGGGGGCTAATCTATATGAATACAGATTGGACTATATATTGTTTATGTCTACTGATTATGTGGCTGGTGTAGTGGTGTGGGAAGAGTTCACTGCTAATACAATGAGTCTGAAGGGAATTTTGTCGAGAAAATCAGAAAGCCAAGCCTGGAATAGATTGCACCTCATTAAAGCAAAATAAAGCTCTGCGGAGGATAATTTAACTCTTTTTGTTGGTGGTGGTTTTTTTTATTCCTTAAAATGCAGCAGTATGTTCCAGGCATTCATGGATGCAGGAATTTACAGATAATTATTTTAAAAAATCATTTTTAAGTCTTCCACATCCTAAGATTTAAGTCTTAATTTTGCAAGTAAGTACTTTGCCTGTGCCAGTCGCATTAATTATCTCTTTGTGCTATGCCCATACCCGATTTCTTGTCTTAAAAATGAACTACTCTTATGTTAAAATTCAGTAGATAGATATTTGTTTATATGTTTTAGAAATACTCTCATCTATGTGTGTGTGTGTGTGTGCTGGGTGGACAAAAAAAACAATGTATCAAAATTACTCTAAGAGCTAAGACTTTTTGTGCTTTGCTTTGTGTTCTGACATTTCCTATAATGTTTTTTTTTCCTTTCCAAAGCAATTGGAAAAAGTTGGTAAATCTTAGCCACCTGTTTGAATATTTCAAAATGGTAAGGGCAAAACCTGGTGTAGCTGTTTCAGATAGTAAATGACAGTTATAAGGTGATGGAAAATATCCCTTAAATTTTTTACTTATGACAGCCAATTGAATGAGTTAATTGTGTCCTGTAGATGTTGGATGATCTTATATACACAAATCAATTTGTTATAGTACTGTATCAGTCATTAGAAAATATCTGATTGTATACAATCTTTCCAGTACTGTGCTTAAAAGGCACAGCACTGTTCTGTTCCTTCCAGAAACTGATGGAGGATGTTGCAGTGCCCTATAACACCTGAGTTGCTGATCAAACAGATGCTCCCTTTATTCTGGGTGAAAAATAAATTTAAAAGATAAAATATGGAAACTGTTTGGGGTTGTTTTTTTTTTCCCTAGAATTGGGTATACAAATTTGTTCTGATTCGTCAGAACAAGAAAAGCCATGGACTGCGCTTTCTGCAGAGTTCTTCACTGAGCAAAACTGAAAGCAGTGGAGCTTGAAGATTAAGCCCTGGTGAAATTTCATTGCTGCCAATATGAGTAGATAGATCATTGTCTTGATTTTCCAATATTAATGCTGTTTTGGTGGTTTTTGATGTACATATTGCCTTGAAAGAAAGGAGATAACTTTTTATTTAAGTAGGTTAATAGGACCCATGGTTTCCACAGCTGAATTTGTTTGGGTTTGGATGGTGAACTTGTAAAAGCTTACTTGTTTCAACAGCATAGCAGGCTAGACAGGTTTTCCCAATGGTGCTGACATTTACTATAACGTGTATGTGTGTATCTATCTTACAGCTGCAGTGTACTGTTCACCAGAGAGTTCAGCTCCACTAAATGAGCCCTCTAGGTTTGATTGGAAGGCTTGGGATATTGTGGATATACACTTGCTTGGCTGAAGGTAAAAATCTAATGAGAGACAGAGGGAGTTGTGAATGTGCGTATATGTACATAGAAAATTTAGATCTGAGAGTTTTTCTACTTTAGCTGGGAAAATGTGTTTTTCTTCAAAGCTCACATGAAAACTGGAAATGCGCATACATACTGCATATGCACAGACTTTTGACTGTGATCTTGTTCTCTCACAATGAATAGGAAACTAGGTTTTAGTCTAGATTTTACAAACCATG
Organism: Nycticryphes semicollaris; assembly: GCA_013400055.1. Lineage (NCBI taxonomy): Eukaryota > Metazoa > Chordata > Aves > Charadriiformes > Rostratulidae > Nycticryphes > Nycticryphes semicollaris. The sequence goes on from VXBJ01008285.1 coordinate 229,526, forward strand.
CTCAAATTCTTACATACACATACTTACACAGAATGCTATTTGTGCTAAGCTTTTAAAAATAGGGAAAAATGCTCTGCCATTTATTCCATGCACCGGGTAAGCTGATAGTGTATATGTTATGTGAGATGATAATTATATTTAGACACTTGTACTTACAGATTTATTACTGGTTGCAGGTGTGTTCTTAAGTTGCTGCTATGTATCCTTCTGATATATTGGTATCTGATATCTTTGTATTTTAATGGTTATGAGCCATTTCTTTTATGTACAGAGAGTTCAGTAGAGTTATTAGCCGTGTACATTGTTGAAACAGTAATAATATCCTCTGTGTGTGCTTTCAGAAATAGAATCATGGGAATGATTTGTAAAAGTATTTGAGAGAAACTTGGTTTTTGTCTACAAACTGCAAATTACTTCTGACTAGAGTTTTGATACGGTGAGATTCATTAATGTTCAGAGAAAATGCAGTGTCAATACTAAGATACAAAAAAGCTATATTATGAAAACTTGGAATATCTTATATAATTTCAATAGTGATGTAGTGTATTGGCTTTTTTTTTTTTACTCTCTTATACTGTGATTGGTTTTAGGACCTTGACCATGATCACATAAAATTCCCTTAAAATGGAATTAAACCTTCAGTTTTCTCTTTGTTTTAGGGTAGTGTTCGAGTAATTAGTGTAAAAGATGGTAAGAACTAGAACGGCATCCACAAGTGCTTCTGCTACCTTATGGATTTAAGACAATGTCCTTAATACCATGCCTTAATTTTTGGTCAGCCTTGAGTTGGTCAGTCACATTGATGATTATTGTAGGCCCCTTCCAAATGAGTGTTCCATTCCGTGACCTGCCAGATGTTCTGTTTTGCTTGGTTTGACTATTGTCTCAGAGGAATAAGCATGCTGCACAACTTGAACAGTAGGCTAAACAGCACCAACTTGAACATTTGACTAGCTGCGGGAAAACGTATATTTATGTCATTACAACAGTTAAGTTGCTCCTTGTTGCAATTTATCCTATCAATAAATGGTGGATGTTTCTCTGACCTGAGCTCTGTTCAAGTTCTAAAATGAAACCAGATACCTCTCACCTCACGGGTCAAGCAAGGAAAAGCAGAATAAATTAAGAAAATAATTAATGCTTTATTTTTCTGAAAACAAAGCAACTTTTTTTTATTTTTCTGTAAAGAAGATTGTCATGATTGATTTAAAAATAAAACAAGTGAGGGCTTTTGACTGGTGTATTTGGGAAGAATTAGTTGAGAGCTCAGAGGTCAAGTGCAAAGGGATTTGGAGCTTAAAGAAGGAAGTTGTGCAAAGGCCACAGTTTTGAAACACTACCCTGCTGAATTTGTAAAAGTTACAGAAACCTGGTCACATACATCCATTTATTAAGCATCTCTGACAACATCAGTGCTGTCACATGTTTTCAACTCTCCTGTTCCATGCCTATCAGCATCATATTCAGAAAGCTGTGGAGCAGGTTTAGATCTAAGTCTCTAGATTTCTTGTCAGCCTGTCTGGAAAGCAGCAAAGGTTGAGGGAGCATTTAAATAATCCATCTCTGGATGACAGGAGAATAAAGAAAGGATTGCATGAGTAGAGAAAGGTATAGACTAAAGGAGAACAGTAATATGGTACTTGGAAGGAGGAGGGGAAAGGATAGACAGGATGAGAAAGAACGCAGGGAGGGAATAAAAGCAAAATAAAAAAAGGGTATGTCAGATTTAAAAATAGAAAATATTGCAGAAGGACAGAAAATGGTACAGGAGGAATGTACAGAATTGTATGCTGGAAAAAGAAGTAGGAAGTGTTACAGTTTTCCTTGTGTCTCCCTGCTGAAAAAAAAAAAAAGAAAATGATGCAGCATTTCTGTACACGCACAAAACCTGTATCTAGTGCAACTGGTTTCTATCTCCAACTTCCTCTTTTAAATGAGCATTAGGAAGAGAAAGTAGAAAGGAGAAGGGCATTACTTCTCTAATGAGGGAGAAAATGATTTCTGGAAATCCTTACTCACCTTCATGTGTCAGACTGTATTTCTGGTGTTCTCCAAGGAGCTTCCATGGAGTTTTGCTGCTGTATAATAAACAGTTAAAGAACAGTTACTGTTCTTTAACTACTTCTTAAAATAAAGAGCAGTGTTTCTAAAAGTATTGGCATTAGTGATCCTTGTTAATACAGGATACAAGTTTGCTATATACTTAGAGTTCACACTGTGCTTCGTAAAAATCTACATTTAGAATGTGACCGGGGGTATATTTTCAGTTGTGCTTTAAGTCTCAGGTCACTTCTTACTCATTAGATCTCTTATAATTTTGAGTAAAGCAATTTCTTCGTTGTGTAGTTTGCAGTTTTTGTAAAGTATTTTCAGGTTCTAAGACAAAAAAATAATACTGAGGAATATTGATTTTTCTTTCCCCTCTAGCAGGAATCCATACATTCACCTCTGGAAAAGTAACCTGAAAATACTTAGCTCCAAATTTAACTTCTGTATTAAAGGAAACATCTACATTAAGGCAGTATTTAGTTAAGTTAGTATTTTCCAATTTATTTTCCAATAAATTACTTAAAATTATGAACAACAAGCAAGGTGCTGTTATATTAGCTGCAGCACAAATACAAAAGCATCATACATAATGACACCTGTTGCCTTTCTGTGATGTTAATGCACAACATATGCCTGGGACCAGATAAACAAGACTAAACATCCATGTCGTGTATCAGATTCTTCATACAAGAATTAGAAAAATCCAAGAGCACAGAAGGTCTAAAGATCAACTCTGCAGATTGTGTCAAATATAGGTATTGCTAAGACCTCATCACAGACCTTTACTACGCAGTAATCTGGTGTCTCTTGCTTAAAATACTACTGAGTATTGGACATACTTCAGGCATCTCTAAGATACTTAGGTTTGTATTCTTTATGCGTATCAGAAATCATTACTTTTTTAAAAAAAAATGGTTTGTGTGTTTCTGCTTTGTGGTTTTGAGATGTACTTGCTAATCTTACTTTTCAACATACCTGCTTAGAGAACTTAAAATCAAGCCTGCGTATTTTCAGCTTGGTTTTTTTATGTGTTAAAAATGTGCAATTCTTCAAATCGTCTTGACAAATCTACTGTGGCATAATTTGTGTGTGCTTGTTTAAAGATGCAGAAATGTATTTTATATATGACAATACTTGCTTATGAAATGGCATGCTGGAATGTACTGGGGTTTGAAAGTCTGTCCCAGCACAAATTTTATTCTCTTCAAAGGCATTGAGAAGAAAAGGAATAGTTTTCTATTTTGCTATGAAATGAAAATGTTACTGTCCAAGAAGCAGTATTACACATTTTGGTTTAGAGTGGATAAAGGATGTTTTCTTCTCTTTCGTAGTTTGAAAATTAAAATCCCTTTGAATATTTCAGGGCATTAACTGTGGTTAAGGGATTAAACGAAGCAAAATGGTTTGCTGTATGTTGAATCAATCAGAATTAAAGTTCATTTATAAGTGACAGGTTTTCTACGCACCGCAACTTTCTTTTAGTACCTCTGGTGTAAATGACTCTTCTTTTTAATCTGTCAGGTTACCTGTGTTTAATGAAGTGATTTAGGTATTCTGGGTTATCTTTGAATTTAAATTCTAAATAAGATTAAAATTGCTTTTCAGTAGTAGGGCTAGCTTTCCCAAGATGAGCTAGGTGGCAGAATTGACTAAGAAAGTAGTGCTTAGTTATTCCATAAGCTCTGAATGCCAGTTTGTTCCCTGAATCATGTAAAGTGCAGTCCATTTTGACTTTATACCTTACAAAAAGGAATTATCTGTTTATATCAAATACACTTCGTAATATTTTATGCAGAATACCTTAAAGCAGGTGTATGCTAATTTCTGAAAAGCTGCAGGCTGTCAGTGAGATGAGAAAACGCATCTTGTTTTGCAAATCCAGTGTGGTTATTTAACAGTTCTAGTGATACAATTATTTTTCATGTGTATTACACAATGCAAGGTCTACAGAAGGATTCTGCTGATAGCGTATTTCCCTAAGGTTCTCTGCACTGCCTGCCCAAGTTTGACTGCTTTATAGAGTCAATTTTTACCGAGGACAAAGGTGAAGAGTGGATAGGAAAACAAGGATGACAGATGTTTGTCATTACTGCTTAATGCTCTACTGGTCAGTTCGTAGAGTGTGGTGTGAAAACAGGCAGAGTAAGAACAGGTTTTTAACCAAAGTATTGTTGAGTCAGTGGCTTTAAACACAAGTATGTTGCTATTAAATACAAAGTATTGGTTTACTTGTGGTTTTTAACATCAGTGAGAGAACGTATGTTTCTCATGGAGCATTCCTTTTGGCAGTTTTTACACTTTAATCTTGGGAAAATATCACATCATAACTCCCTTCAGGCCTGTCTTTTTCAAATAGCCTAAAAAGGACTCTGGTTTTGTAATATTGGTGGAATATCAGCCAGAAAACATACTCAGGCTTTTATTTTTTTCCCACCTATCTCCCATCTCTTTGCCTTACTCTCCTTCTGATGTAGTGATACGGCTTTGAAGGCACAGAGAGATAATATTGCGTAGAGGACACATACATAGCTGGGAACCAGGAACTATTTCCCATGCATACCTGGAAATAGGAATTAATAGAGTTTTTACCTCTGCTGCTCAGTTGTTTCATTTTACTATGTTTGTTGTGTCACTCAAGTTCTAACTCAGTTTTCTTTACATAAAGTTGATGATAATAGTGATGATGATGATAGGTGGTGATAATAGTGATTATTACTGTACTGGCTTATTAATCTTTTTGTAAGACCCTGTTCTATGAAGGACTGTTCCAGCACACAGACTACTTGATACAGTCTGTGTATGTATGCAATTCATTCTGGAATACCAGTTTCTGTCTGCGATAGTGAATAGAGTGAAGTAGAAATAAATGCAATAATTAAAAGCTAACAATACTGATAGATGTAGAAAGATTTAGGTAGACCTAAATGTGTATTTTTCTTCATCTGTAAGGCCTAGAAGGATATACCAGGTAGAGTGACTGGGCATGGATTGTTAAACAATTTTTGAGAAGCAGCAGTATTTTTGTCAACTTTCTTTCTTAAAGGGTATATTTAACAATAGTCTAACTATGCATAAGCATGAAGATTCATCTTGGGCTGCTGTTACAGAATTACAGCTATACCTAGAACAGAGATTACAAAGTGCTTCCGTTCTGAATTTTGGAATTTAAGGTACTTGATATAGAGTCTTTGCATTAATTTGTAAATATATGTTCTATTAATGAAGTAATGGAGTGTGTTTAATAAGGGAAACAGTAAAATAAAAGGGAAACAGTATTAAAATTATTAATCTGAAAGTTATTCCAAGAAAGAGTCTTGCTTTATACAAATGTCCTACTGGGAAAAAGTTATTGTCCACCTCACTTTGGATATAATCTTCATTAGTCAATATGTGCTTTTAAGATGAAAATTGTAGTTGTCCTGTAGTTTGTCCCTCCTTTAAAAGTGCTGGTGTATTTCTGTGGTTTCTATTCTGTACATCATGCTTATTGAACACAGAGCTTCATTCCCTATGATCATGACCTAGTTACGTTGCATTTACTAACTTGGTTAATAAGACTATAAATAATAATTCATAGTCTTCTTTTGTAGTTAGCGGTGGTAGCCTATTATAATATTCCTTGGCAGCACATATGGTGGGTAATAAACTAACTAATAAAAGTGCCACATGGAGCATAGGTCTGCTTTTATTTTTTTATGACTGTTTCTTTCATCTGATACATAATTAATGTGCAAGGTTCAAAATTGTTTTGTCTGTGATTATGGCTTCTGCTGATGTATTCTGAGCTGTATATGTGTGAAAGCAAGGATTCCCTGACTTAATCAGCTGCATTTTTTCAATGACCATTGTATAAAAACAACAAATGAGCAAATGAGGTTGTCAGAATACCTTTTGAAAATTTTTATATTCACTCTTTGGGTCCTGTTACTAGTTCTTTTAAGGAAGATTTAAAGTAACTGTAAATTCCACATTAGGTCCTCTAGCCAAGCAAATGCATTAAGTTTTCTTTTTTTGCTGTTCAGATGTTCATGCTCTTTAGTCCCATCTTCACAAAGGATGAGATGCATCTTGCAGTCATCTGCTTGTAAGTTGTTCCAGTGTCCCTCCTTTAGTAGAAGTAACTGCACATCTTCTGCTAGTTTGAGAACTTCAGTGGAACCTCAGGTTGACGTTGGGCAAAGATGAGAAAAAGGGCAATCATTTTATATGTCCCATTTATTCTCTCTCCTGTCATGGAGAGAAATCTTTGTAGTCGTATTGCTTTGCATTAAAATGATACAACTTTCCCTCCCAACCCTCCTCTTGTAAATCTGATACTTCATGATGCCTCAAGTGGAAATAGGTGACAGAGTACATGCCAGATTGCATTTGTAGAGTTTCAGCCTTTCATCTTAATCAGAAGATATCTGTATTAAAATCAACACGATAATGCTAGTTTTCTGAGGCTGCTAGTCTGTTCCTTCTGTCCTCTTCCATAATTAAGTAAATCTACATTTCTTCAGTCAAACTTCCCACGTATGAGCCCTTCCATTGTGTAGTTTCAAAATTCTGGTAGTCCTGAGACAGTTATATAGGTATGTAACCACCGTATTCAACTTCACTATAAATACTCATCATATATTTTGTGCCGTGTAGGGAGTTTTAATGAACAAAATCTCCCAGACTCTATCCTACTGCTTTCTGTTGTCTTTTGAATTACACCCAGCTGGAATTAAGTAGATCACTTGCTATGAGATATATTCGATAATTTTTTAGCTAAATTTTTTCTGAAGGAAGAAGTGCATTTCTGGATTTACAAGGAGAGGCTTTTGACTACCTCCAAGGTGGGCGACTCCACAGCCTTCCTGAGCAGCTTGTGCCCAGCACTCAGTCACCCTCACAGTACATCCTGATGTCCAGTCAGAACCTCCTGTGTTTCAGTTTGTGCCCACTGCCTCTGGTCCTGTCACTGGGCACCACTTATAAGAGCCTGGCTCCATGTTCTTTTCACCTCTCTGTCAGGTATTTGTATACATTGACAAGATCCCTCTGAGCCTTATGTTCTCCAGTCTGAACAAGTCCAGCCCTCTCAGCGTTTCCTTACATGAGAGACATGCCAGTCCCTTAATCATCTTAGGGGCCCTTTGTTAGACTCTCTCCAGTACATCCATGTCTTTCTTGCACTGGGTGTATTAATTAATATTTCCCCCCCTTTGATTTCTTTAGGGGACATTGGGTATTGGAGAATAGGGGATTCTTCAGTGAATACTTTAAAGCTGTTTATCTGTAGAATTGTGGGTCAGGCTGTGGTTTTTTTACTTTTCTTATGTTCCTTTCTTAAATACAGAGCCAGGATATTCACAGTTGATAGTGCATTTATGTCCAAATATCACATATGTGTGATTGCTCTCTCCATTTTGTAGAAAGATGCCTAAGGAAAGGATCTAAGTTAATGACGGAAAAAGGTATTGGACCCGAGTGACCTGAGGTGTAGGACTGTGCTGTTAGCCATGCAGACTTGTTACAAATAATCCTTAAATGGTAAAGTTCGCAGAGACACAAAACACTATAAATGAAACACATTCAGTACTAGGGTTGTGAACCTAAAGGTTTAGATATTTCTGAGCTTCATCATTAATAGCAATTTCCCTTCCTCAGAAGAAAAATAAAATTAAAAAAAAAAAAAAAAGCTGATGTGCTTGTTGACTCTTCAGAGATCTTGAATTTTTTTTTTATTTTTTAAGTGTTACTAACAAAAGGCGATTTCATGGAATTATGACAAATTTTAAAAACTGTTTTGTTTCCTTCAGCAATGCCATAATTGGTTGATAAATTACTTGGTTCTTTACATTGTTCAAATGCTTGTGGACACAACATTAACATAAGGAAAACTAAACGAAAGCAATTTTATGCAGCTTTTCTTACTATACCCCTGAGCATTTTCTAAGTTTGCATTTAATCACAGAATCTTGGCCATGATACTTCTGACAGGTAATTTCCTTAATGTGGTTGACAGAGATGGATTACATGGAAGCCTATTGGATCCAATGCTTTTGTGTGCAAGTGATAAGACTAGATTAGGGTTATCTTGCTCTGAGTGCTTGGAAAGATACAGCAACCTAATAATTCCCCTGGTAATATGGATGGTTTTGTGGGAGCAGAAATTCATGGCTAGATACTGGCCTGCAAAAGTATTGCTAGATTTTATTGCACCTTGAGAACATCTGGGTTGATGTGTATTTTTCTGTTACATGATATCAAAATTATATGTCAGAGAAAGACAAATGTATTAAACGTTTGGCAGTTCGGAAAAGTGATAAGGCAAGAGGCAAGCACGTATCTTAGAAATATTAATGGGATTTTAAAATAAAATTATGTTTGTCATAACCATGAATGTTATTCTTACTTTTCAGAGAAATGAAAAAATAAGTAGCATTTAGCTTTTTAGCTGCTGTAAAGGTTCATGTAAGAAAATTGCTGTAGTCTTGCTTTTTTCTTAAGGGACCCTAAGCCTGGATGTTTATGAGCGGGATGGTTTATGAAATAGGATTTTAATTATAAATAGCAAAGTCTGAATAAATTTTGGATCTCAGTAATATTCTTTTGCAGGCAAGACTTTTTGAACACTTGAGTAGGAAATGTACACAAAAGTTGGGTGATAGATTTAAGAGCCATCTCGGTATAGCTTATTTTGATTTACTTGTAGCACTCATTCACTTCACGTAAAAGAAGAGGTTTTTTGCGTGATCTCCAAGATCATGACAATTTTTTTTTAAACTTACTAGACTAAAAAAATAATTTTGAGGGGCTAGTAGCTAATAACAGTGCGGTCAAAGCATCTGTCTCATTTGGAAACAAACTTAATGGAAAGATGAAGGTTGGAGAGAAGGGCGGGTAGAGTTCATAAAGCATAGACTCCTGACACTTCTGTACTGACTCCTGTCAGTAAAGAAGAGAGATGTGCCTTCAAGAGGCAGTTCAGAATAAGAATCTAATTCTGATGGTCTGAGTCATGTCCTGCGGGATCCTTGTTGAATCTCTCACGTGATTAACAAGAGGGCTAAAATGAGCAGCTTCCCTAAGCAGAAGTTAGCTTTTGTGTATATTTTCTGGAATACCGAGTTGCATAGATTGAAGATACAGAACGCTTTTCCAGGTTTTATAGCTTTCTAGGCAATACAGTTTTGTTACACCGTATAAAATGTTCAGAGGCTTTTTGATGGGGGCTTTGGGCAGGGAATACAGGTAGTGTATTTGTTGACATCAAGGCTCTTAGCTTCTTTGTAACTAGAGGTGTAAAACTGTTGTTAAATGTTATTTCTGGGAAACACAGCAAATAGAAAAGACTGTCCCTACATTGCAGTTAAAAAGGAAAAAGAAACCAAAACCAAACAAACCCTGGACTGATAGAGAATATTTGGGTGTGGTGCAGTGGTGAAGCTTTCTGTCCTTTGTGTCCTGAAAGATCCTTTGCCTTACATCTTGGTCCATTAAAATGTATTGCCTATCTTTTCCTTGTTTTATTTCCAAAGGGAAAAAAGGCATTTCATACTGTGCCATGAAAAAAGATCACACACGTGTTTAATATATGCTGTGATGAGTAATTTTGGTCATGGTACATCAGAAAGCTATTTTCCCCCACCTTCTTTCTAATAAGAATTTTAATCCATTGATGACAAAACCTCTAAAGTATTTCCTTGCTCTATTGTAATACACTGTGACGAATTATGTCTCAGGAGTTGTAAAATTTTCTCATAGCTTGTAATACCTCATTTAATGAATTGATCACACTGAAATGTAAAGATGAAGCAGCATTTATTTTGTATGTTATATAGCATATAATTTTTAGACTTGACATTTATAGCTATGGAAGCTGTTATTTTACATATCATTTTCAAACCATATCAGCCTTAAACACATTTAAATTTAATAAGCAAGTAGATTAGATTTGCTTTTAAGCTAGGCATATCATTATAGTTTGTGTTCCCTTCAGTAGGGCACATGCTTACTATTAAATGGAGTATTTAGTTGTCTTTTAAAACCTAAAAATAATAAAAGGGGATTTATTTACAGAACTAATTGAATATACAGCTGCTTTCTGGGACAGTGCCTCAGTCATGATTTTGTAGCATGTAGACATTAAAGTAGTTTTATGGTTTTTATTAAGAATTGCCCTGTTTTGAGGAAATACTAATGTAGGAACTATATGTGTTTCAGTTATGAAATACCAAATATGTCATAGTAACATATGGCCTGATCATCATCTCCTGCAGAAAAAAATCCATGGGAGGGGAGAGCTTATTTGGAAACTCTGCATGATTTACCAGGCAGATTTCTGATGCCTCATCTTTCTCATCAGAAAGAATTTGTAGCTAAGGAGATGGATTCTTAAAGCCTTCTAACTATTTAAATGCCTTACCATCCATGGAAAGTACATTAGTAGTGTGAAAAAGGCATCCCTTCTTTCTTCAATCACTGATCCTTTCACCACTAATGAAACTTCACAGAACATCACAGAGAGAACCTCAGCTGTCATTGTGATGTGTTTGTGACTTCCGTCTTGGAATCTTGGTGGATGTAGAAGCATTTGAGAGAAACCTAATGAGAATTGGAACTTTATAAAATCCCAGCGGACTCTTGGAGATTCCACTGCTTTTCCTAGTGTATTTGCTAAAAGACAATTCCAGCATTGTACTTGTTACTGTGGCACAAAATTCGACAGGATGTAAATAAGAGGCCTTTCATCTTAACTCACTGGAGGGAAGAATGATTTTTCTTCATATTTTTTCACTCTTCTTTAAAGATCAGTTTGGAAATACAGTACTGAGTTTTCCAGACTTTATGAAATTATTTTTTGCCTTTTAGCAAAATAAGGCTGATACCTCTTTTCCAAAGTCCTTTCACTAAAGTTGGAAACTTAGAATCAGTCTTTGAAGAATGTTTTTTTTTAAATTGCATTAGGAGGATTTTGTTTTGGGGTTTTTGTAGTGGTTCCCTTAAATACCTTGTTTCATGCTTCATAATGTGCTTCTTTGGGATGTTTGTAGCTTTTGGCTTTTCTGATCTATCTGCACACATAAGCCTAATCAGCAGACATGAGAGTTCTTTCCAAATCCAAACCTCTTCCTATATATTTCTCTAGGGAATTTTGCCTATGAGCCAGCCATACAAGCCAATATTTAATGTACCAGAATACACCAGACAAGTAAGCTAAAACATACAATCTGATTCAAATGTAAGTTGCTGTGTAGTAGCTTCACATAAAACCGACCCCAGGACCCCTTTTGTTCTTTGTACACTTTGTTAATGGAAGGGAAATCAGATGGATTGCATCAATACTATTAAAAAAACGAGTGAAACATACCAAAAATTCATGCATTTTGATGCATTCTTAAAATGCAATAGGGCATGCTTTTGGGCTCAGTCCCTGCCATGCTTCTAGAAATGGCAGACAGCAGCTTTTCTGAACAGGCAGACAAGAACGTAACTACCAGTTCTGGTAACTGTTCAGTGTTTTGTTTGTGGGGATATGGCCTGTAGTATGATAAAACAGGTTGCATAGCCGTGAAGACTTACTTTCATAATGGGATGATGGTACAAAATAGGCAGAATCTTTATAGCCAAGAATCAATGTCTAATAGAACTTAAAATACCTGCTAAGTCTCTTGGCTTGGCTGTTCCTCTTATTTTGTGCTTCATCTGTGAAGTTGATAAGGGTCAAGGGAACTATCACTACATTGAACTTGAGTGTGTGGGGCAAAGAACAGGAAAATGTGCTTCTTAAATGAAACCATCTGCCTCAGTTAACTATTATTTACTATTTATTTGATGTTCTTGCATATAAACATACGACTATTCACATTGTAAACACTAAGCTGTAATGAAAGCACTTCTCACAGACGCATTGGAAGATGGACGAGGTGACTGCAGAAAGCTAGGAATTAGGTAGCTGATAAGCTTTCAAGGAAGTACAAGATGCAGTAATCAGCAGGGTAACATAGAAAAGGCATCAGAAGAATTAGTTCTGTGCCATGGGATTTTTAAGAGTGTTATTTAAAAATGAGGTACGTAGTTACATTCATACTAATGCATCTAAATCTCCATGAATTTCCTTCTGTGCATTTCAACTAGATTATGTGATCTTTGAACTTTTGTTGATAATTCTTTTCGTGTAGAAGATTGACAATGCATAGTGTCAGCAAAATATGTCGTATAGTCATGAGGCGTAACTGAAGAGCTGAATAATTTGAATCATGTCTTGCTCACAAAGATAATTAAATGGAATGGCATTTAAGTTGATGGAACTACAGAGGTGACCACTGGATAAAAACTCTCCCAGGTTTTTTTTTTGGTAAAGTGATCAATATGTTGTTAATTTCTCCCCCTTGTAAGCACATGCTTTAATATGCTTATTTTTCCTAGTACTTTCAGAAGGAATAACTTAATTACAGGGAATAGAAAATAATTCTAAAGCCAAATCATTTCAATAAGAAATCATATATTTGTGGAATCTAACGTATCTTAAATACTACTTAATCTTTTGTTCAAAGAAAATGTGCTGCACAGTGAAATTACACTTAATAACATCAAAAAGTAGGTTTTTTTTGAAAAAGAAGTAATATCAGGAGGTTTGTAGCAATGTATCTTTAAGTTTACTTCAGCATTGAAGGGGCCATTTAAAAAGATAAGAGCTTAATCCAGACATCAATGATGATGATTTCCTTCAATATGATAATAAATATACCAAAGTACCCTTATATATTTAATAAATCAGGATTCATTGAGCATTTAAAGGTTTTCCTATTGTGTCCTTTAAGGAATCTGATAGCAATTTTGTTAAGCATAATGCGACATGTCTCGATGATAGACAAAAACATTGCATAATATGCAAGGAGTGCTGTTTCAAAATGGAACCTGGTGCTCTATGCACCACTTGCATAAAGGTTTAAAGATTTTCACCTTACTTGCTTATCTTCTCTGAAATGGTAACCATTAGGATGACTTCCCATAAATTATTTGGAGGCTGTCCACATGTTTAAGACTCAGTCCCATTGATCCGGGAGGGGTTCGTAATGATTCTATTGGTTTCTCATATCCAGTTTCTCACGCCCCATGAATTGGTTATTTTAATAAGAAATTCCTCAACCCTCCCTTTGAAACCTTTGAAATCATGTATAAGAAGTCTACAAAGTAAACTTTGTACAAAAGTAATATACATTGCTATGCTTTATTGGGGTGGGAGGGTGGGAGGGAGGGGGAGGAAACCAACACAACAAAAATATCCTGAAGACACCAAAACCACAACCCTGATTCTGAACAATAAAGTGCTTTCCAATTGAGTTTTACACTTCTTACCACCACAATTTTCCAAAAGGTATACATTTGTGTTTGAAGTACAGTTAACAGAATTTATAATGATTTTAAGCTAATTGTAACATTTTCATGTTTTTACTCAGTTTCACCTTAAATATGAAGGACAAAGTATAATTCTTTGTACTTGGAACTTTTTTTTGCTGTCTTTACCCTGAAGGACACATTTTTTGAAGTTGAACATTATTTTATTCTTCGTAGTCAAAACATTCTCAAGGAAGTTACTCTGTGTTACAGATTACTGTATTAGTTTTGAGTATATTCACTTATGTTTTCAGACCAATAGGGATATGAACTACAAGAGCAAAGATGCCTATTGTAATCTGAGCTCAAAATCTGACTTTGATTTCATGCTTTGAAAAAAAAAAAAAAAACAAATACATGCCTGAAACGGAATTAATTAAATATGCATATTCAGTAATTATGATGTTAATTAAAACTAGTTAGACATTACACAGTGGACTTACTTTAAGAACTCCAAAAATCCAGATCTGGTTGCTGCCTAGCACATAGTGCATTGTGTGCCCGCAAAGTCAAATAACGTAGATTGAAGCAGCACATTAATTTCTGAGATTTCTTTGGCATTAACTTCAGTTTCATGGGGTTCGTTAGGAATATTCTCAGAGTTCTAGGGTTTCTGATTGTGGAAAATAATTTTTTGCAGTAGAAGAGCTGAGAGCTAAGCACTGGATCTGAGTTATGGATTGCACTGCCACAAGTTGCTACTGGTTGTCATGGTAACCTTTTAAAATGGTGGTGGCTGTGACTTGACACGGGAACATTTCTTATTAGTGAAGATTTTTCTAAGATTATAATGGAGTGTCTTAAGTGAGTGGACCTTTTGTACTCAATAAAATATTTAGTGGGTTATAGTAAATATTAATTTGTCCTCCCTTCAAGATAATATTTATAGTTCTATGCTAATAAAATGGTATTCCTGAAGAAGAGTTAATCCATTCTTAAGAGTCAGACTTGCTAAAAAAAAACTTTCTAGTAACACTTTAAATAGTAATTGTTGAAATTGTTTCACTTCATCCTTTTAAAATGCTGTGTGGCAGATAGGTTGAATTTTCTTGAGCTTTTTTATGCATTCAGTGAAGTAATGATTTTAGCACTTTTAGTATTTAAAGCTGAACTTCAACATCTTTATGCTGGGACTTTGTTGTTTTGAGTGACTGAAAATAAATGTGTTTACGTAGCTTATATTTTGGGAAGGCAGTGGTAGAAAGGGCTTAACTAAAAAGCGGGGAATGAAACATCTCTCTGTCAATCATATGTTAACATACTTTTTATTGACTATATTGTATTTGAGATGAAGCAATGTGAATAGTGTCTTATCCCTCACTTAGATAAGCTTTCAAAGTTGATCTCCAAATCACGTCTGCCACAGAGCAAGGATTTGCTGAGAGTGACAAACACATGCCCACTACATTTCCTGTATGCTTTTCAATAACTGAATTCCAAGGCTCCTGATAGAAAGGAAATGTCTTAGAAAACCCTCAATAGTACACTTCAATACAGCAGGATACATTGACTGAAAAGCAGAACTGTTTTTGCAAGTTAGGATTTATAAACTTTAATAATACACTTATCAGGAAGAAACGGAAATTCAGTTTAGAGCATTTGGAGAAATCATCTTGACGGGTAATACTAATTCATTTTTTCTTGCTATTGCACTGCTTCATTGATAGTTCACACGGTTTGATGGCCTTTTGGAGCCAATTTAGCCCTTTGTGGCATATCGTAATCTCATCCTTCATCCTTGTGATTTCAAGAGGCTTTATGGAAATACCATGCAGATGTGTATATGCTTTAGCACAGCTGATAACAGTGTCATAGATGACCCCATCAATCTTAATGACATTTTCTACTAATCAGCAAGAGGCTTCCAATTTATTTTTCCTTTTAGATTTTTCATTACCTTTCCCTCTTATCTGTCTATCTGTGTATCTGTTTATCTACTCAAAAAAAAAAAAAAGGTGCTTTAGCCATGCCGTAATAAACTCAGTTTTCTACATAACCACTTAGTATTTTTTAGCTATGCAGTTTTGCTTCTTTATGGTCACTCAGCTGTTTTTCTCATACTTACTCTTTGCTGATTTAATTGTTTTGTCCTTAATGCTTCCCTACATCTCATAGATCTAACAGTTGCAAGACATTCAAAGAAACCCATTTTAAACCACACCTTTCAACATTACCTTTCTTGGGGTTAGATGGAGGATCCTCAGAAAGCAAGTATATAACGTAAGAAAAGGAAAGTGATAGCGATTTTTATACATGTAGGGAAATACAGAATTTGTCTGTTATTTCTGTAGAACACTGCAATGCATCATTTTATTGAGAATAAGTGTAAATCTTTTCAATGAAGCATTAAGATTGGATCTATTTATTCTTTGTTTCTGCATTTTTAACAATGTTATTTATGGAGAATAAGCTTGAGCCATAGGCTCACTGGATTGGAATTTTGCCCAAAGTGGGGAGAACATAATTTTTTTAACTACATCATCATGTAGAGTGGCCAGGAAGCGCTCTGTGAAGTTATAATACAAGGAACAGAATAATAATAGAACATTACATTTCCATATGTAGCATGTGAAAATTTATCAAAAAGGTATGTTCAGCTGCTCTATAGACATTTTACTTTTTCATGTCTTAAAAATCCACAAGGAATACAACTCTTGATTTGGCCCAAAGCACTGTACAAAAAGATGTAAGAAAAAAATCAAGTTTTTACTCAAATGATTGAGGTTCTCTATGGGGAAGAAAAAGACAAAATAAAAAGAACATTAATCTACAGATACAATCTGTAAAAACTGTTCCTTACAGCAAAAAATTATGTTCATGTGATTACTTATAATTTTGTCTGGGTGTTATCTGAATACAAAGTACATTTGCTCTGTCTGTGAATGCTGACCCTCATCCTGGCCAGTAAACTTCTGTAGTGGCATGGAAGCCTCCTTATTTTCGGCTGTGTGTAAATAATTTCTTGTTACATCATGCTGTAGTTCTTGTTTTCTTACCTTCCTGGCATCTTGCATCATTCTTCTCCATGCTGATTCATTCTGGAGCACAATAGCAGCTTGCCTATACATTCCTTTGGAGCCTTTTGCAGGCTTAATCTTTCTTCTTAGAAGCAGTTTCTTAATTACTCAGTATATAGTTTCAGTGCATCTACCATTAAAGAAAACATTACTTCAGTTCTTTGGAGGTGTACATGCTATTCTGTCAGCCTTTCTTGCACCTGAGTGTGAGGGTAAAGCTTCCCCCTTCTTTTTTGACTTCAGATACATTTTTTGGTAGGTATATATGTTTTTTTAAATTTATGCTATAGTATGTACTTGGCCAAACATACCTACTATTGACAGCTAAGCAGAGCTAATGTAGTTAGCTCACTACTGTGTTTTCATAGAGAAAATCATTAAGCAACCATTCTGGGGTAAAAATTAGCTTAATGGGATAGGCAGAGTCACCTCCAGGGGATACTCCAGGTCCAATGTTGAAGTATGATGCAAAACGTGTGTAACTTTTTCTGCAGTTCCTTCTCTCCTATTTGATCTCTCTAGATGAAATACAGTGCTATGCTAGTCTGCCTTCCGCTTGGGTTCTGTTTTGGAGTTTGGCAGAGCGAGTTAGATCTGCTTTTAAAAGAAGTATTTCAGGAGCAAGATTCTGCTTTGCAAGTTCCAATGAGCAAGTGCAGTGTTCCTTCTTCAGAAATACAGCCTAGGGAAGTCTATTGTACATAGATATGAAACATCTAGTTAAAAAACAAAAGAAAGGAAAACAAAAATAAAAATAATGTGCCATACTTAAATAAAAACAGAATGAATGTCAGTAAGGCTTATGAAACTGTAGTCTTGAAAAAATTGGCATTTGTAAAGCTTCAAATGTGCAAGGCATGAAGTAATCGTGGTTGTTTTTTTTTTTTATTCACTGTGAGGTACACTTACTTTGCTGCAATGTCAGTTTAGGATCAGCAGCAAGAAAAGCTTCCTGATGGAAGAGCAGTTGAGGACAGGACAAAAGTGCTTAGAAAGGCAGTGAAATCTCTAGTGCTAGAAGTTGACAGGAACAGTTTAGCTAGAAGTTGGAGGTATAACTTATACTAGGAGGGTGGCATAGAGAAAGGCCTTGAGGAGTGAGGGGCAACCAAATGGTCTTCTAGATCAGTTGTGTTTGTTGTTTTCATACCTAGCTCACACACCTTGAAGACACAGGTGATTTTTAAGTGCTCTTGACAAAGCGGTCTCCTTGTGCTCGATAACCTTGTTTTATTTTGTCTATTGCTAACACATTTTGGAATAAATAAAAAAAACTTAAGGTGATCTCTTTTCAAATGTAGTAGCAAGTGCTTGCTTTTATTACGTATATTTCTTTCAGTTTAGAAACTAAAAGGGAAAAAGCTTATTTAGAGGTCTGATTATTTAATACAGTGTATTAATAATAACAAGCAAGAAGATGTAGGAATTTACAGAATAAGACTCAGAATCCCAACTGGGAGCGGTGTCTCATAGGCATGAGCTGTTTAGTCCCTAGGGCTTGTAAACGGTCTTTATTCATTTAGCACTTCCTGTTGGGTCATTCCCAAAATCCAGAGCACTTTGTTCTCCTTCCCTCCAAGTTGGAAATAAAATTTTATGGTCATAGTTGAGGAGGGGGTTTGGCACAGTGTATGTGTGTATATCCAAATACAGGGTATTGCTCTAGGCTTTTAGACCTACGGGAGCCTAACAGACAGTGCCAGATGCATCCCAGTTATGTGTCATTGAAGACGTCATTTGGAAGGAAAACAGGAATGCACGTAAGAAGAGAGAGAGAGGGAGGGAGGTGAACTGACCAAATTAAAATATATAGTCTTAGCACAATAATCCAAATGCATTAGAAGTAATATTCCTTTCATAGTCCTGATCTCCATGTAGCATTTTTCTTTCACATATGTTGACCAGAATATATATCACTGCTTAAACCTTTTTATATCTCTGTAGGAAGGAAAATTGCTAAGGTATGTTGTGCATGAATGACATGAATCTGAATGACTGCATGTGTAGTATTGAGGCTTTGCTTTCACTCAGCCTTGGTGACCGGATGTATCTGCAGCTACATGCTAACTTTGATTCCAGCCCACTGCTCACTACCATGTTAAATATGAACTAGATATGAATCCTTTCCAGTCTGTACAGTGCCACAGCTAATAGTAACTTTGACTATTCTAGGACTGAGAAGTATAATGTTTGTGTATCTATTGCCCACTCTCCAGTGCTGGACCGTGGAATTGGGTTAGTATGTGCAATTTTTTTTTTGTCACTGACCAAGATACAAACACAGTTATCACAAACTGAAGTTTTTATATGATAAAAAGAACAGAGAAGGGAAAATAGTAAAGAAGTGACCAAGTCATAACAAACTGTGTGACTTGGCTGCAAGGAACTAATTTTTTTTTAAATTCAACAATTTAAAATCATAATGTAGCAAAAAAGAATATAGTCCATCAGTGGGGACTTCTACCATTTCAGTAGACCCTTGGATTATGAGTTCTGTGATAATGTGGTCCAGAAGGGATAATGCAGTTCTTGGATGTGTAAGCAGCTGACTTCTTATGTACAATTATTTTATTCAGACTGCTCAACTTCTGCTGGATAGTGTGTCCGGTTGTCATACATGAATGTTCAGGAAGATTGTTTATACATTGCAAAGTTAGACAAACTCTATGAAAATAACCAGTAGGTTGGGAAGTATACCTGACAGTGAAAGATGGAGACACATCGTATGATTTAAAGAAAAGAAAGCTTTTAGATTGACTTGATCAGAGTTACTGTGGGTTTTTTTTCCCAGTTCATACATATTTACCAAGGAACATAACTGATAACAGAAGTTTCTTCCGTTGAACCAACAAAAGTGTTAAAACAGCCAATACCCAAATATCAAACCCAGGCAAATTAACGTTACAATATTTTGTCACCGAGAGCAATTAAGCACTGATGAAACTTTCAGGGGAATTACTTCTACTTTGAGGTTTTATTGTTCCTAAAGCCTATGCTCTATTTTGAACAACAATTGATTCAGAAATATCTTCTGAATAATGTGTGAAATAAAATTATAATTTTAATCTTACAAGCTCTGGAGTACACAGTTGTAGATATTTTGCATAATTATACGTCATTGAAAAAAAATTGATATGGCTGATGGCATGTGGGAATGGGTAAGCTGTACTGAGTTCCTTTTTTCTTTTAGGATGTTTTTGGTCGGTTTAAATTGGGATAGAACATAAGGAAACAAAGTCTAACTCTGTAGAATTGAAAAGTGTAGAAATGCAGTAACTGCATGAGAATACTTATGTGCCAGCTGCTGAACATAAAACATTGTTCACTGAAGTACAAAATTTGACAGGGAAGTGTAGCTGCTGACAAAGAGTGTTTTATCTGTGTGACAGAGGAAAAATTATCCATATGGAAGAGAAAAAATTATCCATCAGCTACCTTTGGTATATAAGCTTTCAGTTTTGATGAATTCTTGCTAAAATGAACATAAATCTGTAAGAGTTTCCCTTCTCTTCCTCACACACACTTTCCATTAGGTACACAATTCTTCTAAAACTTCCATGTAATTTTTTTTGCAGTTTCTAATTAGTACCAACATAGTCAAATTTCCAGGAAATCATACAGCCCCATTTCTTAATTCAAAGTCAGTATTTTATATAGAAATATCAAATAAGAACTACACAGGAAATTCAAGGGGAGTAGCTACCAATGTGCCATACACTCTTGATATGTCAGCTGTTTCAAGGGAGAAATAGGAGCAAGTGCCTCATTTTAAGACCTGTTTTTGAAACTTGTTGCTAAAATGATACTGCTGCAGCCAAAAGTTCTACAGAATAAATGCAGTTAGGGTTCAGATTTTTCCCTGAATATTTCTTTTATTCCTAAGTCTTGTTTCAGTTACAGAATAGTAGATATGGCTGTTACAGTGTTCTTATAGTCCAGGTTTAATTTCTGTGTGTCTTTGCAAAACTACTTCCTGATCAAGGTAAGGAGTAATAATGTAGTAAATGTTTCATGATGCTTACTTGTCATAGCTTTTCCAAACCAACTGGAATCCAGAAATCGTAAGAGTTGAAGAGTTCAGTGTAGGTTTTATGACAGTAAGAGCCAAGAAATGCAGTATTTATAAACGACTTTGGAACTTAAAAAGGAGGAGGACTTCACAATCAGACATTTTCATTGGTGGCAAGAGCATTTGACAGGGAATAGGCGTATTAGTTCCAGATTTGTGACATCACCATAGTGATGTCACACCGTAGGTGATGCTCTCCTAGAGTGAATGTCCGTCTCATCCCATCCCTGTAATTGCCCTGGCTAGACTCATTCAGAGGATGAATTCTTTCAGTATACAGATAAATATCTTTTTTGTTTGTCATATCAAGTTTCAAAGCCTACTGTAGGAAACATTCTTCAATACATTTTTCTCTTTTTATTACCTGATTTCATTGCAAAAACCTAGTTCAAAGACATCCCAAATAATTTATAGGGAGAAAAGTATAGAAGGAAAGAGGCTAAATCATAGATTGGAATGTAAATTGAGTTGCTTGTGGGGTTTTTTTATGGGTTCTTTTGGTTGTTTTTGTTGTTGTTGTTTGCTTTGTTGGGGTTTTTTGTTTGGTTTTTGTTTTTTTAGATGCTTCAGATACAGGTATTACCAATGTGAATCTTTTTACCAGTCAGAAGACATCTGGGCTGAAAAGGAAGCACCTGTACCCATGACTTTTGTCTGTAGCAATTACAGCCTAAGTGGCTACTTGAAAGCATCTGTAGTTGTGATTTCCAAGACTGCAAGATACAATTCCAAGAATGTAAGATGGTATCTTCTTAATTGTAGTTTGTTATGTGTTACATCTCTTAAAATAGGGAATTGTACTAAGCATTTCAGAATTTCCAGAAAGTGAAGTAGGTTATCATATACATTATTTGCTGCTTAAGTCTCCATCTCCAGGCAGTCTCGCTAGCGTAGTTACATTCTTTGTGTCGTATCTCAAGTCATTGAGATCTGACTGACAGAGGTTGTTTGAGGAGGAAAAATAAAAGGAAAGAGAAAACCTAGGTGTCACTCTCTTTACCAACCTCTCTAGTTATTACACGAAACAGGCTGAAGGCACCCAGAAATATTTCACGTGGACAGTGTCTGCTTTTGTTGTGATAATGGTAGTTTTGTCTTACAACAAAAAAACAGTGTTTAGTGAGCTATCAGGCAGTGAGTGATTTCTATACACTTGTTGGGATGAGATCAGTAAATCATCTGAAAATGGTTTTAGGAGCAAAACCATTTCAGCTGGGCAAGAGGTCCTGCTCTCATTTTTGGTGTCCTGTGAAGTTATAGTGTTTCCAGATCTGTGTGTTCTAAGGAGATTTATTTACTTTCATAAGCAAAGTTGATCTTGTTTATTTCAGTAAGTGATTGCTTTAGATGATATCTGAAAGGGATAAAGAGCAAAACAGCTGCTTTTTGAAATAAGTACTATGTTCTGACCGTTGCTAGCCTTCGTTATCTACTTTTTATAAACTGGAGTTGACTGGCTTTTTGTCAGCCTCTTTGCAAAGCTTTGTTAATACACCACCATGAAAATGAAAGTTTCATACACATTGACATAATTAATGAAGAGGCAGGCAGCATGCTCTACCAATTAACACCACAGGGAGAAGTAAAATTGGCTTCCTTTTCGCATGTTGTGCCAAAGTTAAGAACTGTAACACACAGCAAATAAATAGAGATCCTTTTAATGAGCTGGAAGATCGAGCTGAATAACTCTGGAAGGATGTTGTGTAAACATTGCCAACTATTTAGAGTGTTAAGAGTAATNGGGGGGAGGGGAGCCTGTCAAAGAATGGAAATAGGGCTTGTTAATAAATTTTATTTTCAACAAAGCTGTTAGGCATGTTAAAGAACAGAACAAAAGGAAAAAGGAAAAATATGAAAAAAGAAACAGTTTAGTGCTTGCTACTCAACCAACAAGTTTGTCAGATTTTATTTTTTCAACTGAATATTTCTGTAGTTAGTATTTACTCATAATGAAAACTTGACTAATTTTTCTCTGATGCTGGTTCTCAATAGGCCAATCATCTGGCAACGTAAGACATCACTCAACCTTGAATTTTTCCAACTATCTCGAAGCCCTAATGTTAACAATGACAGGGAAGTAAACAGGTGAAGTTTCTCTGTAATTCATGTGAGGCATTGTTTATCTTCAGACATGTAGAAAATTTGGAGCAGTTCAGGTTAAAACTCTTTTCAAAAACTACTCTTACTAGAGTTTTCAAAACGTGCAGAAATCCAAACCTGTAATGGCTGTTTGTTGGGGGAAAAATTAATGGGCACTGGAAGCTTGAAGGCTTGATTCAGAGCCTGAACCATTTAGCTAATAATGGGTCAGAGTGTATGTGTAATAGCAGAAACATAATTCTGAGTGTTCAGTGGCACCAGCTAACTTAGTCTATGTTTTTTAAGCAAATACAACATCTCTTTCATGTTCTGTCTATTCTAAATAGTTTTAATTTTGCCAATAATCACTTTATACAATTATATTTTAGCCCAAATATTTTATTAGGTCAATTGCAGCCTAACACTTCATGTTACATAGAAGCAAATCACCAAGTTCAGTGAAGTATGAGCATCTGCACCTTGGCATCTTAAATAAATCTTAAAATATGTCAAAATTGCAATTAGGGAAGCAAAGCACAGTAAAGCTAAAAGTAATAATTAGAAGCCAATAACAATTATACCAGATGTATGAAGCAATTGACCTTCTAAGTGGTTATATCTGCTGTTAGAGTAATCTCCACAACTGAGAAGTATACATCCCTTCAGTTGGCACTTTAAAGGTGATACCTAGAGGTATCCATTAACTTTAAAAAGAAGAATTTTGATATGCAAACACAAGAAACATGTATTGCTGAGTAGTTAGTTAACTACTGTTTACTAAGGGATTATTAAAAGACATGTTGGAATATTGTAAGATTTAAAACTAACATTGAACCTCCAAAATTTATTTGTTTTGAAAATAAGAATTGTAATGTAATCCCCATTCCCCTTCCACCCACCCCCAGTGAAGATTTCTCACTAAATCTTGAGTTTCCAGCTGCTGAAAGACTGAATTTGTACTACCTGATCACTTGTCTAGTGAGGAAGATACGTTTCTGAATTTTTTTTTTCTTTCAGTAATTTTGAAGTTTTATTTATGTTTCACTTCCTCAGCAAATGGTCAATCTTATTTCAACCTTAGAATCAATTTTTTTCCTATTATCTGTCTTTTTACATCTTCAGCTCTGAATCTCTTGTTTTTTGTCTTGAGCCTCACAGAATACCAACCTGTTGTGATTCTAGTGTATTCTCATTATTTACTTTTATTGTCTAATCTTTTTCTAACCTACATTTTATCTTAACCTCCCATGAATTAGTAAGAGGTGTTCTCCTCCTTTGCCCTGTAAAATTTAGTTGCCTTATTTTTGTTCCCTTTAGCAGTTGTCCTGCTTTGTCCTTCAAAATATTTAATGGACTCTGTTCTGTCCTTAATGATGGGCCAAGTCTCCGTTGTGACGGTGTTCAAGACTTCCTGGCTGTTCTCAGTTAATCTGATGGCTGTCATCCTTTCTTCTCAGCCAGCTGGCTGAAACTCTGTCTCCATTCTGGCTGTTGCTACCACTAGTATCTCAGTGTCTCTTCTTTCCCAAGTGTCTAAATATTCTGACTCCTCTCTTTTAACATCATGTACTCTCTTTCTGCCTTTTTTGACACTTTCCATCGTCCTACTGCCTTTTTCTGTGGCCTTGTAGAGTAACTTCTAGCAGGTCTATAAACCACAATGGCAATCACTGAGTTCCAGCCAGGGGAGTTGTAGGATGAGAGAGAGAGAAAGAACAAAAGACTTCATCAAAAGGAAAATACTTTCTTGGCTTGTTGTGTGTATAATTATATCTTTGCTTTCTGCTTCAGAAAACCATCCATTCTCTTTAATGCTTCATTTTTCCATATTTGTGAAGAGACAGATTATTACTTAAGTAGGTTAATTAATTTGTTTGTCTTCAGGTTGTACGAAGTTCCTTTGTTGAAACTGGCCAAGGAAAAAATGTGATTCGTAACTCATTGTCACTAAAGCTATTCTGATGGTTGTCACTAAAGTACAATGAACACGTTAAAGACTGCTGATCATAATTTCTGTGATAGCAAACTGGAATCATGCAGAGATCATTAATGCTGAAATCCATGGATTCATGTCTGGTATAGCAAGTATATTTCTGGCAACCCATATGTCCGATAGGTAGAAACAGAGAAGGTACTGAGACAGACGGTGGCAAGAATAGCAAGAAGTACAAAATAGCTTCTATTAGATGAAAGCTTAAATAGATTAGAATTCTTGAGCTTGCAATAGTGGCAGGTAAGTGAAAAGAGTGGTCTATACAATCAACAATGTTTCAAAGAAGATGGAATGTTTTTGCAGTACAAGAATTAGTACTCAATACTGTCAGTCAGCAAGTTCAGTACTAGCAAAACAAAGTACTTTTTTTCACGTGGACCATAATTGCAGAACTTACAGATTATTTGGGCTCAAACTGGATGGATCAAATAGTGGCTGGTATATACAGTGATCTGTATGCAAGTTTTAGCTCAGGAGGCTTAGAAGCCACTGACAGCAGTGCTATATTTTGAAGAGAGGTGCGGTGATCCACATAGCATTTGTAACATTTGTTCCTGTTTGCTATCATGATTCTGGATTGGATGAGCCTTTCTCTTAGGCAGTATGGCAATTCTTATGTATTAAAAATATGTATGAAATAGATGTTGTTACAAAACTGTCATGATCAATAAGGGCTAATGAAACAATTGTAATGTTCAAAATCCAATGAAAGAACATCTCTGTGTGTTTTACATTTGTATGCCATAAATTAAGTTTCTGTAAATAAATACGAGGTATTTAGGGTGGACAGGTTAGAGCTTATTAATTACCTAGCTTTGTACATATAAGCAATATATATGCCAGCTCCAATCACTAATAAATCCATCAGCTTTGAGGGTTTTCCTGTTCATTTCTACTGAACTGTTAGTGTATGTGACAGGCCAGGGTTCTGTCAGAACGAATTGTCCCCCTTGAAAAGCTGGCAGCACAGGGAAGTGACAACTTAATGGAAGCTAAAGCACTCTAATGGCAGTGCCTGGTGAAAGCCAGGGAAAGTCATCCATAGCATTTGCCCTGGCTTTTGAAAATGTCTCTTTGCATTTCTGGTTGCGTGCAAGATAGTGGAGCTTTACTGGAGTTGCATTTACAGGTATTATTAAATGAAATACAATTCAGTAAAACACTTGTTTGTTGATAGACTTTATTGCACTGAGGTCAGCCCATCTAACGTTGTGATTGTACTACATGTGCTCCAAAGTATTCCAGTATTACTTATTTTAAGATCCTTAATTTTAGGTGTTGCATAAACCCATTTCATATATATAAAATAAATAAAAACGTAAACTTTTTATCCTGCTGGTCACATGAGTGCATAAATATTTTTATTTAGATAAGAATGGGATATATGTTTAATCAAATGGATGAGAACATAATTTAAGTATACCTGCTTACAGGTGAAAAATATATAGATTATTTCTAGTGGCTTTTATTAGTACTAGGAATTAAAAGTTGTGTTGAGCCGATGGATAGAATTATGCTACCAAGGTTATGTTTTGTTTGATTTTAATTTATGGTGGTTTAATCTATTTTTAGGTTACATTGGTTTATACTAACATATTTATTTATAAATAAATAAAAGCCAGCCATTTACATGTATTACATTTGTGAGCTGTTATACTCAGAGAGTACATTTTAATATTTTAATTTTAATTACATTTTAATAACTTTATCAATAATAAACATTGGTTAATCCATTTAGATCATTGCCTTCTTACAGGGGCTAAAAGCAAATAATTGCATTGTTTCTGGTTTTCTTGACAGCTTTTGAGCACAACCAGAATAGCAATGGCTTTCAGTAGAATAGTATTTCTTCACCTTGTAATAAAAGAGCATGTAGGTTTTAACAGATTGTAATTAGTAAGGTAGATTTTTTTTAAAAGAAAGTGATGCCTATTAATATCGTTATTAAGAGTTAGTAAAATTAATCAGTATTAAACCATTAATCCAAGTTCACAGAAAGAAAACATGAGATAGCAGACCAAAGAGGACTTCAGAATTAGAAAAGAGAAATCCAAGTGACTGGTTTTAAATTAAAAACAACCAACCAAAGCAAAGCAAGCAAAATGTTTATTTTCACATATTCACTTATTTTCACGGTGTTTTGATTTATCATTGGGACTTTGATACTGTTTAGCATGCAGCAATTATTTTTGTGAAGAAAAGCTGAATGATATAAACACACACTATTTCTTTCATGTTCTTAATTTCTTTAATTTTCTCCTTCCTCCCTTTTTCAGCCTTAGGTAACATACGCTGACCTTTCAAAGCTCTGCATACCATGTTAAATGACAGGGCATCTGCGTTTGCTGCACACTTTTAGGTACTTAATGATACTAATGCACTAAAAGCGAAGTTCTAAAACTTTTTTAAATTTGCTTAGATATTGTTTCTGAAGTATACATTCAACAGCTCTGTGAATACAGAAGTTAACTGAATTATCATTCCTTCATTTGTTAGCACCAGAATCAAAAGGTAAAGTTGCTGATAAAGGCATTTCTTACAGCTTTATTGTAGATAATTATATAACAATTATTTGCATGTGGTTTACATGAATTTATGCATCACAGTGCATTTGGAGCTAAGTACTAAAGAGTCTGGTGGTACAATTTGTGGTTCTGAAGTGGGCAAAAATATGTAGGTATTATCATGCAATATTTTGCACCTTAGTTGATACAGAAACGTTTACAATATGATGGAGTATTTAGAGGACATGCATGCTTGATTCACAGTTGTCAGTGGGATTGTAGGATGTAGGATCTGTTGATGTAACTAACCAAGTCTAAAGGCAAGAAGAGACAAACATGTCATTGCAGGAATTTCAGAGTTGGAAAAGGTCAATAGAGCAAGGGGAAGAGAGAGGGACAGCAGAACATAAAGGAGAAAAGAATGGGGGGGTGTAGAAGTCTACAACAATTTCTACATAGATCCTGAAAGTGGAAATCAAGAACGATTGTAAGGATAAGGTGCCCTAAGTAGATCCTGCTGTCATAGAATGCCTTGAACTGTGCCAAGTGTCTATAAATTAAATACATTATCTTCATATCTCAGAGAAGTTAAAATTCCATTTAAAAGGCTAGCTATTTAAGACATTTGTCCTTTTAAAAGAACAATGCTGTCTTTTTGTAGGAAACATATCCTGTCTGCTTTGCCCTGTATAAGTAAATGCTCCATCTCAGGTGAATAAAGGAAAACATTGTTTATTTTTTAATAATCTTCCTGATACTCCTTTTATCTTGAGTGGTCATCCTAAATTTCTTAAGGTATTCTTTTTTTTTTTTTTTTTTTACATTAGGACATAAACTGAAAATAGAGACATCTGGTTCTTTGACTCTTTCCTGCTTATTCGCAAAAAAGGTACAAAGTCATATTTTTATGAAAACAAGAGAAATAAAAATGATCAAAGGGTAATTTGTTTGTAGCTTCTTGCAAGCAACCTTCGGCTCACAACCTTCTCTCTACCTTTTCCTGGGGACAAAATTTCTAAAATGAACTTGTCTTTTTGGCATTTCCTTATCTCCTACTTTTGCAGGGTCTCTGTGATTTTTGCCTCCCCAACCCCCGCTCCCCTTTCCCAATACCACAAGCAAGAGAGTTCTAACAGAACCCCTTTGCTTATCTTTATTT
Organism: Nycticryphes semicollaris; assembly: GCA_013400055.1. Classification (NCBI taxonomy): domain Eukaryota; kingdom Metazoa; phylum Chordata; class Aves; order Charadriiformes; family Rostratulidae; genus Nycticryphes; species Nycticryphes semicollaris. The sequence continues at coordinate 257,769 of VXBJ01008285.1, forward strand.
TAGTTGTAACAACTACCTACGGTTGGGTTCAGGCCACCCTTCCTTTGGGTCTAGTTGCATTAAGGAGCTTTGGTATTTTTAAGGATTTTCTTGAGTTAAGTGTGAAGGTGTGGCTTATGGTTACTATCAACCAGGTAGTTTATAATAACTGATATTAATGTATTTTTGTTATGAAATGGTTTTCAGAATGGCTCATTCTTACTTACATATTCTCGGGGAGTAAGTCCCGCTAAGTATACTTCAAGTAGAGAAGCTGCACTTCTCTGTGTACTCACTGACTATGAATTTTTTTTTTATATTATATAATCCATTACTTTTCAGTTTCTTAAGGGAAATGTTCTCTATTAGAAATTGTTTCCATAGCAGAATTAATAAGAGTTCATATAATCTTTACTTCACTTAAATTGGAATTTTCAAGCCTGTTGTACTTGGTAGGGCAGTGCTTTGCTGCAAGTTCATGCATTTTTAATCTTTAATGGTGACCACAGGATCTGCATAATGCACAGCTTTTGACAGCTTTGCATTTATTGTTTTCAAACATTAAGGAACATAGTCAGGGTTGATGATCCAAAGTTAAAGCATGATTTCAGAAAACAATAGAAGTCTTTTACACCGTCATTAAAGAAATTCTTTGATTTAACTAAATACCGATGAACTGGAACAGGGCAGCATTACATTGCCAGCTCTTCAGATAGTGGTATGGCATCACCAGCCCCACTGCATCTTCCTCCACAAATGGAAGGAAGTTTCTTCTGGGTTTCAGCTGTAAGAGTACACATGCACTAGTGACCTTCTATCTCATCTGACATGCTTTCTTCTTAGGAGAAAGCAAGGTGTTTGAAGAGTGACTTGTTTATTTCATGCACATCGCTCTACACAGAGCATGATTGTCAGCTACCAGGCCCCAAAAAAGAACTGATGACAGAGAAGGACAATATTATGAGCTCACCTGCTAGCAGTTCCAGTGAGTTTGTTGCATTTACACTGATGGCAGGTCACCTTATGTAAGAAAGAGTTGGTCTAGTAAAATAGTACCATCTAGTTTTATACACACTGATTTTTTCATTTTTTTTTTTTATGAGGTGTTGCAGACTGGAGTAATTTCATAACAGAGGAAGTGTTTTGACAGCTTCTTTTGCTTTGAAATGATCAGGTCCTCAATACTGTGTGAAATACTATAATCATTGATAAAATGAGCACGATTCATTCTTCAGGTAAGAATTTCATCTCCCAGTATGTTGGATGCGTCTCCGATCTTATACAGGGTGCAAATAGCTCCTTTAAGAGCTAGAGGTTCAAAGGCTTTGTTTTGCCACTTTTATTTTGCACTTGCTTGAAATACTCAGTTTCCTCCTCCTTTTATGTACTTCTTTTGACTGAATTGGTACTAGTAGAGAAAATACAGATTTGATATAACTTTATTTTCCCCTAAACTTAACCAGACAATGTTAGATTTACATACATATATTTGTGTGTGTGACTGGTGGATGATTCACTGTGTTGATGAGCTTTATTTTGTAAAATGAAGATTAGTTCTTGCATTTCAATGATACTTTATTTTGATTTCTTTGACTGAAGGCAGCAATCCATGATCTTCAGTATTTCCCTTTCCAGAATGCCACTCGCTGTAAGGTTTTTTTTATACATATATGTGTGTGTGTCCGTGCATACATGTATGCAAATTACTCTACAAATCCATGTCCAAATTAATTGATAATTTGACAGATCTTCTAATAGACAAAATTTATATTCTGTGAAACTGTACCAAGTTCACGTGCACATGAAAAATGGGATATTTGTCTTCATGCTGTGATTCAAGTGAGAATAGGATTTTTCTGTTCACACCTACAGCTAACTCATACGTATGTTGTTCCAGCTTTAAGAAGAAACTTACATTCAGTTTGCACAGAATAAATACCGTGCCTCATGGAGTATATTGGCACTTTTGATTTGGGCAAAGGGTATAACATATCACACATGTTGGCTAAGTTGTAGGAATTTTAGGTCTCTTCAGGAAAAATAGAGGCTCTGGAGTAGTATTAGATTTTGATGGAACTGGAACAAAAGTGAAGTATGCACAGTAATTACTTCATGTGTGGGCAACTTTTTAAGTGTTGTGAAGGAAAAAAGCGAGAGGAAATATAGTTGCTGTCAGAGGTCAATGTAAAGAAGTCCAGGTAAATCAGAATTACTCTACACTGTAACTAATTTGCTTTTCTTCCTTTGCCTGTTCTTCCTCCTCCCCTCCTTTATTTTTTGTTGCCCTACGACTAATCTTTTCATATCTTTTTCACTTACTTCTAGTGCTGTTAATCCAAGGTAACCAAATGCAGTTTAGTGTGTATAATAAATACCAGGCATATAAATGCTAAAGTTGGAAAAGTCTGATGGAAGTTTACGGTGTTGTACAGCTTCTTCTTTGCCTCTGAAATTCTGAAAGGCAGGTAAAACATGCACAATCTCTTGGTTAAATTTGTATATGGTCTGCAAGAATTGCTGTTAACAATTGCAAAGGGGATATGCTATCAACCTAAGTTGCCTGTGTAATCAGGAGACTGTTTGGACAGGAACCTACCAGTGTCAATAATATGCCTTATTCTGTTTACATGAAACAAAATTGGAATTTACACAGAAAACTAATGGAGTCTCTGGTGTCTTGCAGATTTCCTTGGCTTTATCTCCTATGTATAATTAATGTAAGCAAGAGAGTGAATGAGCACTTTTCTGTAGGAGTCAATAGGCAAGTATGTTTGGAAAATGAATGAACTGCAAAGATTAATTGCAAGGCTACCCGCCTGAATATCCTGTTGAGAGACTCAGAAGAAAATGCCAACCCTTTTATATCCAAAGGATTTCTTTATTAAAAGTTGTTCATAAGCTAAATAACATTAGATATCAGATTGGACTGAAGATAATGCTGTACGGTGACTGCACTAGTCTTAACAATTGAAAGCTATTAATTACTGTAAGAGAATAATTCATATGAATATTGATCTTAATCTACTGACCTAGCTTGTTAGTATTCTGCATAATGGTGGCCAATTCCAATAATAGGTAGAAAAATGTGTTTTCTAAAATTGCTGACTGGTCAGCAGAAAGATTTAAATGAAAATTTTGTGTGAAATGCTTTTTGGAAAAAAACCCAAAAATCTCTTACGTGGGAATGTGATACAGTTAAGGGGTTTTTTTGGTTTTGCTTTGCGTTTTTCTAATCTAGAGATCATACATCTTTTGAGTCTAGGTTTTTATTCCTGTTTATGTTAGCGAAGTGCTGCTTATCGTTATTTGGCCAGTATTTGAAAATGGAGTTTTAGGAATATTTTGAATCTGTTGGTTAATTCTCTCTGCAGACCTCTGTTGTTGTTTTGACTGCCACTAATGTAACATGTGACAATATTGATCTGAATTGTGAAGCCGGATTTATGAATGGTAGGTAGGAACTAGGAAGTGCAAGAAGGAAAATCCTCAAAGGAAAAAAGTTGTCAGCACACGCTGTGTTCAAGTTCAGACAGAGGTTTTTTTCCTTTAGCATTTTAGCATGGAATCAATGGGGAATGCATAATTTTTTAGATGTGTCTGATACTGCACAGCACATGGTCGCCAGTAAGATTCTCAGCTGCTACACAATCTGGAATAGCTCCTTTCTGCTCCACAGCTCCCAGTTGCATTTAGCCCATTGTCAATGTGATGCCACTTTTTGGCTCCTTGCCCATCTGTTTTAGTAATTACTGTCATATAAACTGATATTTCTAAGCTAGAAACCATGCTGTTGTGAGATAAGCCCATTGGAGTTACCTTTTGTGATGTGTTATAGCAGTTTATTGACTTGTTACTTCAAAATGAAAATGTTGTATCAACATTTCCTGCAATATATAGAGAGGGATACAATGATTTCTTTTGAACACAAGACAAGGGATCATAATGAAATGTAATCAAATTTTGAAAATGTTTCCTTTTGTCATTGTTATGGTACTTTCAGATTTTTGGGGGGGTTGGGAGAGTGGTTTAAGATCATAAAAGAAAGCAGTGTCCTTGAATGAAGTATTTGTATTAATAAATCTTGGCAGGCATCATTTTTAACATATAAAATCTACAAAGAAGTGGTTTGTCCTATCCAAATTATCCATTATCACAACAGGACTATCCTAAATTACATCATTAGATATATCAGCTAAAGTACAAAGATTTGAGGAGGATGAAGAGCAGCTTTATTCTTACAGAAATTGCATAGAATCAAAGTTGAGTTACAAGAAATGTGGCATCCAGGAGCAGACAGCATCCTATCATCATCTTAACCCATTAACAAACCCAGAGGCAATGGCAAAGAAGCCAACACAAATGTCAGTGGAGTGTGCCAAAGAGCCAGATGCCATCACTGGAAAATGACTTCCACAGCTTGGCACCTGTGCCTGCTGCCTGTCATCTTTGGAGGAAGAAAAGATGGGCAAACATGATTATTTTGGAGTATATATAGAGCATGTTTCCCTCTCCCCTTTACCTCTCTTCAAAGCAGTGTTCTTGGGTAAGTTGGATCAGGCATATTAGGAACAAGTTTACAAAGACATTTCTCTACACTTAGATGTAGGTATAAAGATGTGTATCTGTTCAGACTTGGGACAGAAACAGGGAGGCCATAGAAGAAGGTAAAAAGAATACATAGCAAAATAAAACCAGAGCAACACCTAACAGGATTGTAAAATAAATTCTTACAGGTTTTGTTTATTCTAGTGTTTTCAATAGTGAAACTTAAGTAATTTCTCTAACTTTTCCGAGGTCAGATCTTCTCTATAAATCAAACAAATTTTTGATGTGTTCTTTTTCAATGACATTCCTCATAGCAGGTTCAGAGGAGTAACATATGAAAAATTATTTTTTACAATTTAAACAGAATTATTTTATGTGATTATTCATATAATTCTGTTATACATTGATAAGATATGTATATGTGCATCCAATTGTTCAATTGCTTCTTTTTAAATTGTAGGAATAATTTCTGTCCATGTTGTCAGTAGCCAAGACTTTGCTGACTAGGTCTAACCTTTCTGAACTATTAGAAAAAATGTCTGCAATAATTTCAGTAGCCTCCAGTGATGGTGGGGGCACTGGAAAGTGTATACTGTAACTAGTAACTGGTGATCATTTATGGCTGGCTAGTAGCTAGCTGTGTGTGTGTGTATATATATATATATAAAAAGGTGTATTATCATATTGAAATGGCCACATGTGTATGGATTAGGTGAGGGGATAAACACTGTGACTTGGGATAATTTTTGTCTTTTCTGTTTTCAAGCCTGTATGTTTTGTGGAAATGTTTGTGGGAAATGGAGATCTTGGGAAGAGTCAAAAACCTTTTTTAAAAAGTGAAAATACACTAGTAGTAAATATTAAATAAAAGTGTTGAATCAGGGCAATAAAAGGGTTGATTCTTTAAGGTTAGTCAGAAACACAGAAACAATTTGAGGTGAACTGTAGTTAAAATATTACTTTCCAAAGCTTAAAAAAGCTCACAAAGATTGTTTTTACGATTCAGCTGTCAAACATGGTTGCAAAGACCCAATTTGAGGCAGACAATAAAGATTTTTGTTGAACACTTGTTCAATATGCTACCCCATTGCCAGAGCAAGCCTTCTTTTTTGTATGATAGTGCTGGATTCTGCAGTGAAACACAGTAGGTAGGATGAAGTTGAAAAGACTTCAGAAGCTATCATCTGTCTTAGAACGAAAGGATTTTTTTTTCTTTCCCCCCTTGAAGTTTCAATGTCCTGTGCCTTTCATGCATTCATGCATTCAGTACATACTAAAGATGTTAAAATGATACCAGTGGCATAGCACGAGGAATTAAAAGTGAAGAGCAAAGTCGTGGTTAGAGTGGGTCTGGACAAAAGAGGATTATTGCTTTCTGAGTTCTTGTTTAGAAATCTTCACGTCCACTTTGTTTTTAGGTTCACTAATCATTGCTGAGGACAGAAACTAACAAGATGTAATTATCAATAGCATTTACATTTTAGCAACACTGGGGTTTTAAAATTTTTAATAAATTATAAAGATTTTGTCAAGATGCTAGAATTGGCACTGTGCAATTTAAGGTTTCTCTATCGTAAGTGGTCCATATCCCTAGATCTTTGGAGTTCTTTCACAGTTAAATCTTCAGATGCCTTATCCTAGCATAAAGTCTTTATCGTTTGGATTTGAAATTCCAAGTTTGTCATCACTAAAATATTTTAGTTTGCTAGTATTACATTTAACTTTATTCTTTCTTTATTGTTTGTTCTTTTCCCTATTATAGATGGTTCAAATTTTTTTCCGCTTTACTTTTTTATGCCTTAGTGCTTCACAGACTTCACTATCAAAACCTTGCCACATAAACTCAGTGCACTTTTTCTTTTTAGTTTCTCTTGATGCTTTCATATATATTTTAAATAACTTATAACAACATAGGCAGGTGCAGGTTCTGACTATCAGGAGAAGTAGCTGTTGCTGAATTCTGAAAGATTTAAAAGCAGCATACCACAGAGGCTTGAATAATTTGATATGTGTTTGGTAATTTATAAAAGGTAAGTGGCTGGTTATTACAACACACTCAGTAATAAGATTCAAATTTTTAATATTATGGAATCACAGAATGATGGATGTTGGAACCTCAGTGGAGATTGTTGAATCCACCCCTGCTGGATAAAGTCTGATTTTCAGGTTTTTCTTCTTCCCCTTGAACTTTATTCTGTGAGTGGTAAGTCTTCCTGGTATTTTGCAGTTCACAGAAAAGAATATTCAAACACCTTATTACTGTTTCATAAAAACCTTTTGTTTATGCTACATCACAAAAAATGTTTTGAATTTTGAATTGCCATAGGCATTGATGGTTTATGGTATTCATGCTGAACTCCACCTATGTTTTTTAAATGTTTTGTTTCCTTTTGCTTTTCATTGTTTTCTTATCTGAGGGATTTAATATCCTCAGATTTTTTTGTTACTGGCTATTTGGAAGTCAACGCAGAGCTTGTATGGCTCAATTATTGTCACTGATGTAGTCACATTACAGTTAAAGCTTTCAAAGGTGAACTTTCAGATAATTTTTCAGAACTCGATGCCTTGAATTTCAATGACAGTCTGTTGTGTTATTCTTTGAAAACCTCGATACAAAACTTTAGGTGGTTACATTTTAATTAAAGGAGCTAATGAGTTGGAGGAAGGGTGAACCAAGCAGGAGCAAAGCTTCTGAGTCATAAAAAGTATTTAAAAGTACTTTAAACTAGGGAGACTGTTAGCGATCTTTTGGGGGGGAATTTGCAGTGCTCTATTTCTGTGGCTGTAGGTTGGAAACAGATTGGATGTCAGACTGATTGTCAGCGGTTGTGTTAGTGGTTTTATGTGTGGGTGGTTTCTCAAGTAAAGAATTTTGCATTTATTGTAAAAGCTAGTAAGGCAACTTTCCTATAGCTAGCTAGGTATTCAATACAGAAGACGTAATTAATGCACAACAAGAATTTGAAAACTTACCTTTTTTTTTTCCAAAGAAAAGGGACTCCTGAAACATAATTCGCTCTTAGCATTTGAACCAAAAAAATTCAAATACAGGTTTTGTTTTGTGCAGAAAGGGTTTGACGTAATAAGTTTAGCTTCAGACTTGGTCTTTTCTTTCTGTTGCTTCTATCACAAGCAAGACTAGTTTCTGCATGCTTGAATAAACATCCATTGAATCAATATATTTGCATTTTTACACCTGAGTCTATAGCAGGTGGTGGTGTATTATCTTAGCTGGTTATATACGTGTCTTATTGATGTACCCTATCATCACACTTAAGAATATTACTCAAAAATCTGCGCTCTGGCTCACTACAACATTGAGCACATAATTTACCACTTCACAAAAAGTAGAATTGAAATGGCTCTTTTATGTCAGACAATTAAGACCTTTGAGCAATTCTGCAAATTGTAGTGTGAAGGTAAGTCCAGTGTTTTCAGTATTATAGTCCATGTGGTACGGGTCCCTAGGGATGCATTACTCCCTCCATACTTTCTGCCCTATTCTTAGTCATCTGAAACCTTTTTTCCATGAGGAGAACAATCACTTGTTAAATGTGCAATATATAATGTCATACTAAGAGGTGTGTGACAGCTACCAGTAAACACCATTCCCCCCTGCATTAGTGCCAGAAACTCCTTGGTACCATGCAGAAGTGATGGGTTAGACGTGTTGTGTATTAACAGTATAGAATAGTTCTGATTTGTTCTGTGTTTTGAATCAGTCCTGTTACTTGGTCACACACATCTTACAATATCATTTATATTTGTTTACCTACAAATACGCTTTTACATCAGTGCGATTTTGCAGGTAGTTGCATGTTTGGTTACAGATTTTGTTTGTTTGTTCTGCTTAATCTATTTCAGTAGAACAAGAAAATCAAATAATAGTTAACTATGTAAGTTCATGCTATATCAACAAATGTGGCTGTAAAGTACAAGTTGGTATTGATAAATTGGTAGACAGCAGCATGGTAGGAAGAAGACTTGAGCTGGTGCTGTTTATTCAGTGACATTTTGAATGGTTGGTATGTTTTGCTGCTCTGGAACAAATTAAAAAAGGTTGCTATGAAAAAGATTTGATGGCTTTTCTCAGAATAGTTGGCAGAATGAGAGAGCAAGAATTAGTGACAAGTGGAAAATTTCAAGCAGGAGAAGTATGACAAATATTTGTGGCTTGGTAGATGCACTAATGGCCAACTGCAACTTTTTAGGGTTAATGCTGAAAAAAGAAACACATAAGAAACCAGGAAATAGAGTCATTGCCCTGATTAAGGAAAGAGATAAGCACCGTGTAGCCTATGTTTTAACAGATCAAAGAAAAACATTTGGTAACAGAAAAAAGTCTGGGTTTCCGTTGTTTTATTGAGACCACATAAGATAGTAAAAGTTACACAGTTTGTCTGGAAAACAAGGAGATATGTTCTTGTATATGTTTATTTGCATGGTGAAAGTTTATACATATTTATAAAGGAAGAGGTTGGAGGAAATGTTTTGTAAGGCAGTAGATATCTTACTTATATCTTCTTTTTGACTATTGCCTATACTATAGACTGTTCTATAGTATGATTAATTCAGATAAGCATTAAAGGTGTGTAAAGATGTTTTACTCTAAATAGTAAGAAACTGAGCTTTTCTACTAAGTTTCTTTAGGTCCGGAGTTTGTTTCGTTTGATCCCACAAGTAAAGTTAGTTTTCTCAGGTATATCCAGTCGTTCTGGGTGAATGGAGATTACCCATCAGTTTATATATGATGAAATAAATGTACCACACAGTATAAGGCTAAGACAAAAGAAACGCAGTTGAAATTCAGAGAAATACAGAGACAGGGCAAAATATGAACCAATAAATTCTGCATGAAAGCATCTAAATACTTAGTTTTACTTGTGTAAAGCTTTTGTTTTGCCATGGAAATTCTGAAATATGTGGCAGTTTTGTATGTCTAGAATACAAATAATCTGATGACAGCATCATTCTAAAGTTCATGCATGTTTTTAAAGTGATTTAGTGTTCTCCTGTAGTTCTGAATTTTATCCAGATGCCTTATTCGGTCACACTGGAAGCACATTATTGAACATTTTATTTATCATTGTGTAAGTCTTAATTCATTTGCAAGTAGAACTGTACTATTTTCAGTTGAGCTGCGTATCACACCTGTTTGGAAAAAGGGTAAAGATTGAGGTGGCTTTGTGTTTCAGTTTCAGAGTTCTGAGGATGTTTTTTCTTGAAATAGACTCAACAAAACAGTAGCAAGCTTCTGGCACAAATCCTACACGCTACATGCGGTTAATGATAATTCTTTCTTTATCTACTGGATACTGCTCTGATCTATTGATATCAAGGGAATTTGCTTCTAAATTTTATTTGTTTAAACAAAATACGTAAATAACTGTAATGAATTTGTAACTTCTCTTTAGAAGAGTCAATTCTCTTGCTTCAGAAAAACTTTTTCTCACTATTGAATATGCATGGGATAGAGGAATTGAAAGAATGAAGGAGGGCTTACTTTCATTAATGTGAGTAATTTTTTCAAGGATCCAGTAGGTGGGACACTTCTATGCAAATAGGTAATGTGGCAACGAGTTGAGTATATGGGTACTGGATTGTGGAGAATGCTCCAAGTTTCTAATCAGTTTCTGATTTAAGATGTTTTCATAGAGGTAATTATCCCCATGAAACCTGATCAAGGTCCTGCTTGCATAATTAAAATAATTTCTTTGTGACTGTTTGTTTAAAAGAGGATGTATTCTTGTCATAATTTCAGAGTGTAAGAGTAATTATTGGTTTAGTTTTTGAAATTGCAAGGGGCCAGCATTCACTGGAAGAAAGTTAAAACCTTGCAGTGCTTTAAGATGGAAGAAAGGGATAAGATTACATGTTTAATTTAAACAAATCACATTTTTGAGATAATTTGTAACTGGAAATAACTGGTATTTTGTACTTATGATTTCCTTGCAGAATGATCAAAAGCTGTCATTGACAAACAAATCTGCTTCTCTCTAGTGATTGGAAGTATCAATAACAGCTGTATCACCAGCCAAAGATTGCATCTATTGTATTATTGCCATTGAATGAAGTTTTAATGCTACATATGCTTGAGACATGGCCATGTCTTTGTTGCTCTCAGCTGGCCTAACATGGCCTTGCCCGTTACGTTATATCCCTTCAGGTACCTGCCTCAAAAGGAAATAAACAAGTGATATTTTTGTAATTCTTCTATAATGAGTCACTTAAAAACAAATTGTAGGGAAGTTGTAAATGGTGGATTTTGCACTCTCTCCAGCTCCTTGTGTTCCTCCAGATTCACAGTAGATTAGGTAGCTTAAACACTGTGACTCCTATGCGTGTTTATTTCAAGTTCGTACCTCATATCTCTCTGCATTCCCATAATTATTAGTAATAATATTGTTATAATTAGAAGGCCTAGCTTTTAGTGGTGCGATGCAGAAATCAGTATTTCACAGCCTACTTTTGGAAAGAAACTATCATTTTCTTTTTCAAAATTCACTTTTGCAAGGAAGGCAGCATAATCTGCTTCACACAGACAAGCTACCATTTGGAGTGCATTACTTTAGAGATACAGCAATTTTTGATAGTGTCTTTTCCAACCTCTTATATATTAATATAGAATCAAATCTTAGTCCCTGTAACTTGCTGCTGTATTATTTAAGTGAATGTAATTTCTTACCTTCTGCAAGATTTTTTTTATAGATTTTAATGCTTCCCCAATAAGAATTTGTTAATGAAAGAGGACCGTTTGAGATATGGTGTACAAAACCAACTCAGGTTGTAAGCGGTGACATGTTATTCAGCTTGATTCTTTTATTATTTTTTTCATTCTTTTTGTATGTCAAGGAAAAAAATTGCTCTAGCATGTTCTGAAATACTGTGCTGCTTGCACATAAAAATATGTCATAGTTGGCATATCTGTAATTCAGTTGTAAATATGAAATTCCTATTAGGAATCTATATATCATATTAGCAAAACAGCATCCATCCTGTACTATATTGTTTTGGTAACGTGATAGCTCGATTTGAAATGGAACCCAAAGGTCATAGTTTGCATCACGTTGAGCATATACTTAATCACATTTTCTTTCCTGTCACTGACCTCATCTCTCTCCAGCCCTAACTACAACTGTCTACACTGCAGCAGGTGTGGAAACCCTCTAATATGTTTGTGCAATTTCATTTTTTAAACCTACGGGGAAGAAAGCTGCATATCACCTTTTTTGTCATGGCCGCGCTAAAATAATCAAGTATTTGATTATTTGGGATCAATAAATTCATTATTTGGATCAATAAATTAATTATTAAATTTACTTGTCATTTTTATTTTTCAGATTGTATCTCACTATTATTTAAATTTTATTAGCAAATACTGAATTTACAAAAACCAACAGATAAAGACAACAGTAAATTACAACGTTTATTCCCCACAAAAGCCGGTCAGTCCCTGCATTGCACTTCCTCGCTGCCTACTTTGAGTAAGTTACATAGCCACGTGCTATTTAACAATAACGCAACATAAAAAGTACGTGTAAAGGTCAGGAGCGTTGAGCATTTGACTGTTTCTTGTGCTGAAAAATACAAAATGCTAGATTTAAACTGAACTGTTGTTTTTCTTCAGTCATCTGATTTGGACTTCTTACTGCAGTAAAAGTTAAAATTACACAAGATGTAACTGAAGTAAAGTTGCATTTAGTTTGGCAAAGGCAATGCCTAAACCAAAACTGACTTAGGATAGTGGTAGCAAACAAAAAAATATTATGTAACTAAGTAAGCATTGGCACAGTATACTTGGAATGTTTGTGAGTGCTGAAGGGAAAAGAAGTTTCTGGTGATTGACTTTTCATGTCAAAACAGAAGAACATAAAAATGTTCTGATTAAAAGTTGTGTGTGATGTAAGGAATACAACTGCAATGGTGCTTTTAAATCTCCTGGAGGTTTTGTTTGGGATTTTTAAAGGAGCAAGCATCCTCTGATAAACTCATCAGATAAACAGCGTTAACTCTTAATAACAGAGTTAAGTTCAAGTACAGAGACTGAGAATGACACAGTAAAGTGTATGTTCTAGTTCTATCATGTACTTCAAAGAAGAATGTCTCCTTCAATAAAACTTAAAAAAAAAAATACTTTTTCAGATACCATTGTATACTGCAGATCTGAAAAATTATTTTTAGGGAGATTCCTAGTTCTTATAAAGAAATATCTTGCTACTCATAGTTCTAATGTGTAATAGTAAGCCTAATTGATAATTTTAGGAATGTTTAGTCAATTCTAAGTTACAGAAGATTATTCATGAAATAAAATATTTTAAATTTTACTTAATAAAACACACAGTCTCCTGAGTTGTGGAAAAGTGATAGTGAATTTATTTTTAGTTGTTATTTGTTAAATTTTATAAATATGATATATTTATAATAGAATGCATTTGCTATATTTAAATATATTAATATTAGAAGTAAACTTTATTATATCATACTTCATAATAACATCTTGTTACCATTTGCTCAGGTTAAAACTTGCATTTAGAGAAATAAATCTTTGTGGTACTGTTACTCCTCTCTTCCTCTGCAGGCTAGCAGGTATTCACTCCATATTTTTTTTACACTGTAATATGAAGTTTAACAGAATTTTCTGTAAAAAAATAAATACTATTGTAGGGAATGAGAGCTAGTTTGTCTGTAAGATGGTACTTGGGTAGTTAATTTTGTACCCTGTTGCTTTAAAGCTATAAAAAGAATGTAACAACTGATACTATAGGAATTGGGTATGAAGTTTCTCCTATGTGATCCTTTTGGTTGATCTCCCTGTGAACAGAAACCTTGCATCATAAAGATTAAAGTTCAAGCCTTCTTACTTGCAGCAAGGGCTGTCAACAAGAAAGACATTCATTATTAATAATGAAAAAAAGTCATATCATTTTTCATCTTCCCAGGGAGGAAAAGGACAAAGAGACATCAACACATTAAACTGTGTGGCTAAACCATTCTGTCCTCCCTGAGCCATAGAAATTAATGTGATATATGCAGGCAGAGACAATGTACACTGCCAAAACTTAAATGTATATTTGTTGTGCAATGCAGCTTTCCTTTTTGTTTATCCTAGAGAGGCAATATTTGTTTAAACAGGAAATTGAGTGTATTTTCCAGCTGTGAATTCTGTGTCAGGGCAGCTATTTTCAATGATTTTTGTCTGAGTTCCTGAGTGTTTTCTTCATAATTATGTAGATAATGTGTCATTTTTGCATTTGAGGTTAGTTAAATAATCTGAATTTCAGAGTTCCTATACAGATTAGTTATTTCAGTCCAGGTTAAGTATCTGGGTTTGGAGTTAATGAATACAATTTGAATAACTCACCTCCACTCTGAACTACAATAGGATTATATAAATACATACATAGATTTACTTTTTTATAGTAGAGGAAAATACCCTCTGTCAGGATGCCTTTTCTTTTTTTCTGTTTTACTTTTGGTTTGGTTTGTTATATTTTTAACTAAGCAGCTTTTGATTCATTACGTGTAAAAAGGCTCCCAAGTATATAGAGAATATTTAGGGGGAACCATGCTTTAAAGAAACATTTATATGAGATACAATCAAAAGCAAATAGTGCGTTGCAGAATCCCAAATATACTTTCCAGATCTTTTAAAATGAAATAAATAAAAATGCTTACAGGTCTGGAAGGTAACTGTATGTCAGGAAGTTAACATGTTTAAGCAAAAATAATTGATAACTATGGAATATTACCAGTGTTGTTTCTGTGTAGGTTTTTTTAAGGGACACAACCATCAGTGTTTTCCGAAGAACCCATTAACTGTTGCGAAGCTAAAAGCAACACATTCTAGTGAAGCTAAAACTGAAGTACAAGAATAAATGGTCAAACAATAGTTTAAAAAAAAAAAACCAAAACCCCAAACAGCTATTAATACTCATTAATATTCAGCTTTATAACTCCTGTACCTAAGGATACATTACACAGGAAGGATTCACATACTCCTTCATACTCTGGTCTTCATTTCGTACAGTGTTCTCAAGTACTTTTGTTAAATGCGGGCTCTTTGACTCGTCAGGCAAAGAAACCACACACAAAACAAGATGAAGTGGGAGCATGTGTCTTGACATGCAAAGTTCATTTGTTGTAACTGTCACGATGACCGAGAAGCTGTTTGGAATGTAGGTGATGGACGTGTCCCATTGGTGTCACAGAAGGGATAACAAGAATTACCACAGGCCCAGTATAGAGTCAGGACTGCTGCTTCACTCTATGTGAAGGTGTCTGTTGGTTTGTTTGGGCTTTTTTTTTTTAATCCCAAGGCCTGTGGATTCTTAACCTATTTCTTATTGGCACATGCCTACGACTAAGGGTCTGTCAGCCTCATATCACATCTTTATCTTTGAGGAATGACTTGGTCATCCAGTCATGATGATTTATTGCCTGTTGGGACAAACACCTCCTGGTACTAAGAAAGTCAGTGTCTCTTCTAGCATTATTTTCTTCTGTTCATGTGTTAGGAATGAGTAGTGGAGCCTCATGACTCTTAAAACCAAATGAGTCTGACAAAATCCACTGCCTATTTTGACAGAAGTGA
The DNA here is from genome assembly GCA_013400055.1 of Nycticryphes semicollaris. Classification (NCBI taxonomy): domain Eukaryota; kingdom Metazoa; phylum Chordata; class Aves; order Charadriiformes; family Rostratulidae; genus Nycticryphes; species Nycticryphes semicollaris. The sequence continues at coordinate 272,884 of VXBJ01008285.1, forward strand.
GGTATGATAAACGTTGGCAAGGGGACAAGCAAGAGGCATTGGCCTTGGAGACCACTAGCTGGACAGTGCGGAGCTGGAGATACTCAACTGTCTATTTTTCACACTAGTTGAATAGTAAGGGGTCTGCAGCACTTCATTAGATTATGTCTAGAAATGTGAAAATCATTCTCAAGATTAACTTGATAAATGTAAACTTTTTGGAATGAAATACTTGAGTTTATACAATTGCCCTATATGTTGTTCTTAAGAAGCATGAAACAATTGTGCAGTTCTGTGAGGAAACAGCTATAGAAATGTTCTGGGAGGGGTAGGGGGGGGATTTAGTAAAAAAAGGAAAAGGAGATAATTCTGAATAGATTCTTGCAGTCTTTGATAGGTGGCCAGAGAAGGATGGGACGTTTTTTCATGAACATAACTTTGGTTCTTTAAAAGCAGTCTGAGTACTTGCTTGGATTTGACCAAGTGAAGCCTATTAGTCTTAGAGGTTAATATTTAAAATCTCAAGATTTTGCCCCTTGTGAGCGTCTCACCCGTCCTGGTACAGGTCCAGCTCTGTGTGTAAGTCCTGTAAGAACAGCTGACTGTTCTGCCACTGGTTTACTGTTTCAAGGCATCTGACAGAGCTGTGTGCAGGCTGTCCCAGTCAATCTGACCATCTTAAGTCTGCTGGCCTGCAGGCTTGGTTGTGTCAGGGGGTTTGAGCCAGCCTGGAGCTGAGCACAGGAGGGCCTGGGTCCCTCTTTGGTTCCTTCCTGTTGTCACTGAAGCTTTGTAGAGTTCAGAGGTGTCTGATTTTGTTGGAGCTGGGGTGAATGCTAGATTAGAGAATGAAAAAGAATGAATGAAGACAAGGAACCAAAGGTTTCTTATTTTGTAATTCAGTAATTGTAGCGGAACGTAATGTGTTATTTCAGCTCCATATATTCTACATGGAGAGATGTGTGAGAAAGATGTAAGTAAAAGAATAATCAAGATGTACAAATTCTCATTATACAGAAAAACTTAGTTCTAGTGTTTCATAGGCTTTGAGTATTCAGTTTGCAATCTTAGTCATGTATGTAATGTAATTTTGCCAGTATAGCTTACATGGAAATGTGTCTATACATAAAATCATTTAGGGGTGGGTATGTATGAAGGAAGTAAAAATAGTAAAAAATTAAAGTTTCTCCAGTAGTTGGGACTAAGGCTGTGTGTACAACTCCATTTTGTTGATCAAATTTTTGGTTTTAGCTTGAATGTAGTAAGTGAGATCTAGAGCAATCTCAGAATTGAGTAAATACCTCTTTGCTTGTAATATTTTTCAATTAAGGTAAAAGCTAAGGAAAACTTGTTAATTCAGATCAGTTTGTTTATGATTCCAGGGGAGGAGTGTAATTTTTCTTTATATCAATATCATGTGCCATTACAGAGGCCAAAGGGTGGGGTTTAGCTTATTGTTGTATCTGTTAGTAATACATATAATAAATCCCTAACTAGCAATGATTTTTCTTAAGCATCCTTTAAAAGTATTTATGTAGAGAACCTGGTACTCGTAAACAGGATTAAAATGGCTGATGAATTATGTAGCAGGGCTGACTTGTTCCTGGACTAAGTCTATTTTATGACAATTGAATTATTTTGGCAAGATTTAGGTAAATAAGTTTGTTTTTTTCAAAAGTGTTTCTTTCCATATTATTTCAGTCTTGAAAATCATGTTAGCTTTTCAGCAATAGGCTCTGCAGTATTTAAGTAAGAATGATGAGTAAATGAAAACAAATCTTGACTTTGTGTTGAGATGATTTCTTTTTGAGGTCTGGTGGTGTGAATTATGCATAAATGATTATCCAGTCCCGGTATTGCCTCTTATTTTAGTAATATTACTGCAGAATTTATTTATTTTACTTAGTCTTATTGCAGAAGCAACATGATATTTTTCATGTATTTGAACTTGAATAGGATCATCAAATCCTTGCGAAAAATGTTACTGCCAACTTATCTGCAGCACTGCAGGAGGTGTGTGTTCAGAGTGCCCACGACTGCATTTAATGAGTGTTCAAACTTTTACTAGTTTCGGTGAATTTAGCTCACAATAAATGGAGAATGGAACAACATGATAGATTTATTACTATTTGTTTTTTGTAGTCTAGCTGCTGATTTTACTTAATCCTGCTTTTGTTTTTCTGCTCTTTTCTTACCTGTGAGATCTTGAAGTTTCTGTGTATGGAGATGACTAGTGAGTCCTTGCATCTCATTTTTTTCTCAACTATTATGTATTCCAGTAGAGGCAGTGCAAATATATGATATTTTACCTTTTTTTATTGATATGTAAGATTCTTACATCCCTGCAATGTTTCTTGGCAGAATTAGGGAATGCAATTTCGGTACCAGCAATATCAGCTTCAGTAAAAATTCAAGATGCAGTACTAAAACTGCATCTGCTATACACGGCATGTAGCTGATGCAGTAAGGTATGTGCTACATCTTAATAAGAGTTGAGATTGTCTCTGGAGCAGGGAGGTTACAGTACACAATGAGGTACGGTCTCTCTCTTTAGAGTTCGCTTTCAGGTAACTGGATAGTACTAAACACTTGTAATTAGACGTGAAACTCTTTGTGTGTAGGTCATCTGGCTTATGTTGGCTGAGACCTGATGTTATCACCTGATGACTGCTTAGTGGCCTGGCTGAAATTCAGGGCTGGTCTCAATTAGTCTCCTGCAGCAGAATTATCTTCATCACAATTGGCACCTGCGATGGCAGGCTCAGGAGGGAGGCCAAAGGTTTGAGCAGACATGCAGAATGATCTGAGCAGTCATTCCCAGGGGCAGGCCTGCCAGGTCAGGGCTCATGCAAATGCATGGAAGCATTAGAACTTGCGCTGTGCTGTGTTAAGGAAGAAAAGGTATGTTGGTATCTGATATGAATAATTTAGCAATTTTATTTTTAGTTAATTTTTAATTTAACTTTACTTCTTCAGTAATGCACAAAATGTATACAGGATGGTGCTTTATGTGCTTTGTGGTTATAGCAACATAATAGTAAAAAAAAGTTAGTTGCATGTAGTCTTGGCTTTTATTGCTTTGAATGACCCCTTCAAAAACATGGTAGTATCTGTGCTTGTCAGTCTCCTATCCCCTTCATTTAAATACAGTATTTGCTAATTAATAAGGTTATATGTTTGATACACTATTTACTGCTTTTTATTGAGTGGACATTGTGCATGTATTCTGCAGAAGATCAGTAGTCTGCTGTCTGTCGACTATTTATGGAAACATGTCTACGCTTGGTATGCACTGAGGAAGGCACAAGCCTACCCATGCTAGCTTTAACTTAGATGTCTGGTCTAGTAATAGTAACGTTTCTGCTCCTTTTGTGTTCTTGGGGTGTAGACAGAGAGGCCTTTCATAGCTGAGAAGGTTGGTTTGGTGGGTGAAGGTAGAAAATGCTACGGTGGAGATATAAATCGGGACAAAATATCTTCTTTGTGTATATGAGCAATTAGATACTCTACTCGGGGAAGCACTACAAGCTCTAAGTAGTTTGTATTATTTCATACTGGTTTTGAGAGTGCATTTAATACTGGGCACACTGTAGATATGTGTTATCTGACCTCACTGATTATTCTCTAATTTTAGAGCTTTTGAGTAGCTAAATTTGATGTATTAATTCAGGTTTACAAAAAAGAGTGTATTCAGATAACCCCATTTTTTGTGGTGGTACTCTATGTCGTTTTCGTGAAAAATGCTTTATATGAATCATGCTGTATTGATACTGTATTGAGATTTGACAAAGCAAGGTATACTTACCTGGAAAAAAAAAAAACAACTATGAGAGGACACATACTTAAGCTTTTATATGAACAGAATTAAGCCAAGAAGGAACTAAAAATAAGTTAAATTTAAGAGTAATTTATTTTCTTTTTTTCCTGTGACAATTTCTTTATATTACTATAATATATTTTTAATATATTTTTTTTTTCAAAGTACATGAATATTAATGGATTTGGGGGGATATTTGTGAGTATCAAGAGAAAAGGAAAAATGTTAACTGGTCCCATTTTTAAAAAAAAAAAATCAAGTACAAACTAGACCTTTTAAGACTGGCATAGTTAGAATGAACAACCTTTAGTGTATGTTTTCTTTTTATTTGTAAGGATATTTGTGTCTGCCATAACCAGAAGATTCTTGGGCGTAAAAAGGAAGTTAGACAACGCGCAAGCCCTGCTTGTTTTCCTTGTGGTCACACGTAACAGCAGCTGTAGAATACCCGCTTCTCTTACATGCATCCAGTCTGTATCTGATACAAAATATTGAGCTGTACATTTGGTATTACGTGCACACAACATGACCTCTGCGCTTTGTGCCATCTTTCTCTGGAACTGTTCATGTTTCAAAGGAGGTAGGGAGTCTGGTTGTAGATCTGTGAGATTGAATAGTGAAAGGGGTTCTAGAGGAAGTAAGGAATGTCAGGTAATCCATGTGTAAATTTTTAACAGGAGTAGATTTTAATGTCAAGTCTGGAATGGTCTGAATCCCAGAGGATAAGGAACTTGAACTTTATATAGAACACAAAAGAAGTGGTGATAGTGACAAAAAGCAGCAGAGGGGGAAAGAAGAGTGAATTCGGTGTTACCAGTGTGGATTTCATTGAATAAAAGAAGATCAAGGAGGAAGGAATTACAAGTGGGAGAGGTGAAGGATGGCCCCATAACAAGAGAGAATATCTGATTAGTGTTGATGAGAGCAAACAACTTCTAGAGAATATTGCAGAAGAATTTGCAGATTCTAGTTATTAGCTGAGGAAAATTCAGAGATGTTGGATGTGACACCTTATCAATTCAAGTAGGAAAAGATAAAAAACTCCAAACAATTAGAGTGTGAATACAGGAAGGAGCTGATGCTGGACTTATGAGCAGTCTTTGATAGAGATTACACTAATGAAGCAATTGGAAAGGTTGTATGGAGAGGGCAGGATCCCTGAAGAATTTAGGGCAAAAAAATGTCTAGAAAAAAGGAACTGCTTCTTTCAAAACCAGCAGATAGAATAAACAGAGAAAAAAGAAGGGACAATATTGACTCTCTATATGAAATTGAACTCTCTAGTACAGTACTTCTGTCCCTGTTTCAAGGCTTAATGAGCAGGCCTATATAGGCAGCTTTGTATCAATTCCATATGCAAAGCTGCCTTTATGTCAAAACATGTAACTATGCAAATGTTATATAAAGCCAAAATTCTTGTCTAAAAAAAACCTCCCAAACAAACAAAGAACAACAACAACAACAAAAAACCAACACCCAAACCAAAACAGCTAACCCTTCTCCTCATAGATGCTAGCATAGGAGTGAAGTTGGATCATGGCATCTGATGTCTTTGTGTTGGAATCATCTTTTGCAGAGTGTGTAGTTGGCTGCTTTAGAAAGCCTTGGTAGTGCTTCAGCAGAAACTGAAACTCAAAGCTACAAAACCCTTCATTTTAATTCTTAGCTGCATCTTTATCTCTTTGGATGAAGATGGGTATTTAACTAGACTCCTTCAGGCTTGGCCATAAGAATTTTAAGATGTTTTCGTTGACAGATTGAAAGGCATGAGAAAGAATTAGAGATGAAGGGCTAGATTTTGAAGAGTCATTGAGCTAAATTTAAAACTGACTTAGTCCCTCTTATGGGATAGTGTCAAAATGATGAGGAATATTTTGAGCTTTACTGGTAGGTGATGATAAATAAAGTCCTCGAGGGAGCTTTGGAGGTATCGTTCATTGCACTGGAGGGATCACATGCTCCCGGGGAGTGGAGAGGCTGTAAACTCTAAGCAAAGGACAGGGGAAGAGGAGATGTGGAGATCCAGCTGCAGTTAATGGAGGATTTGTTGGTCTGATACATGAGTATGGTAATATTTAGCTGCTATACATCAAAATGAGCTGCCTCATTGTGGACTAAGTCTGGTGGATTTAGATCGGAGCAGAATATATGAGAGATCCTCTGCTGTAGACAGAATAATAAAAGGAGAAGTGGTTTCATTGTGGAAAGAAACTGTTAATTTCATTCCTGCAGAGAAAAGGTAGAGCTTTTTACATAACAGTATAATTAATTTATCATTTATTCTCCTCCTGAGATTTTACATTTTTAAAAATTTTTTATTAAGAGATTAATAATCTTTCACAAAAAAAACAAAAATTTCAGCAAGATGTGTTTATGCTGCCCTACTATGTATACTTATAATTTGGTTTGGAGGTTTTTTAGCTTTTATTACTATCGTATGAAGACAAACTCTAAATGTGCTCCTGCTGCTTATTTTGCACTCCAAATTAAATTCTTGCCTTGTGATTTCATAACAGCAGCAAAGCGTGATAGTGCAAACCAAGGAGCAAAAAAATGGGGCTAACTTTTTTCGGTTAATGAATTTATGTGAAAATTTTAGTTTAAAATAAGTGTATTTTATGTGAACAGAAGAGAGGTCGTAGTGCTGCATGTGACTTGTGTCCATATAACATAAGAAAACAGAATTTTGAATGGAAACAAATGTGGAAATATATATAGTACATCCTTACTACTCAAATGCTGTCTCTTTCTCCTGACGCTTACCCAACAGCCCACAGTGGCAGCAGGGAAAGGTAGGCTTCGTCACTTGAGATAAAACTGTGGACTTTTTTTCCCGAGTAGTTTCTAGCCCTCCCATCCTTCATACTGAAATCTTAAGCTACTTACTGAGTTGTACGCAATTTTCTGTGATAAATACTCATTAGTTTTGTATATTACATTTTAAAAAAACTTCTTAATTTCTTAATTCTGAGTTAACATTCTGAGTCACATTGTTATGTCTTTTCATCTGGAATTTTGGAAGGGACAGGGCAACACTACACAATCATACTGATGTCTTCTTGCTAATAATAACCTAAATAGTAACTTACAGCTGGGCCCTACAGTTAAAGTGGCTCTTTTGTGAAGCAGGCTTGTACCTGTGTGTCACATTTAAAGAATGTCTGTTTGTGTCTGTTTGAAAAAGTTTATTTGGTGTTGTGACAGTAGTGCAGGTAGGTGAGAGCACCCTGTGATTCTGAGAATGAAAAGAAGTGTCTGTGCTGCCTTTGTGCTAGGTGAGGTGGGAGTGGGATTGGCAGAAGATCTGTCCTCATTTCTATGTCACATTCTTGGGTCGCTCTGTCTATTTCCCTGCTTCTTCAGTCTGTCATCGGAAGGTAAGTTTAGATAAAGCTGCCTTTTTTTTTCCTCACCTCAACTTCTCCCTGCTCCCCTTCTGCCCCCCGAAAAAANTACACTTCATCTGAAGCTTTCCTAAATAAGGGCTGCTGCACTCATTGCTTCCTCCTCTGCATAGTGCAGTCCTTCCTTTGTTGTGGCAATGATGCTGGAGACACTGGGTGACAAGTGCTTTCTGAAAACTTTTGCTGCTTCACTTATCAGCCATACTGTCTTTCCAGTTGTCTGGCAACTGAATCATTTGTGCCAATGCTGGCATAAAAGGGGCATGGGAACATCCGAAAGAGAGCAAGGACAATGGCAATCCCAAAGTAATTTAAGGTGCTTTGGAATCTCATCCTGTGCCTTCAGTACACTATTGTGCCGTATATTTTTGAGATACAAGTCTCCTGATCAAATACTTTTTTTATACCCTCTATTTACTCTGTAAATCGCATAGCAGATACAGTTACACCATCAGAAATTTGGTACAGTTCTGTATTTGAGTAACTGGTTTAGGCTGAGGCTGATATAACCTGCGTCTCCACTAGATGGAGTTCCTGGTATAGCTGTTCAAGGAGCGCCGGCAAAGAAAACCCTCCGAGGGGAGACCGGGTCTCGGGTGCGAGGCGACAAAGGGCTTGGACTCATAGGCTTGGATGATAACCTTGCTTTCTACAATGAAGAATCACGAGTAAATTTACTTATTTTTTTAAGAGGTACACTGGTTTAAACTCGTATTAAATTGAATCAGGATCAGGTCATTAGGCCTGTCTTCTTCCCATACTCCCCCATGACCCTGCTCCTTGCTTTCTACAGAATATCTAGATACTCTAGGCCAGGAAAATAAGACCTGTCAAGGAACATATATCTTCTGTTTGGAAGTGTCTCTAACTCTTTAAGGGCAGAACGGGTTTAGTTAGTTATCTTCCCCACTCCAAATACACTAATGGGGAGAAAGGGCTCTTGGCTTCTTATGGTGTACAAAATCTAGACAGTTAATATTGAATGCTTATGAAATATGCATTAAGTGGTGCTGAAGAGGTTAACTATACTACAGAGTCTTTGTGGACATTGCATATGAAATACTGGAGAAGTCAATGGACATAACACAGTGCTTAATAGAAACAGAAAATTAGTGATTCTTATTTGCCTGAGGTAAGCACAAGCCTCTGTAATGTCTTGATCTTTGTGCAAAGACCTAGTAAAAAGCACAATCTTAACTGAAACCTTAAATTAGAATTAGGGATTATGATGAGAAGACATCACTGGAAGAATGAGATGTCACCCATTAATTGAAAAGACTAGATGGAAACCCTTTTATTTAGTCTTTTTTTGACAAAACAAATTATTCTAAAACATCAGTGATATTTCCCTAGTTTATTTTAAAAAACATATCACACATATTTAAGAAAATATAATGCTGTATGGAATAAAGGCAAAGGTATTAATGATTGCTAGTAATTTGTCAAAATATGTTAATGCACCATTCTATTTTTAAGCTCATAATATGCTTCTTTCCCTGATTTGAAGTCCTGAGAGCTATTTTTTCATGTGGTGGTGGAGTATTTAGAGAAAGGACTGCACTGCTATTAGCTTCTATACCACTTGCCTGAGTTATTTTTATACCACATCAACCATTTTATAAAGGGAAGAAGAAAATTAATTCTTCACATGGATAATGTAATATGCAGTTGTGATTTTATTATTTTTTTTTTATACTTGACATCTGGAGCGATACAGTCTTTATAGTACTGTATGCTTTCTGTAAGTGTTAAATTGTTAGTGCAGGGTACTACTTAGACAAGTTTTAAGTGTAAAATGATGAGTGGTCTTGCAGGTGATCCCTTTCACATCTTTTTTTCCTTGATGGAAAAGGTTTGACTGATTAGGCCTTCTGCTGTGATAATTCTAAAGCTCAGCTTTTAGGTTGAATGTTTGTAAACATGAAATTTGAACTTAATTTTGAGACATAGAAGGTGACTATCAGATCACAACAGATTCAGTGAATGATTTTAAATGGAACATGGTATACTAAATAAGCAAGTGCATTGTAAATGAAAGAGTGTTTTTGACTTTGTACGTCAGCTGTGTGAGAAATGCTGGTGGTTCCTTTTGCTTTGTTAGAGATTCTTTGATTTCATGTTTTTATTTGCGTATTCAAGATTGATCAACACTTTGCTGTTAGTACTTTTTAAATGGCAGTGTGTAAGAACTTGTTATTTCTACATTTCTAATTGAACTCCCATAGAGGCTCATTTAGGTTGTGTAGATTGGTAGCCTCCTTCGGGTTTTTAAAAAGGTTTATAGTTGTTGTTCATTGATATCTAATTGACAATATCTGCAACCGAGTGTGGGATAACTGAGTTCAGTTACGGACCAAACAGACCAGCCCTGAGGCAACTGGAAGATGTTGTATCCTGTAGGTAAAGTGGGCTCTGCAATTGCATGCATTGATTTTTTTCGAATAAGGGAAAAAACAAATTATAATTTGCAGATGAGCTATTGAGGGGGCATATGCCGTTCTGTGAAATTGCATAGTAGTTTTAGCAATACTGTTGCTGTGCATGAGGATGGAAGAGCAGATTGTGTACAGTCATTCAGGTGCCTTTGGCAAATTTGTGGTGGTATTTACTGTATATATAGTCATAAGTTGGAATGTGGTTATGACTGATGGGTTGGGTTTGGTAGAGGAGTGTGTATGAACAAGGAAATGGCTTTAAAGAAGAGACATTGATTTTATTTTTATAAAAATAAAACACATTTTGTTACCTTTTTTCTTTTTAGACATAATGACAAGTTATCCTTGGAAGGGGTGAAAATTGGTAATGCCTTTTCTCTGCATCTTTTGAAGTAGCGTATCTCAGGCTAAAGAATGTTGTTTCTTTTTTAGGTCTCTTCCGCTACTAAAATACATGTGTTCGTTGTTGTTTCTCTGTGTATAGATGATTTGGATGGTTAAAACATTGATGTTCTTGTTTTAATAGCATGAATATAGAAATGTACAGTATTCAGAGTATTTGTGGGTCATATTTTTCTTACTTTGAAATGTGTGAAAGTTAAGGATAAAAGACCAACGAGAAAATTACTTTTACAATTAATACACCACTAATTTCTCTTGAAGTAATTGTTCAACACACGGCTTTTAAGAGTTTAATCTGTTTTATGGATGTCCTTTTAGCTGTGAAATAGTGCAACAGACGGAAGAAACTTTGCTTGACCATCACCATGTTCCAGAACTTCACTTTGGGAAATTGGATAGACTTATATAGTTCCAAGCTGTTTGGCTAGGAAGTGTGCTGCCTTTGATTTTGTCATTATGTGGAACGAGTTGGTTATTTGCCTCCTTACATAACGTATTTGTTTTTCATTAAACATTCTGATAAGGTCTTATTAAAGTACCATGTATTATTTATGGTATTTCATATGAAAATGAGCTGAAGGGAAAATTCTATCAGCTTAGGGCATTTGCAGAAGAACAGCCTTTCTGTGCTAGAAAAAAAAAAAAGAGAATGAAGAAAAGCATGACATACTCCTGTCAGAACAGGAGAGTGCTTAAGGCAGAGAGAAAAATGAAAAAGAAGAAAGGGCATAGAAGAGAGTTCTTTCCTCCTTCTTGCTCTCTCTTGCTCTGTGGTGTGTGGGGCTTTTTGTTGGTGATTTGGGTTTTGGTTTTCTGTTTGGGCGTTGGGGGGGTGGGGGTTTGTGTTACAGTCTGTGCTATTCTGTATCTGGGCTGTTCTAGTAGATCAGTTCATGATAAACTGCAAAAGCGTGGATGTTTTCTAAGCCAAAACCAGTCCCTGTCTTGTAAGTTTATGCATGATTGTCTTGGTGTTGATCGCTGAGTTCTAAATACATGGGATTTGTTGCACTGACTGCTTTTGGAAAAGAAAATTATGTAATAACTGATTCTGCTGGAAATTTTCCGTTTTGCATGAAGAAGACTTAATGGATCTAAATCAGTCTCTGAAGCTTGTGTGGGTGCAGGTATGTGTGCACACATGTAGAATGAAAAAGAATATTATTTTTGTAATAATACAGCACCTGAGTTGCAGTGTCATGTTCTGTATCTGTTCCCAGTTAAGCCGGGTCTATTGCTTGTTTTTGAGGGTAGCTTTTAATATCAAACCAGTTACACTGTTGATGAAATAGACTTCTCTTGTATGTAGGTTATTTACTTACTGTTGTTAACACTGAACTCTTGATCTAAGGTGTGTTTTTGTGGGAGTTAGTTATCCTATAAAAGAAGAAATTTTAAAGTCTTCTGCAGTCTTTTAGAAAGGAACCCCTTCAAAACCTCAGGTGTTGCTTTGAGGTTTGACCTTCTTTCATGAAGAATTAACATTTAATTCATTTGTCAAATTCTAATTTAAAAAAGTAGTATCTTCTGTTATATCTAAGTTGTATCTAAGAAAAAAGAGACCTGTAATATAGTACCTCAAGGACAAGCTGTAATATGAATTATTTGATTTGCAGGTCACATCCTACTTTATTACATAAAGACTAACTAGATCTACTAATGAATAATTATTACTCCATAAA
>VXBJ01008285.1:284652-360977 GCA_013400055.1 Nycticryphes semicollaris
CCTGCAAGAGTGGAATGCTAATACGAGGTATCACTCTCAAAGTAAAATGTAAACATTAAATTCTGAAAATTGCAAATGTAATTTTTCCATGTAACCTGATAGGGCAGTCCTTTATAATAGGTTGACTAACTGTCAAATAAATTTGTAATTTTAGATGAGATGGGTTTTAGACCAATTTAAGATACAGTCTTTATCTAAGCCTGCTCCCCTCCCCCCAGTAAAGAAGTAGGCACAGTGTCCATAGAATTTTGTGTCATTCCTAGTATTTCTGCTGCAGCGGTTACACAAATATTGCACAGTTTCACTGTAATGCTTTTATAGGCTTCTCTGGGAAACTAGATGGTGAATGAAACATAGATATCAAATTAATTTCTATCTTAATTTACTGATAGTGCTGTGTATTTGCTGGAATCCTCTTGACCAGCCAAGATTCTTTTCCTTCCCACTTTGTGCTTCCTACTTTTGTTCTTAGAAGGGGAATGCCCTTTTTATGTCAGGTGTGAGTCCTGGGAGGAAAAAAAAAAGTGTGTGTGTGAGTGTGTATGCGTGCGTGCAGAATCATAACAGGCATTCAGTCCCAGCTGGGCAATGACACTAATTGCCCAGATCTCATGGATGCCTGTGATGCAGCACGCTCACTTTCTCTCCTTCCCTATCCTCTCCAGGGATTTTTAAAATGCAGTATTTGAATTTTGGTGAGTGGTAAAGACCCTGCCCTAGGACCCATTTGACAAATGAGAAGCTGTGCAGCATCAGCACCAGCCGACTGAGCCTCACTGAGTCAATCTCTCTCTCTACTAGTCAGCAGCTACTGTTGTGAGACAAGCTTCAGCTCGCTCTGTCATTGAGGAAGTTCCATTTGCTCATCAATAGGCTGCAGGCTGTGTCTTCTTTTTTTCCTCTGTTAAAAATTCATAGTTTAAATCTACCAAGTTGCCTTAGCTGACAAATGAATGTAGGGAACTAGCGCTGGGGAAAAAAAAGGCATTCAAGAAATACTGTTTCTCACTTTAAATAATCAAAAGGAAAAAAAAAAAAAGAAACGTAGTGACAAGATAGGGCAAACGTGCTTGCATGCAAGCCCCCTCACTTGTTCTACGTAGACTTCAGAGCAACACCATGCAGCATCCCCTTACGGGTGCAACCTGCGTGGCACTGCCGAATGTGGGCATGTGTCCCCAGCTCTCCTGTGCCTTGACTTTTATGTACTTACAGCAGGTAAGTTTGCTTAACTTTTTCTTTTCCTATAGTGCCTGCTTTGTCAGCATCGTTTGGGGGATTTGTAATCTTGGAGATATTTTTTTTGTTTGAATAGACTGTATAAATGTCTCCCACTGTGTGGAGTGAATGTTGTGCCTGCATTTAAGAATGGTGAGAGTGAGTAGAAAATATGTTGGGGTTGGTTTTTTTTCCCAAGCCTTTGCATATCTTTTCTGCCCCCCCACCCCCCAATATGTCTTTATTGATGCTGTTTATAGATATTTAACACAGTACTTTGACTGCGTTTCTCGTGGATACTGTAGCAGAGTTTCAGCCATAAAGGACTGTTCTTTATTCACTTGCAGGCATAAATTATACTTCTAATGTAAATGTGCCCAATGGCAATTTTATTTAAGCCTGCTTTGAAGGCAGGAATTTTAAATCTGTGCTGAAATATGCTGCTGATTAAAATCAAGCTGATTTTTAGTTCACAAAAAAAGAGAAAAGATTTGTAAGGCTTTATCTTTGCAGAATTAACACTTCTATCACTGAAGTATATTGCAATGGGTTTAAAAAGAATGTTCGGATATCAGCAAAACTATAGCAATATCTAGTCCATTTTTTTTTAAAATTGATTGCATATAATTTTTGCTTCTAGAGGTTTTATTAAGTATTTCCTCTGCTCTCCTTCCCCAAATTATTTACTAGTTGGTACTAGTTATAACATGAAAGAAATAACTGGATAATTATTTTTTAAACTGTTGTTTTGGAATCATCATTGTATTCTACTTCTGTATTTTATAAGTAAGTGCACTGTTACAGAGAGTGTTCTAGTAAGTATGTAGAGCCGAGACAGAAATATGTTATCATGTGAAAATGATTAATCCGGTTTATTCTGTTACTTTCTGCTGAAACTTAAGGGAAAAAAATTCTAGTGCCTGCTGTAACAAATAGGGGCATTTCTTCCAACTTCTACTAGAATAGTTTATGTGCATATTGACTACCAGGAAACAGTCTCTAACTTTATTTCTGTATTTACAAATGTCTGAAAGATGGGCTACAGTATTTCATTTCGTTCCTAAAGATTAATTAAAATAGATTTAAACCTTATTTTTATTTCAGAATATTTGTTTTCTGTTACTGATGAAAGAAAAAAACCCAAGCATTTGCAGGATATAAACTGTTCTGTAGCTTTTTTTTTTTTTTTTCAGTAGTGTAGTATAAACCATTTCTGCCTTACAGCATAGGAGTGCATAATAAAAGATTCCTGCACACGCCCCAGATTATACATGTATGTGGGAGGGTTTCATATGTCTGCAATTAAAATTTGCATCACATAAATATGATGTATTTAATATTTAAATTAACTGCATGTCATAATTAAAATGTGTGTTCTTAGTAGTTCTGTATTCTGGATACATTTGGAAATTACATTTATAGATCAGCTTTAATGATCCAGTGTGACTTTTACACTTACTGGTTTTATACAAAACATACTCCTGTATTTTGTCAGATTTCTTCCTTTGAGTTTGCCAAACAACAATCTTTATGTGAAAGATCCTGCTTTTGAAAGGAAAATGTGAATTAAGGTGAGAGGTCAGCATGGCCACACAAGGAGCTGCTAAAGGAAAACATAAAGATGAGGTTAGGTGCTATGATAACCTTCCTATGTGAGCTATTGCAGTATCATTATGCAAACGCATCTACAGTATGGCACTGCTTTAAGGTTTAAGAAACTATGTAACCATAATGATTACTTTAAAATAGTGAATTCAGTTCCATCTATTCCATTTGAGAGAAAGATGAGAAGTGATTGCTAATGCACTTTACAAAGTGCTTTATCTAGTGGATAATTTTTAACTCTTTAAGTGGATTAACTGCCACAAAGGAAGTATCTCTTTTTTATTATTATTATTTTATTTTAAAGTGTTGGCTTCATCATCCAGTTAATACTATTGTCAGTTTAAAATCGTTCTGCTTTTACTAATCACAATTATATATGAGTTAAGAAGTCATTTGAATTCTTGATGGTAACTGTGACAGGTTCAAAATTCTGTGCTGGTTGCTGTTTTGGTTATTCTGGATTCCTAGAGAGTAAGATAATTATCTTAATTCAGATATGAGTTATTATTTTCTGTATTCGGTTAAGTATTTCTTTAGAAACAATGTTACCTTATCTCAAAATTATTCAGGCAGACAGATGGTACTGAGGTGACATTACCTACAGCGTGATTGTAGCATGGTTCTGGTTTAGAATAGGAAAGGGTAAGAAGTGTTTTATATTTTTGAAAACATTAATAAACTTTTACCATGACAGTCTACTTGGGGATGTTTGGGGTGGTTTTTTTTTATATTTATTCCGTATCAGATAATTTCTAGCAAATGTACAAAAATACCTATGTTTTGTATATTTATTACAATTCCACTGAAACTGTAAATGTTTTTCTCATTCTATGAAGTTGTCTATCCATCCTAAATACCGCTAACATAAAAGCTTTGTCTGGCAACTTAATAACTAGTGATTCCCCCATCTGTGGACTCTGTGACCAGTAGTATATAGACATTATGTGAGCCTATCGGGTAGAGTATTTTTTTTTCCTTTAAAAATTTTTCTTCAGATACGTCTGCTCACTTGCATCTCAATTAAAATGAATTCAGACATCTGTATTACAACTGAGATCTCTCGCAGTTGTTAAACTTTACTTTCTGTTTAGAATCTATAAAAAATAATAATCTCTATTTTTGTGTGTGTCTGTTAAATGTGCTAGTATTCTGTCACATTTAAGTTTTATAATTGGATATATGTTTTTCCTGAAAGACGATAAAAGGCATTACGTTCTTGGCAAGGTGGGCAAACCAGTCTTCCTGTCAATAAATATTAGTGTAGCCCTGAGGATGCTGGTTCTCTGTGGAGCTGGATTAATCATTTGGAAAAAATCTCTGTTTTGGTAGTCATTTAAAATTTTTTACTGGCTAAACTAACACAACTTGGTCACTTCAATATAAATGGATAAATTGTTTTCCAGAGTGTACCCACAGAAGTGCTCTGCTACTTGGGCCAGTGTTAGAAACTTAAGTATGTGCTCTGCTATCTTCTGGATTACACATGTATGTAACATTTGAAGAGCTAAGTGAGGAACTGATATTTTTTAAAGAGTTTGTGCATATAGGATGCTTTACTTAAAAAAACCCAAACAAACAAACAAAAAAACCATGAAAAGATGAACTGCTGAAAAATAAGTACAGAGGCCTAGTGCATGTTATAGATTAACTGTCAATAAGATATTCACTTGAAAAAGCCAACAGAAACTGAAGGATGCTTCCAAGTTGAGGTATTTGAAATGGTGTGAAATTATTTGAATATTCTCTTACAAAGATGCTTTAGAAATCCAGGAAGAGTTTTCTCAAACATTAAAACCAAAATGATTCTATTGGTCGTAGCAATGAACAGAAGGAGGATATATTGGTTTGATTTGCAAGGTTTCATTGCATCATTACAAAGACAGGGACAATTGAGAAAAGCGTAGATGCATTTGGGTTAGAATTTTACCTCGTGTCAATATTGAAAGATACAGGAAAAGGGAACTCACATTCATAGAGCACCCTATCATTTGGTAATATTTTATGGTGAGAGAAACAGCTAAATAGAGCTATTTTCTCTTTTTCTCCTTAATATGACACATCAATGCAAGAAACAATTTCTGACCACAAGCTTACATTAAATGCTAGCATAATGTGCTAGTAATACTTGCAGCAAAATTTTGACCACCTGTAAACTGGGATTTAGTGTATATTAATGAAGGCTTAGTTCTGTTACCTGGTATTTCCATATGATATATATTTTTGCCTGGGCATAGGGTTATTTAGTTGGTATTTTCTGAAGAAAGTAACAAAGTCAGCTGTTGTTTTGAAACATCATGTAATATTCCATGTCATAACGTACAGTGCTGCTGTCATTATTTTGAAATTGGTAATTTATTCTTTATGTTTAATGATGATAGATGT
Source organism: Nycticryphes semicollaris (assembly GCA_013400055.1). Lineage (NCBI taxonomy): Eukaryota > Metazoa > Chordata > Aves > Charadriiformes > Rostratulidae > Nycticryphes > Nycticryphes semicollaris. The sequence continues at coordinate 289,858 of VXBJ01008285.1, forward strand.
GCTTTGTTTTAAATAGTGAAGTGGTTTGTACAAAGGGTAATTCCTCTTAAATGGAGCAATTGCTCATAGTGGACATGCACAGATCGAAAACAATTGAACTGAAACTTCAATATCAACCTTTTCTGTCTTTAACAAGAAAGTAGTAGTTCCACGGTACAGCTCTTGTATCAATGATGAAAAGAATACACCATGAAAACAAAACAAAACCCAACAAACCCTCCATCTCTACCCCAGCTATTCCATTAGTGCTTACATGGTAAATTAGTGTAATTTTATTTGGGCCTTAAGCATTATGACTATGGAGAAAAGCTGAATTCCCCACTCAGTTACTTATGTCATGCTTCTGGAACCGATGATTTATAGGAGTCTGAAAGACTTTTTATCACAGTCTTTCTTCATGGCTTAATTCAACGTTGATTTATTTGGTAACACTTTCAATTGATGTAGTCAATAGTGTCAATAATGGAATAAGGATTAGAGCAGATTATCTTTGTGCTAAAATTCTGTAAAGAATTAAAATGGATGAACAATTTCTGAGTACACTTTACCTTTTTCTTATAGTGCATAAGCACATCAATTGCTAAATGCCACCATTGCAGTTAGAGTTCTAAGTTTGTCTCTTGCGTTTTGTACTTTAGTGAGTTTTCGAAGGATGAGGTATGGTAGTTGAATTCAGTGACCGATGTTTTTGGTAACACTGAATGTATCCTGAGAACACTGCCTTTCTTTACCTAGTCCATTTATAGTACTCGTTCCATGGCTCTCCTGTAAAATCAGTTAATCTGGCTTTAGCTCATGAAAATTTTAAGCATCTGTTAGCTTACAAATTGGAGTCTTTGCACAATTTTGTTCCTCGCTCTGCTATTTCATGGCAATTTTCATGTGAGAACATACAACCTCTGTTTATAACTGCATGAGTGAAAAGAAACCCACGTTACTAATGCTCACTCACCATCTGTTTTTCTTACAGCTGGGCCTTGAATAATTGTCCAGTAGCTGATGGACTGAGGGTAGGCAATCTTTTCAGGGGTTTCTGATTCATTTAACCAGCTTCACTGCCCCAAGAGAAACATAGTGCTTGTTTATTCATATGTGTAGGGTTAAAACCTGTACTTTATCAGATAAATTATAGTACTCTGTTAAAACAAACAAAGAAATTGCCATGTAACAAACAAATATCATGTGGAAGCATTTGCACCTGGGGGGCAATGTGGCAGTTCTAGGGAATTTAGTTTTGAGTGAAACCAGCCTTAAAAAGTGAGATCGTAATTGTTGCATCCAGAAATACTCTTAATACAGAAATAAGGAATGATGTCTTGATGTGCTGGTTATTGTAATTAGGCTAAATAAGATAATTTTATATTCACCAATAAACTTCGAAGCTTGTATTTGAGACTCCACCTCTGATTCAAAACAGATTTAAATGTTTCTGTATCTTTTGTCTCATAAGAGCTGTTTTGTTGTTTTGCAGAGACTACTGAGAAGTGGCTTAGAGATCAAGTGCTATAGCAGTACTCATTCTGAATAAGAGCTAGTTTGGGGCTTTTAACTATAGCATTGTCAAACAAGGTCAGTCTCTTCTCACAATAGTGAGAGGAGGTGCTTTAGTTAAGCACTCCCTCTGTGAATACTAGAAAGGAAAAAAACCCAAACCAACCAAACCAAACCTAACAACTACAAAAAACCCTAGCAAAACCCAACCCCAAACAGAACACCACCCCACCCCACCCACCCCCCCCAACCAACCAGAATCAGATAAGGAGGTTATTTGCTGCTTTGGAATATAAGAGCAAGAGCAGTTGCAAAAGAGCTTCCACGTGGCAGAAGCAGGTGAATATTTTTGTCTTAGAATCATTGCTTTTACAACTGTGCTTTTTGACCATTTCAGAACGTTTCTGCTGAAAAGTGGTGGCTGGATTTTCTGTTGTGAGCTATTTGTAAGTTGTCAGTATTCATTGGTATTTGCTAAATATGTATGTGGATGGATATTTTGTGGAAAAAAAAATATGTGCTGTGGTACTTTATGCCAAAGAAAGTATGTGTTGGTTACTTAAGCAGGGCTTTTTCTCCGGGCAACTAGTAGATATTTCATTCAGTTTATTTAGATTTTTTTTGACCAGTAGCCGCGCAAAACTAGACTGTGAAGTATTCTGTTTTTCAATGTGTGTATTTCTGAACTGGGAAATAAATACGATGTTAATATGAATTCTGCTTAAACTATTTTTAAAGTATTTAATGGGTAGTATAAATGAAAGTGACAAAAATTATGACACTAGAATTTATCACTTTGCCTTACAGAGTTAGAATAATGTTAGTGGAGAGAAGTCAACACCCTCTAAGAATCTTTGAAGCTTTCCTGTCTTTTAAAGGTGTATGTGCAATTGATTTATAAGTTTTAAAGTGTGACATGTGGTACAAGAGCTCTCCTGAGGAACTTGTGTCATTTCTTTGCTAGCATTGCTCGTTTACTTCTTGAGTTGCCTAGTGCAGCACCATTGACTTCTTGTACATTTTGCTTCCCCTCCTACTCCGTCAGTGCAGCAGCCCAGTGAATTTAATTAGAGAAAATAGCATATCTAATGCCTATTCTGTCCTGACTAGTTGTAGTTGGGCCTTTGGTCTTTTGCACTACAGCAGGCTCCAGCTGTGGAGAGATCTCACTGTATTTTGATCCTGTTCTTTCTCATTGTGTTGAACACATGCAGAATCAAGATTAGATACTGTAGTAATAACTGAAGCATTAAGTGAACTATTTTTCATTCAGAGTGAGTCCCTGATTTTTATTTTTCCCCCAGATATGGAAAGAAAGTGTGTGGTACTTTACAATTGAAATACTTAAGGTGTTCAGATGCTCATGAATAAGAATGCAAGTGCTTTCATCTGAGACGGTTTTTTAAATTTACCTTTTGACCCTTTATATCATAACATACCAAAAAATGTTGGTCTTCCGATCTGTAACATCTTGAATATGCTTTTTTGTAACTGCATAAATTTAATAGTATCATATCGTATATATTTGTGTGGTGTGTGTATATACATAAGGTTATGATATGCCTTGCTTCAGATGCTTACTAACTTGCACTACCAATTACTGTTATGTAGTTTTGAAGGCTGCTGCTTTGGTTTGATTCTCATAGCCTCTTCTTTTGTAGCTATCTTTATTCTCTCTACTGTAACCAGTAAGACTTTTATAAATTAAATTGTTAATTATAGGTATGGATTGTGGACATGGAACTCTCCTCAAGAACAAGGAGTGATAAGAAGTTTTAAAACACAGCTTATTTTTTCATGATGGCACCATCTTTCATAAGAGAGTGTGAATCTGAAGTATTTGTTGCCATGTTTCAGTAAGTGTTACAGAAGGAGGCAACAAACCTGCTAAAAGTTCTCCCAGAGAACAAGATCTTCTCAAAAACAGAGCTAGTGTGAAAATTTGGGGGGGGAAAAGAAGTCAGGCAGCCCATATATTCAATGAGTGTCCCCTCCTTTCTTGAGTTTTTTTTTCCTTGTCATGTATTACTCCTATCTCTGGGATGTTACATGGCTGCATAGCTCAATTAATGCTCTGTGGCAGGAGGAGGAAAAAAAATGTCTCTCTCTTGTCAGAAGTGAAGTTATTTACTTTCAAAAGCTGACAGAATAGCACTGCAGGGGCTTCATTTATTTCCGTTCAGAATGTCATTATTGTGTAATGCAGAGGGACTTTTGCATGCATTACAGGCTTATTCTTGTAATCTTTAGTCTGCTGGATGGCTGCGGAAGTGTAAAATGGCACACTGGAATGTTTCCCTAGTCTGATTTTTAGATTGTTCGCTTTTGCAAAACTGCATTCCAAGTGTCTTAAATACTTACTGTTTAGATGGCAATAAATTTGTTTGTTGGTGGTGCTGATGTTTGATACATTCAGAATCATGCTCTGGCCCAGCTGAAAGATTGATTGTGTCCTTAGTTACTTTTATAATATGTGTCACTTTTCCTGATGGGTAGCATATGGTCTGAGACTGCTTTTTCAGTATTACTCTTTCTGTCATACTCTTTACTTTTTTGAAGTGTAGCCCCAAAAGGAATATTTTAGTGCAGAAAGTTTTATTCTACTTGCTATTTCATTTCAAAGTTTGAGAAAACATCCAACTTTGTTGTTGTTGCTATGCGTGTACTTCAGGAGCAAGGTAATTAGTTTTGATGTTCCCTATCCAAGTTCATTATGTTTCATTGCAAGAATACAGGAGTGTTCAGAAATTGCAGTTCCAAGAGTTTGAGTTTCTTTTTCCTTTCCCTTTGCTACTATCTTTCCCAGCTCCACTTAGAATACCACACTCAGCACTGCCTGTTGCTCCATGGAAAGATTTTTGGTACATCTAAAGTGAAAACACTGATCCAACTAAGTTGATGAGCTCCTCATGCCCAGACGTCATCACCCTTCTTTCTGCCTGCTTTGGAAAAAAAAAAAAAAGTGCCCCAATAGAAAGTCAGTAAATTATTTAATTATTAAATTTGGAGAGGTGTCACCTTTTCAGTGGTAGTTGGTTTATTTTTATGTTGTTAAGACTAACCACACTTTTAGTAAGTTTTTCAGTTTCTTTTTTGAAGTGGTGAACTAAAAATTTTTTTAATTCAAATGTTATTAATTATTAGTAGTAGATTTTATTTGAACACAACCTGTCTTTAAATGAAAGGACAAGGATTCTACTTCTAAATGGGCTGGCTTGCTTCTTTCCTTCTTTTCCTTTATTTGCAGACATAAAATCCAATAAATTTCTATTGCAGTTGCAGGGCTTGTGGGAGAAAAAGGAAAGGAAAAGTACAAAGCTATTGGGAAGCGTCGAACGTGGAGAATGATGAAGTACATTTCATAGCAGCCAATTCCAACCCCAAAATCCCTGTTGTGCAGGAAGGCTTTCCAGCTCACACAGGAAATTCAGCCATTGCACAGCATAGTATTAATGATTTATACACACCGCACCACTGCTTTTGTTCACTAGCAGAGCCAGGTCGTGTTAATAAAGGAATTTCAGGGAAAAGGGTCCCAGCATGCTGAGTTGTTTTGCTCAATGCAGTGGATGCTGCCATCATAAATCAAAGGAATTTAGTGCTTTACAACCTTTCAGAGCTGCTGAGGGTTAGGTTTTTTTCTTTTTTTAAATCTGATTCACCTAGGAATATTTTTTTATTTCTTTTCTGTAAAGAATGAATGAACTACTGGATGAGATCTGTCTCAGCTGTTTTAGGGATGATTGGTTTGCTTCACCATGGCATTATACTTCCATTTGTTTTGCATTTGGTATTTATGCTTTATGGTCTTGTCTGTGGAAAGAGGCTAGTTTTTATTAACACAGAGAGATGCACATCACATTATATTCTGCCTTGTTTATTACAAATAACTAAATTAAATGTAAAGGCAAAATAAGTTAGCAGTAACCAAAGCAATTTTGTATTTATCTAAAATAATAGATATTTAACGCTAAAGCACCTATAATTTTAAAATCAAGGTAATTTTTGTTAGCAAAAATATGCTTCCCTATTCTTTGCAATAAGTGTGTTAGCTTTCAAAGGGTCTTCTCCCGTCCCCCCCCGCCAATCTGGGAACTTTGTTTCCTAATAGCAGCTGCAGAATTGGGCACTTAATTTTATATTAAATCACATACTGATTCTTTTCAAATGGTGGATAAATGTTGGTGTTACTAAAGAAAATGTGTATCTACACTTGACTGTAGAAATGAAGATCAAGAAGGATTTAAAAAAAAAACACCTCTCACATTCTGATGTGAAATAGAGCATTAAAAAATGTTATGGGACACTCTTCTAGAAAATTAACTAATAAACACTTGGTTTGATACTTGTGGAATCTGATTTTTACTTTCCATTACTCTTCTACAAAGCGGGGGTTGTAGAAAATAATTACAGGAAACATATCTTGCAGTTAAGGAGCTTGGCTTTCCAGGGCAGTCTTAAGACTTTGTATTACACAGCAGGTGCAGGTTTTGTAGTCCGTTTGGATCATTCCGTCTCATTGACTCATGTAGCTTTTGCTTGCAGAAATTGTGGGTGCCCTGTCCTGGCTGTGGTATGTGAGAAAATATGGTTCCCTCGGAGCTTTGTGAAAGTCAACAGTGTGGGAATCAGTATGGTTTAAATCTGCGTAATACTGAGAAGGTCTTACTGGTTGTAGCTTGTTCTGTAGTCTGAAGGCAGGTAAATGCCTTCTTTTCCGTTTTCATCACTGGTTTAAATATCACATATTAATATAAAACAGGTGCCCAGTAAATGAAGTTTATGTTTATAGAGTACCATTTTTGTATTTGTTTGTCCTCTGTTATTTGGGTGCATGAGTGTTTCATTGTATTTAATTATGTCTGTGAGGCACAAGACAACAGTCAACATCTGCTCTATTGTTTCCTTGGTTTACAGATAGCTTGGATGGGTTATTAAACAATCTATTTTTCAAACAGAAAACAGGGAAACAAGCTGCACCCATAATATGTAATTTTGTAAAGGTACATTATGTAATTAGTTGTCTAGTATTTGCACAGTAATCTTCTATTTATGTTGAATAAATGCTACACCATTAAAAAATGTTATGAGACTGGGCAGATTTTATTTAATAGTGAATTTGTAGTTTATAATACATGAGTTTGGCTGGTTTCAGCCTACTAAATTGATTTTGTCATACATTTAATATCTAAATAATACTTCTGAGTTGTGAATGCTGATACGAACATTAGAAATGTGTATTAACTTTCAGTTATTACTAAAATTGCTACTGATGAACTCTTGCTGATTACAGAAAAAGTATTAGTTAACACTAGAATTATTTTTAAGTAAAAATTTATACTGTTGCCAGAGCATCACTTGGGAAAGGCAATGCTCAAACTGCTCTTACTCAGGGCAGAACCAGAACCTGGGTACCCCCCTGCCCAGAAAAGTGGTCCCATACGATCAGGGAGACAGCACTGTAAAACTTGACTCTTCTACAAATGGATTCCCTGTTGGAAGAGTCTTTGCTTCATTATCTGTCACCTGTGTTAGGTTTCTTCCTGTAGCACTGATGGCCTCTATACTGTCTCTAGATGGATGAAGGTAAACGAGTGAAAAATTCCAGCTACACAACATGTGATTGGTTTTGCTCAAAAATACAGAAGGAAATTTTGCGGACAGTGATGATAAACAAATACTGAAATTAGGCCTCAAGTGTATTTCATCATTGCTGAAAGTCACCTATTAAAAAAAATTTAAGGAAAAACATGAGTTTGTAGTATTTTCATGGCTATTGAGCTGTCAATATGTACTGTTCTAGAGCTACAGCTATCTACAGCTGTTTCTTACATTGTGTACTTTTGAGGCCTTTGAAATGCTGTTAATGTGATGTGGCGGGTTTATGTACACAGCTTTTATATTGAAATTAAGTTGTTCAATATCACTTTAAAATGAACTAAACTACCCCTTGTATGTACATAAAGAACTGAATTCAATGGGGAAAAAAAGGTATAGTAAGCATAGTTACTCAGGAAAGTATGCATTAACAACACATGTAGGACTTACAGTTCAGGTGCTTGTTAAAATGTAATTTTGCGAAATGGCTTTCATTCTTTAGCATCAAATGAAAATAACTCACTCTTTTCATTTCCAGGGCTTGTTAGAAATACCTAGTAATCTCCCTCTCACCTGTCCCTGTGCATCAGCAGCAAAAGATGTAAATGCATAATAGGGATTTCACCTCTGTTTCTTCAAGTGTCAGTAAATGCTCCTCAATTGATATGGAGTATTACGATTGCAGTTTTGACTCTCCACAAACATGTGACAAAGGGAAACTCAAACAGGAACTTCTAAATACAGTTCTCTAAAAAATGAAGGGGTAGCAGGGTAATGCTGTTTGTAAGAACTTTGTTTCCAAGGTGTTTCCAGAAAGCCACTGCAGGGTGTGGGGTGAGGGAGCTGTGGTTTTGTTTGGGGATTTTTTCTATAATGTTTTTTGTTAAATGGTTTTGTAGGCTGTCTCTCTTAAACTGCTCACTCTAAACAAACATCTGTGTTTGCATACAACCAAACAAACCATGCAGGTGTCTTAAAATGCATCCGTGGGAATGGAGCATTCACAGGCGTTTTTCTGGTATCCAATGCAGAGATGGATTTTAATGGGAAAGAAAATCAGCATCAGTTCTGCTGGGATAGATCAACACAATTTATTGGCTTTAGAATGTTATGTTTGGTTTTGCGGTAAAGTTAATGCATTGTCCAGTCTATGTGCATTTTCTCTCATCATCATATTCTTGCTTGAGAGTAGTTTTAAGTGCTTAATTACACTACAATTATTCAAGTAGCGTGTGCCCACTTCCAGCAAAAAATGAACTTTAAAACTGCTTTATGGAAACTCTAAGTGAAAGTGTTATGTTCATGGATCTATGAAGGAAGCTGAGTTACAGCAGGCGGCATCTGATCTGTGGTAGTGGTGGACACTGTTTATTGGCATAGCTTCATAAGGAATTAGGGCTATGGAGCACAAAGCTGTTCAGTTTTGTTTCAGTGATCTTAAAGAGTAAATGAGGCTGAAGAGTAGAGGATAAGAATTCAGGAAACGTAGCTCATTTATTAGTATGACAAATGGCCAAATAGATCAGTAGACAACGGTTTGTTAACTTTGGTTACTTATGCAGTAGTACTAGATCACACAAGTGTTTAAGGAAAGCAGGCTATGAAGGAGACGTATCACTAAGAAAAAAATTGAGGGAGTTGTAAAAACTTTTGAAAATAATTTCTGTAAGAATTCACTAGTCCTCGTTGAGTCATTAATTATCTTGAAATCTGACAGTTCTGTAGAAGCAGCGATGTAGCACTTTCCTGTCACTGCAGTACCAGAGAAATAATAAGAGTTCCAATAATAGCATTTATAATCCAGTTGTACAAAAATTATGTCTCTGGGGTCAACAGGATGTGAATGTTCAGTGCAGTTCATGTTTGCTGAGCAACACCAGTCAAAACTTGTAGGGGAATGTTGTTGCATTTCTTATTTTTATTCAGTCCTGATGTTCAGTAACACGCATTTTAGTGTTTTGCATTTTCACTAAACAGGATCATGGCTTGCATTTCTTCTGGCTAGGGACGGATTGCTATTCAAAAACTGTGAGAAAAGGTGAGACACTCTCAGTCAAAGAATTTGAGTTAAATTTTTGTGTCTGATCCCTCCTGTGTTGCACTGCAGGAGAATCGGGCACATCTCAGGTCTTAGAAGGGGACTGCTTACTCGTCGTCTTGCTGATATCCAGCTTAGTATCAGCTACAGTACTGGCTTTCTTCTCTACACAAATTTGTACTAGTCCTTTGCTGGTGCGCTCAAGGGCACTAACAATGGTTGATTAAAACCTAAATGAAGGTGAGATTAAAAAGGCTATCCTTTCTGTATTCCTTTCTAATATCAAAGGAATTAACCAAAAGTAAGAATGTTGCTAAGTGGATGATAGGAAAGGTTTCTCCTATCCGGCATGATACATCAGTGTTACGATTTTCCTTTCTTTGGTGCTTATTCTGTGGTGATCTGTTACTCTGATCAGAAGCACAATCCCCATAGGTTTATATTGTCCTGAGAAAGTTGTGAGAGAGAATATTAGAAATCAAGTATTCACATGAATTCAATGTCAGCTGTGGTAGCTGAAAACCCCATCTGTTTAGCAGGAGAGTTACTTAGGACTGGAATATGTAGTGAATAAGTAGAATATTATCAAATTGTCTTGGGAGAGGGGAGGAAAGAACATGATGTGATTCTTTAAGGTGAGATCTATTTACTGTAGTAGTGGGAAGTGTTGATGAAGCTTGATCCAGGGAACTGTATTTTTTCCACGTAGTTTTCCTGTGTATTAGCTGTTTGCATGAAGATGTCTGCAGAGAGTACTAAAGCGATTCCACTCACATTGACTTGCCCTCAGTCCCAGGCCCTCAGACTGCAGGCAGAAGAGATCCAAGCCGTCTCGGGAAAAGGCAAGTGCTGTCTAATCTGTTGGTGGGATCAATCACACACAGCAGCTACCTGTAAAACATCAGATGGAGTTTAGGAGCAGCGGCTGAATTGCTGAACATGGCGTTAAGTGTGTCTCCAAGCAGGTATATTAGGATATACCTATGAGCCTGAATGGACTTCAGCTATGAAGTAGCAATAAAATTGAAAAAGCTTTCTTAACTTTGTGGTATTCACATTTGGAGGCAAAGTCGTATCATCATCAGTCGTAACATCAAATCCTGCTTGGCTCAGGTGCTCCTAGCTTGTAGTTCTGGGGTAAACTTCAGTACTTCAAAACTATTGCTAATGTCTTGAATAGGCTGAATTATAGCTTGCTTTAGACTAATGCCTTCAAGTCTTGGTATTTCATATCTGGAGAATATTCTGTTCAAAACAGAAATTCTCTCTGATTCCTTTAAAGACCTGTAAGGTTTTATTGCTTGTGGGTTTGAATAGTTTATTTCTCTAAGGCATCCTGCTCACTTAGGGTATCTACCCTATGCTGGTTTCTGCAATCAAACCGTTGCACTTGGCATAGTAGGGTGCTTGAATGATGTATTTATACAGGCAGGAGGCATGATTTAATACCATCTCATGATTCACCATGCAGTGCTATTAATATGAACTTTACTCAGGGGAATGAGTAGTTGTTACTTGTCAGCAAATCCCATGTGTATTAAAGGGGTGAAGTTGTATTGAAAGATCCTCACAGTGATACTCTGCTTTTCCCAAAGGAAGCAAATGAAAACTGTAATTTGATGAATAATGAATGTGCTAATTGAGGTCAAGAAGAAGTCATAGCTTCCTGTAATACGGTAGTCAGAGTAGCCTGACTACAGCAATAAAGAGAAGTCTGAGCAGATTTGGCAAGAAAAATATGTGGCTATCTATCATCTCCACACCCTGAAAGACGACAGTGACAGGCATGTAGTCTCTCTGTTCTAGAGTACACCGTTATTTTGCTGATATGTTGTTTTATGCACGGTCATGTCAACAAGAAGATGGCCATGAAACCCATTCTGAGTGAGACTGGTTGTGTGGTCAGGTACTGGGAAAAATCCTGTGTGGAATAGGATGATGATCTCTCATGGCATTGCTTGGGTGTATCAGCAGGGTTCATTAAGAGTGGATATTGATTAGAAGTCAGTCTGTTACTGATTTGCAAGGAAAAATATATTTTGTTGCGGCTGGTCTGTATTTGCAGTGTACCCCAAGGGGAAGGTTACGGCTTGCCTCCTACCTGTTGGAAAAATAAGTGCAAAACTACATACTTGGGCATCTTATATCCAGCACACGAAAGAGAAGAATAAATGAATGAGATCAAGGAAGATATGTGAAAGTATGATAGTAATACACATTTTGTGACACATATCTATATAGTCTGTCTATTTTAAAATAAAGATGCATGTGAAGTTGCTTATCGTTTGTGCCACTGGAAGATGGATGTCATTTTCAGTAGTTTGGCTATGTAACTGCGTGATGTCAAACATGCATGAGATCTTGAAAGTGTTTGTTACGCATTTCATAAAAAATTTTCAGAACTGCTTAGCTTCACGTAGATTGGAGGCTTATCTCAACTGTTTAGGAAATGGCAGATAAATTCAAGAGAAGAGTATGAAAGATATATCTGAAGTAGCCAGGAGATGGAGAAAAAGAGTTTGTTCTTGAAGAAGACAGCAGTGAAAATGCAATGGATTTGGTACACTATCCAGCCCATGGGAATTATGTAATAAAAGCCAGTAGGAATTCCATAAGAAAAAGAAAACAATGCGGTGCTCATTAAGACATAAGGAGCATAGTTGAGGACCTTTGCAACACATCTTCTACATTGTGAATAAGTAGTAAAGTAGGCATGTCAAAAACAACTTGTGGTAGTTAAAGCAATAGTGTTTTCCTCCAGTTTTGCAGCTGACTTTTCTGGGTGATCCAGGACAATGGGAGTCAAACAGAGGAACTCCCTTCACAAATAGAAAGGCCATGGGGCTGTTGATTGAAGGAGCTGCCCTACAAATGGCTTGCATCACCATATGTGCTGCACCACTTTTTGTCGCTGTAAATGATGATTTTCTGTGTTACTTGCATTAGTGCAATCTTACCCTTCTTCCTAGCTCACTGCTCAGCACATTACAGAAAGGAAATTCCCAGATTCATCCTGGCTTAATTTTGCTGGCACAAAAAGACAAATCTGATTGCCATTCAGAATTTTTCTGTTTCATGTGAAAACACAGGTAAGTTGAAAGGCACGCAAAGCCATTTGTTTGGTTTAGGGAGTAGTGGTTCACACATTGTTCTCCAGCTTTGTGCCATGATATGTATAGATGATGACAGCTCCTTAGGTTTCTATGGTAGCCAAAGGGAAGTCCAGCCACAGAGGTATCCCTTAACTCCCATTTGTTGAATCTGTTTCCTCTCTCTAGCATACATTTATTGCCTGTGTTAGTGAATGTGTTTTGCGACTTGCTGAAGGGTGAATCAGACTATCTGCTATCAGGAGACTAACACGTATCTCTAGCTCTCTAGTCTAAGCGGGAACTGAGGTATCTGTGGATGTAGAAGAGCACAAACCATTTATGTAAAAATCTCTACCTTTGCATATTCCTAAAAAAGCAAATCTTTCAATTGTCCATAGTAGTAGCTGGGGTAGGAATTGGCTGAAGTGAGTCCTTGATGGTGAGGACAAGTACTGTATAGTTGCTGAGGCTGTAAAAGGATGTGTTGTGGGACTATGCAAGGAAGGAAAGGAGATGTGATCTTTATGGGAGCATTCTAAAAGAAAAACAAAGTAAACGTGGTGTTAATTAGCCAGAGAGACACAAGGCAACAGGTGACTCAGTGCCTGGTACTGCCAACAAAAAAGAAAGTTTGGAGTTTGTCAAGCCAAAGAAAAAGGATTGATCATGTACTCAGACACCAACATCTGCTGAGATACTGCACTTCAGGTAATATAAGACCAATTGGCCTAGAATGTGAAAGCCTTGATTTTTCTAGGGTTACAAATTTCTTTCCAGAATATGCTCCCTAAGTTTTTGTGTGAGATGATCCTGTTTTAAGCTCTCAGAGTCAGTAGGACTGAAATTATTTCTCTTTGATATCTCTTAAATTTGCCACCGTTGTATGCTTAAAAGAAAAAGGTTAGGAACTTCAGCAGTACTAACACATTGTTGGTTTCTGAATGAAAAAATCAGCTAGGTTCATCTTGAACTGCAGCTCCTAAGAGCTAATCTAATTTTCAAATAGAAACTTTAGGTTCAGAAGAAAAATGTGTTAATAGCACATGTGCTGTATCCCACAAGTGTTCCTCATAGTTGAAAAAGGTGACCTCTCCCAGTTGTAAATGGTTTCTGTATCTTTGCACTATATACTAATGTAAACAGAGATGCTTAAACTTGGCAAACTCTGACAGCCACCATGCTTGTGTGAGATCAGTACATTTCTTTGATTTGTTTACGTGATATTTTCTACTTTAGATATCACTGAAACACCCACTTTGTATTTGGCTTCTACTGTTAAGTGTAATAGCAGTTGGCTGGGGAATTGGTACTTGGCATGAACAGCTCCTACATGTACTTCAAGCTTAGTCTTAGAAGAATGCAGTAGAGTCAGCTGAGGACAGAAGTCAAGTCTGGACAGCAGTTCTGGTGCCCTTGAAGAGCCTTTGATCCCAAATGGTTTTTGCAGAAAGGTGGCAATAGTCATTGGAAGACAATTGCAGTAGTTACAAAAGTGGCAGCAGTTATGGTTGAGAGGGTGAGGGAAGACATGCAGGATGGCTTTTTCTATTTACAAGTATTTCATTTAATGCCTGGATCTACTTACCTCACGCAATATTAATCATTAGGAGCTCGCCTTCTTTGTCACAGCATGCATGGCACTGATCTGGTAATACTTCTTTAGGGACAATAATCAAAAGTTGCTGTGGATGATGGAAACTGCCAGGAGACTTGGTAACTACTTTATTCTCAGTTCTGGGTTTTCTTTTATCAGAAAACATTGAGAAATCTTAAAGAAAAAATTGAGAGCATCTGGAAAATAGGAAAGGTGGCCAGGAATGGGAGGCTTGAAGAAGAGCTTAAAGAAATCAAATTTGACATAGCATAAGCTATGAAGTGGGTGCCAAAGTGGTACCTGAATTATTTATGATCTATGAGATGGGAAAGTTAGGCCAGTGTTGGAAGGAAGTAGAAATGATTTGAAGTTCATTGGTGTTGTATAGCATTTGGAAGAACCATTGTTTGTGGTATTTTGAGCTAGATACAGACATCAAGAATAATTAATTATTTGGCAGAAAGATGTTCTAAATAGATTACTTTTGTCAGGATCTGATTAGAGCATACATCATTTATTGGCTGATGACTGCATTGCAGGGATCTGTCTTTTTCCAGGCAATGTAGCTCCAAGGAGGTTGCTAAAGTCTTTTTTCCCTTGAGCCATAGCAAATCTGCCTTTGCCTATGGGAACATTTCAGTCATTGTCTAAAGCACCATTACAGTATTATATGCAGGTGGGATCAAAACCTTGGCCCTTCTTGCGTGATCTTAATTTTTCTCGTTCTGCCTGAATGTGTCCGCCAGTTTTCAGGCGTTACTTCTGGCTTGCTCTCTGTGTGCATCTGTACTGTACGGTGGTCTCATTTCAAATTACTTTTAGCAATACACAGTGAAATCACTATTAGAGCACTCCTGTCAGTAGCTTTAGTTCAGTGCTAAAACATAAAATTACGGTATTAAATTGCTGGACCTGGAGTACTTCTGTATTTTATGACCTTCTACTGCCACCTTAGCTTGCTTAACCCGTGCTATTCACCTTTAAAACCAGCTTCTTTTTAGGAGGGAAGTTCATAACAAGACTATCCTGTCAGATTTTGCAAGTTTGATTGTTCAGTCAATTTCTGTGTAGAATAATTGTAGTCTCTTAAATTAACCAGTTCAGATAATGCACTGGTTCATTGGTGCAAAATTGTCTTAAATTACCAAATTTTAAAAAGGTGTGTGTTGTATGAGCTTCTTAGCTGTGGTTCACATGGGATTTTTCAGTCCAATGTGACTAGTGTCTTATATTGCTGTTAATTTTTAAAACTGCAGATTGATTTTCATACATTAATACATGACTTTTAGAAAAGTTTTGCAGAAATTAAATAAGATTGTATGTTCTATTTATGTGTATATATATTTATATATATAACTAGTATTCATCTGTTTTCTTGTTCTTCTTTCTTGTTCTTCATTTTTAAAATCAGTTTTCAGTTTCAGAAAAGTCTTGAAAATTTGTAATGAAATAAAGAAATAGCTGGGTTTGGAAAGAGATAGCTGACAGAAACATGCCTGCCATTAACATACTGAACATGGCTGAGCATGTCACTTGTTTTGTAATGGCATGCTAAATTTCTATAATGTAACGAAAGTGAAAGCTCTATAGTTGTTTAAGATCTCCCCTTTTCCACCCACATGCGTACTTAATTTTTTTGCAAGGAGTAACAATCGTGGAATAGGCAGGAAGTAAGTATTGTCACCGTCAGTGGCTTCAGACAGGTGGTTGAAGTACACAGTACTGGCCATTCCAGCTTTGTCTAGCAAAGACATTTAGACTCATGCTTAACCTTAATCATGCTTGAGGTCCTGCTAAAGCAAGACAGAATTGTTAGCATATTTAATACTCTTTTGGCTTATTCTTTAAGCCCTCATCACTCCTTATGGTCAAATTTCATGTGTTCAATATATTCTTGCAAAACAGGAGTGACCGTTAATGCTAAGTAATAGTGAACTATAAAACAAGACAAATTTCGGTTTTGTGTGGCTGGGAGGGAGAACGAATAAACGTGTTGGTATAAACTGGTGAAGCTGATGTAGTTGCATTGGCGTAAGTTCAGAGTTTGGTACGGGGCGGAGATGCGAGTAAAGCTGTATTGTACTTCTGTGGTTTTGATTCACAGAGGTTTGTGCGAACTTAGGTAGCTGGTGCACACATGGGACATCATCAAAGAGCCCAACCAGAAAGTCAGAGCTTGGATTTGGAGTGCCATACAGCTATACATTTAGAAGCATGTTGTTATAGTGAGGCAAGCAAAGCATCTTTTCATTAAAACAGGTAAATACAGCTTATTTTCAAAGTTTATTCTTATATATTATAATTTACAATGTAGTAAATATAAATGCTTTTTAGACACTTGATATTTTTATTATTCTTGAATGTTTATACTGCTTCTTGCAAGGGATTGGAAGGGTCCTCCTAGAAGTTGCTGAGTTCAGACTACCCACTACTGTTGGCATGATTTAATTTTCTTATATAATCTATCTGGCTGTGTTACTGTAGATTTGGAAGGCTGATCTAAGCCCTCACTTAGCCAACACCAAAATACTTTTTAAAAATAACTTGAAAAAATATTTTCAACCTAAATTTATTCAAAACTAGTTTTTTCCTTGATTTTTAGTGTCTGGATTGTCCTTAGCTTAAACAGTCTCTTTCTCCTACTGTTTTCTTCCCTGTTGACAGATTGTTTTGCTAGGATTAAAAAAATCAAACTCTCTTAGGTCCCTGTTACAACATATTTGCTCTCTTTCCCTGAGTAACATGAAAAAGACTTGCCCTACGTTTGTTGTAGTTTAACTTAAACTTTTTTCTTTTTTTTTTAATAATGTGAATGAAGAGAACTGTATGCTATTGAAAGTACCTCTAAGAAATTAAAAATTACTTGAAAAATAGAATTAATTAGGAAATACTGATAATTTGTCTTTTCATATATGCATCACACTAACAGCTCAAATTCCTTAAACGGATGCGATGAGGTCCTGCTTTTTTTCCTCCTGAGTTTAAAACTGAAGTGTCTGTTATTAGCAGAAACATAACCTTATGTTTTGTATTATTGAATTTCATCCCATTTCTATTAAGGCAGACAGTGAGGATGAGGAATTCTTTCTATATGATATTCTTACCCTTCTCAGTCTTGACAGTACCTTGTAACTTTGTCATCGGAAACTTCATCAGCGTGTCACCTCATGCCAAAATAATTTATGAAAATGTTAAGCAAAAACTGTCCCAAAACAGATCACAGAAAAGCTTCCCTCGAGCCTGTGTTTTCCTGTACAAATCATCTTGCTCTTTTGGTTTTCAAGTACATACATGCTGAAACAAAAAACCGACTGGGTATTCTACAGAGCAGTTTACCAGTCCTTACGTATGTCAGTTGTCCCGCTGGAGTCATTTGAGTAAAGCTTGCAGAATCCATTTTATAACCTCCATTCCTATGTGAAAGAGATCTTCTTTCTTTTGAAATACAGCTCACTCTCGTAGACCAAACAAATAAGTAATAGTTAAAATGAACTTTTTTATAGAAATGAGCTACTTGTAAATGAGTTGTAATGGCAACTCACTTTCTCATATGTGCCTTTTGTTTATATATTTCTATATGAAAGTTAGTAATTGATTTTTGTATTGGAATTTATGCAAATCTTTTGGCAAACCCCACAATGTGTCAGGCTACTGTGTGCTTAATAATTAAACTGCAGGGCTCTGTTCCTTAATAAGAAAAGAGCAAGAAATATGATTAGTAGCCAAGCATAGTCAAATAACCAGTGTGAGCAGCATTATCCCTAACAAAAAAGTGAAGCGCTTCTGTACCAGGAGATGGAAGTAGGTAAGCATCCCTACAGCATGTGACAGTTGCTGTCCTCATTGGCAGTCTCTCAAAAGAGCAGTACAGAGGGTCACAATTCAGCCTCTGAAGTCAGAAATGGCATAAGGCTGGTAGTAACAAGAGCCCACCTGCAGCTGCTGAGGTAGATATCTAAACCATGCAGCAGGGCTGCCTAGATGCATGAGAATCAATTACTGAAAACCTTTCACGATGGTCAAAATGTGACATTAAATAATTGAGTATCACATCAAATCTTTTCTGCAATTAGTTATCTGGGAAAATGCAACAAAATCAAGTAGCTGAAATTAGTGAAGTACCTGGTTATTCAAAGCCCATAGGAGAGGATTTATTTTTTGTTTTACCTGTAAAGTTTTAAGCACCTAACAAATTCTTTATTGAATTAAAACAAATCTCGCTTAGTTGCAATTCTTGCCATTAGTCAAATCTGCAATAGTATGAGATACGATACATATGAAGCAGGTATTAATGACTAGATTTGTTATGTCTAAAGTAAAAATTATTAGCTGTAGAAGAGACTGTCTTGTGAGCAGTACAATAAAAAGAAAATCTGTTTTGTTTAGAGGGTGAGACAGTCTGAAGTTTGCTCTCTCGTGTCTTACATTAAGAGTGTAAGTTCAGTTCAACAGATAGGAAATACTCTACAGATGAAATTCGTTCTTTCTAAATAAGCCATGATAAATGTAACAACATAGATATTGTGAAAGGTTAGAAAAGCCATTAAAATATAACTCTAATAGAAGCAGTTAGCTTGCATTAGTTACCTCAAATATTCAAAACAAGCAAGAAAAATATAATGAATCAAACCAGAATATGTGTCCAGTGTAACAGACTTTAGTTTAAACTCTCACATGAATATTGTTTAACAGCTTGCAAACACAGGGAAACGTTTATCTACTCAATCATGATAAACCTGATTATTTTATTTTTTAAATGCCTTCTGATAGTAACTGTTGTCATGTGTATGCTGGAACTGATAGGAAAATTAATTCTGATCGGTAGATCTGTATGGAATTTGATCTGTGTGTGTACAGCACTTAAAAATCTGAACTGATAAAGAGTAGTTGGTTAGTCATGTTACTTAAGCTGATCCCAAAATAGCACTTTCCTTTTTTGGTATAGTTAGGTTTGCAGCTGTTGTCTCTATCTGTTGTCTCTGAAGAAAATTTTAACATTAAGAGTTGCTGACGTCAATTTTTTTCTTTTTTTTACAGCTGATGTGGGCTTTGCCCCTGACAGAAGTTATTTGGTTCTAGCTCTGAGTTTGGAAGAAGTTGGTGTATAGATTTTCCCCTAACTTTCAATTGATGTGTTTAGATTTAGTGGGAGTAATACTATCACTTAAACCATGTTGTCGTCTCAAGGAGTTTTGCTACATCCATATGGAGTGCCAATGATTCTGCCGGCAGCACCATACTTCGCTGGACTTGTTCAGGTAATGCAAGGCCGCTTCCAACAAGCAACTTAACTCTAGTGCACTTAGAGTAATAATTGGAATTTTTATGGTTGAGAAAGCAAACACTTTTAATACAGGCAAAAGCTCTCATGTAGTCAGTGAGAAGACAGTAGGAAATCAAAAAGATGGATCACCCTAATCTGTGTATTGACATCTCTCATGGCTGAATAAATGGTGTAGTTGAGCTATATTTGCTTGTATTGATTTGTCTGCTGCTTAACATTCATGCCTTTGCTTCACGAGGTTGACCACAGGGCAGAGGATTTGCTATCCATCGTAGGTTTCTGAGGGAGTCAGCATTCCCACGGCAGGTCATAAGACAAAGTAACTTACCATGATGTGTTTAGGTTAAGTGTTTTAGCACAGAAAATAGGAATAGTGTTAAATATGCATTAATTCATATGTTATGCATCACACTGAATAAGAAAGGGTTTGTGATTTTGTGTTTATAGAAACAGATAACCTTCACAGAATATTTATGCACATCATCATAATTCTTTTGAGCCCTGAAGGTGTAAGATCTTGCTTCAGGGCAAGAGTTCTCTATTTTAGAAGTTAACTGGCAATTACTAGATTTAGTTGTTGTGTTGTCTGGTTTTGATTTTGTTATATTTATCAAGAAGTGGTACTACTGAATTTTCTGCTGTTAGGGTTTTGAATAGAACATGTGGACACTCATCAAGCAGAAAATATTCTGTTATTTACAGTATTGAGAGACAGTAAGAAAGAATTTAAGTAACACTTTCAAGCATTGACAAAAAGAAAAAAACAAACCCCAGCATATCCTATAAATGACGGTAGGTAGACATGCATTAACAAGGTTGAGAGAAACACATGTCTCTTACAGCATTTGTGTGTCATGCTGGTCATCAGTCAAATTAACTGTGGCGGAGATGGAAGTTTTCCTTCTGCTGCTTTACTACAACAGTTAGCTGGCATAGAGGGGGGGAATCACAGCATCAAAGAGGTTTTTTCCCATATAGGTCCATTAAGTAATCTAAGTTGCATTCTTTGCTTTAGGCTTAATATCAGACACATATATCTAAGACAGAAATAGATCATTGCAGAGTGGCCATTATCAGGTATTGAAAAACAGCGTCTTCTGGGACGTGCAAGCTGGTGGTATTTTTTTTTTATGCAATGTGACACAGTAGAACACTTGAACACATCAAACAGCCCATCATATCCATTAGAATTTGGGTGTGAAGGTCAGATGCTAGAACTCAGACCCTGTGCCATCCTGTCCAATAAATAATTACAAGCAAATCGTGCCTTTCAGTCTATGCTGATTGATGTTGAAATTGCTTTTGAAAGTTCTCATAAGTTCCTGTTATAGATTAAGTGCCGGTGTAGGAAAAATAACTGCACCCAACTGAAATGGGTGAATGTAATCAGGTTTAATGGACTTGAGAGCTTGTTGGGAATTAAATAACTATTGATTTGTTGGAAAGTTGCTGTCATTACAAAATGCCACTCTGGACACATTATCCAAGTGGATAGATTAGAAGAAAGGGCCCTTTGAAAATTCGGGATGCCTTATTTCAATCTTCTTTTCTTTTCTTTCTTTCTTTCTTTCCTTAACAAGATATATCCAGGCCTGTGCTACTCCATTAGCATAGGTCTAAAATAGTCAAGCAATAAGAATTGTTCTACAAAAAAATAGGTATGTTTACAGGTACAATTGAAAAATGTTCTTTGTATGGGTACTTCTCTAGTCTCCTCTCTCCCTAATGTCATACCTGAAAATTGCATTTTGGAAACAAACCAAATATTTGAGTTATTGTCTTAGTGGGTGAACTAGAACATGAAATGGTTTAACCACTTTCTCACCCCAAGCGTTAATCTGCATCTGCAGTATCTGCAGTCAGTTTATGATACTAGAACACTTAATGTTTTCTTTTAGAGTAAGTATCCAAAATAAATAATGAGACAGGGTAGGCATATTTGTATCATCCTCTTCCAAGCAGTAATTCCATAATGTTCAGAACTGTAACAGAAATTTTCTTTCACAATATGCCTTTTTAAAACTGATTATGCTTTTTTTTTTTTTTTACTGGATTACAGATTGATAGACACCATCCTCAAGTATTTTCGATGTGAGGCTCTTTTAACATTTTAGAGGCTTATAAGATTGCAATGTATTTATTTGTATGGATTTCTACAGAAAGTAGATGTATTTCTGATTAGGGATTCCCCATGGTTTCCATTTGGATTTACACTAAGGTTGCATATGTCAACAGCGTAGAGTATTACATACAGATTTGAGGGGACTGTTTTGGGGGTTTTTTTTCATGTTTTGTGATGCACGATTGAGCAAGAGAGAGCTCAGATCTCAGTGGAGGACTGTTAAGTCTTCAGGGGTTCCGTACCTTCAAGTGCTATGGATTATTTTACTTCATGCTGTGCATGCGCAGCCTTTTTCAACCTTTCCTCCTAAATTCTATTAGTAAACTCTGTTTTACATCCTCTGCTTGCTTTTGTCACACCCTTTTCTTACAGAGTGCTGGGATACGTGAAACTTAAGACAAATAAAAAGGGGTGGATATAGTGGATACATCTTTGGAAACATTTTAGATAAACTGCTATGTGTGTTTTCCCAATTACATATATTATTCTATTAAGATTTGTATTCCTCTTACCAAGATCATCTGTATGAGTGAGATGATGAAAAATAGAATGCGTATGTTCTTGGAGAGAGAAAAGGTAACTGTTTGGAGTTACAGATATATCAAAATATATTAAATTATCAAATTAATATACTGGAAAAGTTAGTGTTACTTTCCTATAAGCAAATACACCTTAAAAAGCTTATTAGAATGATGGCATTATTAATGTCTATAATTTCTTAACACATTTTTAATGAAGAAAAATGAAATACCTGTTCGTCTCCCTTTCTCCTCCTGAGTCAAATTGTAGGAGGCAAAAAAATCACATGAGAGTACAAATGATGCATAAATAGCATTATGCCTGAAGTGGGTGGGGAGCTATTTTCTGAATTGGCACAGAAGATGTCCTGGCAGCTTCACAACCTGTCACAATGATGCAGCCATGAGGACCAGAGCAGGTACTGCAAGGCCTGCTTGGTGTCAGAGCTATCATGCTATTTCTCCTGGCATGTGAGGTTAAAAAACCGCTGTAGAGGATTAAGTGGCAATCCAATAAAAGACTTATTGTCCTGCCATTGGTCCATATCCCAGTTTTGTCTTTTGATTTCCCTGGGGGAATCCTTGTATGCAGACAAGCTGTGAGGTCAGTAGGGTGTCACATGGAAAAGGTCCGTCTGCACTGGCCAGGGTGTGGGACCATAGCCCTGTTGTCGGGCCGTGTGCTGCTCTACCTTCTTACATGTTCTCAGAATAAATGTAGAAAAAAAAAAAAGTTGTTTATTATTAAAACTACAAAATGCAGCACAGAAGAATGATATGTTTTATAGAATAAGTTAATTGTTTCCACATTAGCTTCATCTTTCATAGTTTTTAGTGTTTTACGAGTGTAAAATCTTTGCAGTTGCTCTGGATACTTGGAATGTTCAGATTATGATAAATATTTTAAAAACATAAGTGCAATATGTGACAATTTAATGATGGAAGCTAAGTTGTTTATTACAGGGATGGTTTAGGTGGCTCAGTTTCCATTTAGCAGAAACAGTGGCATTCATATGCATTATTATAAAAATTATTGAGGTTGAAATTGCTTAGATTTTTCAGTAAACTACTGGAAAATTCTAAATAGAGAGACAGTGTTATTTAATACAAAATGCTCTACTTAAGTCTAAGATTAAAAAGAGGGTGGGTTTTTTTTCCGAATGTGGTCAGGTTTTTTTTTAAAGCATGCCTTTATTTTAGCTTAGTGACCAGAAAACCTCCTAAGAGTTCTGAGGGTTTAAGCTTATGTCCATTGTTAAAGACTTCAGGCAGCTGAACTAAAACCTTTTCTTCTGCTTTTATCTGCTAATTTATTTGTGTGGTGGTAAAGGGGACGGTAGAAGAAAAGTAGGAAATTAATGTTGATTAACTATTCTGGTAGGCTGGAAATTACAATCATTTTAAAGTACATAATTCTTAAGCTTAAATTATTCTTAAGACATTTCGATTATAGCTGTGCATCTGATTTTCCATAACTAACTGGTGTATTTGAGTGACAACTGGAAAAGTGGTAATCTGGAGACACTTCCATTTTATTTTAGGTCTAAGTGAGAGAATTGCCTAGAATGTGCTGTGAAAAGTAGTGGTGCAGACTTCTTCACAGTTCTGTCTTTGCCCGTCTGTAAAATCCTTGTTTTAGTGCCATATTGGGAAGTGCTAGCAGTGCATGCATTCCGAATACTTGTAGATGCCCATGGGTTAGGCTACCTGCAAAATCACACTTACCTTCTGGCAGTCCAGTTTTGGAAAATGCTGTAGATGTGTGGTGTGGCCTTGCATTAAAAATGGCCTTTGCGATTTACTAGCTTTTATTTGGATAATGCATTTGAAGTAGAAATGATGAGAGGTTTTAATTCTTCCCATGTTGCCTGAAGTGGTGTACTGTAGTTTCGGTTGGGTTTAGATTATGATCTAGTGGAATGCAGTGCATAATGCCTGTTTACATTGGCTCCATTGCTTATTTGCAATGCACTAAATAGATGATTTGCCTGAGATACAAATTTATTCTGGCTTGGTTGTGTTTTTCTGTCTTTGCAAGTGATAAGGGTCTTCTGTAATTGGTACTGTACTCTCTGTGCTTTGAGTGGAGGACTAACGTGTCTTATTACTCCAATCACTTTTCATCAGACCGTGTCTTTTGTTCAGGTTTTGAGAGAGTATACCTAAAATTTCTTCTCAAAGAGTTAGAAAGGTTTTCTTCCTTTTGTATCAAAAGTGCTTTTAATGAGGTGTAGGGTGGTGGTGATAGTGATGGATGTGGTCTTTATTACTTTCTTTATCAACTTTTTCAGTTATCAGTGTTTAACCATCTGAAAATACAGCTTCAGATAATTTGTTTTTTCGTTTTGATACGTGGATCACACAATGTAGCCAACATGCATTCTCTCTGAAACCTGTCATTTGCTCTGGAGGCTAGAGGCAGCTTGAAAGTATTTTGTTAGTGCTATTGCAAGAGTTTGTTTTATTTTTTTAACCTGCCTTTTTTTCATGCTCATAAGTGCAGATATCAAATACCTGGTGAGTGAACCTGCAGAGGGGAGGGGCAATGACACAGAATGTCTTTCCTGTTGACCAAAGAGACATTTTTAGTAAGGAGGAGAGCCTATCTAAAAAGTCTAATTTGACTAAGAAGCAAGTGGTTATTCTCCCCTCCCATCTGCATGATACTGTCTCACTAGCCTTTATTTGAGCAATCAATGGGTGACATAATTTGAATGTGTCAGGCGACACCGCGTGACCTGTTATTTGGTCAGCTCGGTCAGTGTTGTGTTAGGGCTTCTTTCTGAGCTCAGCAAAAAAGCAAAAGATTTTATCAGGCACCCAATAGAATTTTTTCCTGCCCCACTTTTGCATGTAATATCAGAATTAGTGAATTTTAGACATCATGATACATAATTATGGTAACCAGCTTGTGTGTTGGATGACATATTTCATTGGAGTGTTTTAGTATGGCAAGAAACTGGATAAATCTGGGCCTTCATGGCTGTAGTTTCTGCAGTGTTATTGGAGTGGAATAAATAAAAGAATATTTGAATCTGTATTGACAGAACAGTTTTTATGGAACAACTTTCATTAGGACAGCTTATATTTATCTATTTGTCCCCTAAATAAGACAAAACTTTCAAGATTTGGATTTACTGCAAAAGCAGATTATTTAATTTGACTTCCCTAACTAGAAGCCAGCAAGCTGATATGGCTAGTTCCAAGCATCTGGAATTTCAGCTGATTTTTCTTTTTTTTCCCCTGACTCATGCATAATCATCAGTAATTAAAATTCTGATAGCCAGATTATGCCAGGAGATACAACTTTGAAATTCTGTTGCTTTCAGTAGAATGATATACAACTTATATCAAAATATGCTGTATATGTAAATATGGAATGATTATTTTCATGGAGTTGTCTTCAATATTTTTACCGATCCACTTTCTGATAAGTTATCTTGTGTTCCGCGAACTAAAGATTGAAATCCAGTTGAAATACATCTTTTTGTTTCATTTAGTCTGTTTGCTTTCTTGCTTTTTTAAACTAAGGTATGCAAGTAACTGTTTTCTCAAACTTAGTTTCAAAGCAGGTGTTGTAAAAACATATTAAAAGTCTATTTCAATAGACCAGGTTGTGGAAAAAAAAAAATGTACGGAGATAGTAATTTAAACTATAAACACTTTCAGGTGAAGTAATTGGGAATTGCATTTGAACTGCTCTATTACTAGGTGAGATGGATGGAATGACACCAGGCTAAATATATGCCAGTTAGATATCACAGCTGTCTTAAGTTTACAGAAATAAGAAGGGTTTTATTCTAAAGCCTGAAACGTACTTAAGAAGGTCTGCTCTTCAGCATCTTTAACAATTTATATTTTGTTATCCAATTGTAATAACTGATTTGTACTAAGTGGTTTTTAAGTTTGCAGTGCCAGGAGACCAAACTATATTGAAAAGCTGTCTGTTCAGGAACAGGCTACTGAATTTGGTTTCACTATTTGATCTCGGTTCCAACAAATGTTATTTCCAAAAGTGCAGGAATCTTTTCTGCCTTGTCCTGAGATAGACCAAGGAGAATGAACAATGCACAGTGTTCTGTTGTGACAGAGCCTGTTCTGCGGTGAACATGGAAAAAACAGCACGAGCTTTCCTCTCACTAAAGGAAATTAAGGGTAAGTGGAGCGCCCTCCGCTTCTGCAACACAGGAATAAATTACACTTCTGATTAATGCATTTTTAAAACCTTATGTCTTTTTGGCCTTACGATATCTAAAGCCAGAATAAAGCAAGCTTGAAGTCTTGAAAATATCTTAACCTGTCTGTGACCAACTTAAAACATGAAAAATCTAGCCTCCACGTTCTCTTTGTCTTCTCCTTCCATGTAAGACATAAGTATCCATCTCACTCTTTACTACCTAGATACAGTTATCACTAGGTGGATCCAGTAGCAGAAGAGGATTCAAGGCTAACTGGAACAGAGCAGCTCGGCTTAGGACCAGTTCTCCAATCTTAGGAAAATTGTTCTTCCTACTCTATTTTTCCCCTGTCAAATCAGTTCTTAGGTCTGCCATTAATTTTGTTGCACAAGTGGCTCTATGTAGTTCCATGTTTGTTTATTCATTCAGAATCTTAAATGTAAAAACAAAGAAAATACTGTGTGTGAGGATTTACTTCTAAATACTTTTAAAGGTTACCCAAAATTGTTGGTGATTCAAAGAAATTTTTCAAAACTAATTCTGTAAGAAAAGAAATAGATGGATCGGTTTCGTTAGAGCATCAGTCAATGTGTACTAGGAGACTGTCTTCTCTGGCTCCTATGGTGACTTACTTTGTAGATTTAAGTTGCTACAACACACTCAACCCTCTTGAACGCTGTTGTTATAGGAAATGAAATAAATCCATTGCAGGATTCTCAGAGTACCATTTTTAACTGACATACTGTGCTGGATTGACCGAAGTGAGTACACAGTCTTTTTACTGCAGAAATGAATGCTTTGATTTTTATGCCTTCCTTCATGAAGGAACAGTTAAAATCAGGCATAGGGAAACATAACAGATGTTCATACACATTTCCCATCTGAAAATACCTTCCGCTGGCCAAGACGATCGTTAGGCACAATTAAGCCCAGTATATACATCCTGTACCCTAAGCCAAGTCTGCTGAATATGTTCCCAACAGGGAAGCACCGATTTTGAAAGCAGGCAGTTTATATGAACTTTCATCTCTACTAGATTTTTGGGAGTCACTGTGTGAAAAACATAAGGAGACCTGATTGTGCCCCAATCCACTGCGCTTCAAACTATATCTTTAAGAGGAACTTTGAATCCATGAGAAAATTCCATATGCATTTTAGAGATGCTAACACTTGGAATCTGGTTTCTGAGTGGCATTTGGTATTATGTTGCCAACTGACCTAAAAAGCTTGTGATATTATGCCTTGTAATGTTCTACATTCAGTCTAATTGTCACTGTAATCAGCTTTATGATGGCAACTCTTCTTGATGACTGCAGGGATAGATTTCCCTCTTTTTTGCATGTTATGTCTGAAATGTGAGTTACTTTTTGATTTCAGAGATATACTGGTAGGGGAGGGAGGAAAGCACCGTAGACCAGCACACTCCTAAAATCGTCTATGACGTGTATGCGTAGAGCGGGATTTGTCATTTGATAACATCTACTGTTGAAAAAGGTGCTGAGAAACAAAATACTTCTCGGTTTTGTGATATGCATTATAACTGAATGTCTGTTATAGTTGGCCGTTCTGGAAAAGCATTCTTCCCTGGTGTCTCAAACAATTGCAGTGATAGACTATTGTATCAGAATATCATGTAGAGGCTATGAAAGTGTGTTGACCTAAAAATGTCAGTGGGTGTTTCATATCAGTTGTCTTTTGAATTTTTCTTATTTGGGGGAGGAGGTGGAGACAAAAATGCAAGACAGACATTGCTTCCCTGTTGTGTAATGCCTGTCCTTTAATAATGGAAAAGGCCCTGTGCCAGGTCCTCATAAAAAAATCGTTAAGGTGCTGGGCAGTCATTGAGTCTTTGCACTGAAATAAGCAAGAGAGCTCTTAAACCCACCTGATATTCTAGTCTTTTTTTTTCTGTAATAAGACACAAATCTGCAAATACTGATTCCCTGTTTTTCTGTGGCCTTAGTTCTCCACGTAATGTCTCTGTTAAGTTCCTCTTCAGATGGATGTAAGTAAGGTTTAGTATCTTGTGGCAGAAATGGGGAGAACGCAAGGCTGTAGTCTCCCATGCAGATGATGATACATGGTTAATTGTATTTTATAAAGGCAAGAGAGTGAGACTCCTCTGGTTTCCTGAAAAATAGGCTTTGTTCCTAGGAGAGAGAGTATTTTAAGTATCTCATTGTTAGTCCTCTGGAACCGGTAGCCTTGTGAGGAGTACCTAGAGCATTGCTGGATAGTGCATGGCCTTTACATGGGCCTGCAAATGATTCTGTGCGTGTTAACTCCTGTTGTGGCTGCATGTTTGTTTCTGATGCGTGTCCACAAGAAGCATCTTCTTGTTTAAGTGTCTGTGAAATGTGCTTTTTATATGCTGTTCTTCAGTCATCCTGAGGTCATTATATTCCTGGTGGAAAGAAAGTTTCTGGTTGCAAATTTGTCTTTGGCATCACTATTTGTTGATTATTACAGAATGACACAAAATGATTTTTTAATAAAAGCCTTCCTGTAGCAGAATAATAGTAAAATCCTGAGAAACATATTTTTCTTCTTTTGATTCCATAAAAAAAAACAGAAGGTTAAGAAGAGAAAAGGTGGTTCAGTGGTTCTTCAGTGATTCTTACTTAATATGGGAGAGATTATTTCAAAATACTAATAAATACGTAGTATTGTGCTTCTGGATAGATGACGTGATGTTTTCTGTTTTACTTTGTCAGTTTGTTAGTTGAATTCATTGTAGAGATTTTCCTTCCTTTAGTTCATGAAGTTAAAATCAAGTACCTGAAATATTTGAAAGTAATTCTGAGTCAGAGCCAGACGATGTAATTGTTTAAGCCCACTATTCATAGTTTTATTCTTTGAGCACTTCTTTTCTGACACAGCAGATAATCTGTCCAGTGCTTCATTTTCTTGATACCATTCTAAAACGCTGTTATAATATTACAAATTTTACCCCATGTTTCTCACTTTCTGTGTTCTGTATGCCAAGATACAGCATCCACAGCATAAAAATAGACTGTGAGTTGAGAATCAGGCACTTTCAGAAACAGATCCAAGGCATATTTTTAGGGAACACTCTATGCTGGCAAGCATTTTAAGTATGGGTGGAAGTATTCCTCGAGAATGATGCCTGTAAGCTCATGAGGTGATTCTCAAATGTACTGTCTAAAATGCCATCCGTTTTACTACTAGCTCCCTAGCCTAATGACTAAAACTAAGGAATCAGTTTGGCTATGAATATACCATATACTGATACTATTGCATTGTTAATATTTGTTACATTTACCACTTTGTTCTTTTGTATGCATGCATAATTCTGCTGAAGCAGCACACTTCCTTGGAGGGAAGGATAAATGTTACAAATTTAAGTAAAACTTATTCATTACGTTTTGGGAGGTTGGTTTGTTTGTTAAATAGCAGTTGTGTTTCAAGAATAAGATGAAGGCAGTTAGTGTTAATTACACTCCAGGCCTTTTTGGGCATGTAAAAAAAAATCACCAGTGCACATACTTTGTGGCTTTGTTTAACAGCATTTATTCTCTGACAGGACTGGAGACTTTGAATGTAAATTACCTACTGTAGAAATAGAAAAATCAAGTCAAACGTGTAATGGTTCTTTTCTTCTCTCTGTCTCAGGACAAAAAGGTTTGGTTAAAAATTGGTTCTATGCTTTTTGACAAAAACAGTTTCTCTGATGTAGCTAAACCTAACTTCTGTGGTTTTTAGCTACCATCTTTTATTTTCAGAATCAGAAAGTAAATATATACATTTATATAAGGAAGTTCTTCTTGTTGTGAAGAGGAATTTCTGATTCACAGAGTCATAGATGTTCAAGCCAGGAAAGGATCATTATGATGGTTCTGTCTGTCTTGAACGTGCATGCTGCAGGATTTCCCTTGGAGGCAGGCTTCAATCAGACATTTTGGAACATATTTAATCTTGTTTTAAACGTCCAAGTAATTTTGATTCCATCAGTTTCACTGGTACCCTACTGAACTATTTGAATGTTTAATTGCCCTTGCAGTTAGGACATTGTGATCCTCTGTATCTCTATTTCTGCATTTAACCACTGGTTCCTGCAGGGGTTTTTGTCGCAAGATTGAAAATGCAGAATACCCACAAACAAATGAGGAAGTTTGAAGTGTACCACTTCCTAGAACAGATGTATATCGCAGACATGGAGAAAAATAGGGAAGGCTGGCACCTTATGGGATCATGTAATCTGCTTCTCTTCCTGAAGGCAAGATCAACTTTGCCTGTGTCATTCCTGGCAGATATTTATTGACCCTGTTCTTAAGATCTTGATTGAGAGGGTCGCTCTAGCCTCTCCAGGCATTTTACACTTCTACTAGAGACGGGGCTTTTCCCCCCATGTCTGAGTTAAAATCTTTTATTTTGCAATTTAACCTCCTACTGTTGTTTTATGTAGAGTGGGCATAGAAGATGCATTATTTCCATCCTTTTCATAGTGAGCTGTTATCTACTTAAAGACAGTGATGTCAACTTCAGCTTTCCCTTCTGGTTATAGTGCCATCTTCATTCCTTCAGTCTTTCATTTTAGAGTTTTCCTTAACCTCCTACAGTTGCAAGATTTTTAGATCCACAGAATTATTTAGCTATCTAGCTTCTCTTTTTGAGAAGACATAATATATGGTGTGAAGCATAACTCTCTTTCAGATACCTGAAATCGGAGTAGGAGATAATAGGAGTAGATAATAAAATTTTGCTAGTAGATACAGATGTACAGCGGGGAGGAGAGGTGAGAGATAACGCTAAATCATGAGACACAGAGCACTGTGAAGGATGAGTTTATTTTGCTGTTATTAAAAATTTCATTTCAGGATAATCCCTCTGAGATTTAACACGTTACTTTACGAAAAGCTTCCTAGAGCAGCAGTAAACAAGATACAGTACAGTAGGTTCAAACGATTCATAAATGTTTGGATTTTTTTAAACATCACATTTATTGAGTCTATTTCTGATACAGTGTTGAAAGAAGCAGCAATCATGTTGCCTATGTGTTTGCAAAGTGACATTTGTGAAGTATTCTATTTAAATAATCAGCACTCTGAAGCCTTGTCTGCAGTTTTTGGCTGTCAAATTTTGTGAAGTAGGAGGAAAAATGTTTAAAGCACTGATTTACTGATTTTTGTATATCCATCTTCATCAGCAGCTCAACTGAGGCTTGATTTGGAGGTGCTGCTCTATCATTTGGCAGTATCAGTTTCTGTGCATGGCTTTGTCAAAGCATATAGTCTGTGCTTCTCAGTGTCCAAAGAACAGGAGCACCACATCCTTCCATCTGGATGTGTTTGTTTGCGTCAGTGTCACAATGCCCCAATCCCTGTCACTACAGAAATGCGTGAAGAAACCTCCTTTTACTGTATGACTTTAATATGGGACATACTGAACTCCTGCAGTGCACAGGAGTGGCTTTTTGTACTAGTATGACATGAGATTGCTTTCTATTACACCCACCGTTTGAGCGGATACCATTGTGGAAATGCGGAGCAGAAAAGCCACAGACTATTTAGGTACAAGAAAAGCACGGTCTTCTCTTAAGCAACAGTGAATCCTCAACACAGTGGGTAATGGTAATTGTATGTGTCATTGCTAGGGAGAACTGATTAACAGGCAACAAAATGCACATATGCTACCATTGTGTTACCCACACTGGTTTTTCCCTTGATAATCATCACTGTATTTTAGAGAATTATTGTCTTAAATGTATCCTTTTTTAAAAATCTGTAAAGATAGGTGACAGCAACTGATACAAGAACGCATATACTCCTCAGGTCTCTTAAAGCCACACTGTCGCATGTTACAAATTGCAGTTCGTCCAGTTTTAGTTTGACAGCCTCCAGTAAGAGAAGGTATTTTGGCATGTGTTTAAGGATACTCCTGTTCAAGAAGACACTGAAATTACAGTAAAGCACACATTGAAGTGCTTTCCTGAATTAAGATCTGAGCACACAGTAATATAATCATATTTCCCCAAGTTTGAGAAACAAACGCTAGTTTTCTCCAAGTGTTAGTATTGATGATGGGATCTGAAACTTTGAGGCGTGGATAGAGAGTCAGGAAAAGGCAGATAAACAGTCATGAAAAAGCAGAGAGTTTAAGAAATGCAGAGGAGTAAAGCAAAATAAGTGAGCCTTAGCAAAGTGGGATTTATTTGTATTACTTTGTATAAAGTAACTCTCAAACCTAACGTGTACCACACTTCTGCTTTAAGGAATCTTCTTGCCCTGAATGGCTTATTTTTCTTCAGGTATTCACAAGAGTGCTAATGTGTTGAGGTGTGCAGAGCAGAAATAAATGCAGTTAGAGAATCAGAGCTCAGTGATTGAGGTAAGTGTGGTGGAACCTCATAGCTCTTCTTGAGGATCCTCCAGATGACCATTGCTGAGTCTTGTTCTTGTAGAATTTACTCTGTAATCTCAGAGAAGAACGAGAGCTTTCTCCCCCCCTTACTGACCAGCACTGGGAGAGCTTGTAAAGGGTCAAGATGTGGTAAGAAATGTAGAAAGATGAAAGAGTGCCTTATGACTCACTCCCAGACACAAAATAGAGATAATAGAGCAACTTTTTAAGAAATATTTATAGAGTTTATATATAATTTTCTATTCATATCATGGAAGATCAGAGTGGAATATAATAATAAAGTTATGATTTCTTCTGCTGAACCTTCATAACGGTAAACAAGATGTTAGTCAATTAAAGCTATCAGTGTGATTCTTCTTCCATTTCTTTTATTTGCCATTCTGCCCTCTCCTCTGGTTTGTGCATCAATGTCTGCATAAATAGGAAGTGATTCTTGTAATGTTGGCAAAATAATGAGTGTAAGGCTGGAAA
This sequence comes from Nycticryphes semicollaris, assembly GCA_013400055.1. Classification (NCBI taxonomy): domain Eukaryota; kingdom Metazoa; phylum Chordata; class Aves; order Charadriiformes; family Rostratulidae; genus Nycticryphes; species Nycticryphes semicollaris. The sequence continues at coordinate 322,625 of VXBJ01008285.1, forward strand.
CTCCCTTCAGTTTGCTTAATATGTTTTATGCTTTGTTTCATGTATCTATCTACAGATGCATGCCTCTTTAATTATATGGGAAAGACTTTTGCCTGTAGCATGTGAGGAGAGATCCGTTTCTCCTGTAGCCTATCATGGGTTATGTATTTTCATTTGATGAAGTATCTCACAGCTGATTTCATTCTTTCAGGGACAGACTTTTAGGTAGTTACATGCATTATAAAATTAAAATGCCTCGACAGTGGTATACCTCAACGTCAGGAGATTTGTACAAAGGACTTGTATATAATTCTGAACTCTGTGGACTTGTTGGAATGCAGCGCTGTTTTCTCAGGCTGTATCTAGGTTACTAGTTATGTTGTATGAAGGTTTCTGTGAAACGTAAATACCAACCAGAAAAAAGGATGAAATGCTTGTAAAGACAATATATACTTGATACCTGAAGACTGCACTGACATTTGTGAATAAGGTAGAGTTTGTTTTTAAAATTAGCAAAGGTTGGTCATATGCTTAAAAATTACTGGTTCTCTTCATTTCAGTTGGTGTAGGCTTACTCTTTTGTCATTTCCTATGTTTATTATCGACGGGATGTGCTTAAATCATGCTCTGTATTCAGTGAAGCTTTGCTGAAGAATGTCAGTCAATAGCTGCAAAGCTATCAAACGCTTTTCCCTAACGAGTTTACACAGGCACCTTAAGAAGAAATTAGTGGAGTCTTATTTCACTGTATGTGTGTAGCCATTTTTAATAAACTTTTAGTGATCTCAAGTACTTTCTGTGCAGTTGCATCTTTTTCGGGATTACAAAATGGATGAAAGCTTCACTGGCCTTTGCAGAATGAGAGGGAGGACATGCAGTTTATAATTTTTTGTGTTAAACATTCGCTTTAGGTTGGTGATATGTGAATGTACTTGCTTATTTATTATACCAGTGATAGATTATTCTCACTTCTGTTTAAATTTGACAAGCTGCGCAGTGCTAAACCCTGCTAAAATGGTGCAAAGACCCAATTACAGAAACTACAAAGGCATGCAAGAGTAAGCAAAGAAAAAACATATAAAAGGATTAAAGATCAAAAATAGAACAATTCCACTGAAACTGTATTAGGAGACATCAGGCAGGAAAACATGAAAGAATTAGGGTATGAAGAACAAAGATTTATAAAGCTTCTGAAAACTGACAAACATATTTTAAAAATTATTTCTTTTAACTCTCTTTATTAGAATGGAAATTATTTATTAATACATGCTTTTCAGTGTTATAATGAACTAAACACTTGAATTGTGGTATTTGTGCATTTTGTTTATGGAGTTTGAGTTTTGTCTGCAGAGTAGAGGTACCTGGCTTTAACCAAAGTTTTAAAAATTAAATTGTCTTTAATTTAAAAAAAAAAAAAACCTCTTTAAAATCTATGAAGAATTGCAGGGTGGATTTATCCTAATGGATGCTTACCTGTGTTAAATATGCCAACGCTTTTCTGTGGCTTTAAACACTACTTTTCCAACTATTCATTATTTCCTTGCACAGTAGACATGGTGTTACACTACACCGAGAGCGCTGACAAAATGGTGCGGTTGGGAATGAAAATGACGTTTGACCCTTTTCTCTCTGCAAATGACTATTGTGTAGAATTTACTTTCTTTGCACGGGGAACTGGGAGAGTGGGATAAATAAAAAAAAATTAACTCTTCCAGAATTAAGACGGAATTCATTGCAATTATCCCATGTTCCTTGGAAGAACTAGCAATACTGTAGAAGTCTGTACTTTGTCTGTATTTCCCACAAAATGGATTTCTTCAGAAGTTGAGAGAAGCAGTTCGTATACAAATTTGGGTTCCAATCTCAGTAGCTCCTGAATAGCTTTTAACATGTAATTGACAATTTTAAGACGGCTTTCTTTAGCTAGAAGTCTTTTAAATACACCAGAACCTTTGTATAAATTGATAGTTGCTGTGTATTTTTGGTCGGCATGGAACCACATTCCTGTAACAGTTCATCTGAACTTATATTCAGGTTTCCCCTTCCACCTTCTGGACCTACTGAGGGTATCAGTTTGGGAACAGATGAGAAGTGGTGTGATATTTTATTTTATTTTTTTTCTAAATTTTTTGCAGAAGCATTGCGTACTGGTTGAGGTGCTGTGTAGACAGTCAGTGCTCTTCTCTGGGGTTGTTCTCCATGTAACTGTTGCAGTATGGTTGAAGCCTGGGAGGGATACGAAGCAAGACAGATGGTTTCCCACAGACTTCCCCTCTAGCTCTTTCATCTTTCATCTAACTATTAATTCATCTGTTTGGATGGATACATTCACGCATGGAACCAAGATGAATAATAATGAGATTTTTAATAACTCCCTACATTTGCATTCCTTGTAACTCTTTACATGGTTCTAGCTGATTAAAATGAATCATTTACATAATTAACATATGGTTATAGTGTTGGCTTTAATATGCTGATTATCTCAGTACTTTTGTCTAGAGTCAATTGGATTCAAACTGTAACAATTGTTTGAAGTGAGAATAGTTTATTCCTGTGAGGATTGGTGAATATTTGCCATGGGGCCTGATTAGAAATAGCACAACTGTCCAAGAAATTCTTTAATGTAAAGCATGCATTAAAAAAAAAAAAAAAAAAAAAAGTGTATTACATCTGCTGTGTTTAGGTCAGGCTTTACAAATGGCTTTCTATGGTTAGGGAGACTTCTGCCATTAATTCCTCGGTGAAGTACAAAAAAAGTACCAGGCAAAGGATTAAGAATGAATCAAGGCAACTAATTCAGGTCTAATTCTTGCATAAGTTGTAAAAACTGCTTTCTTTCTTTTCTTTAATTTGGGTTTAGAAATAATATTTTTTTTTTAAAAAAATCATTAAGGTAGAGTTATGAAAATATATTTTTTTTTCTTAGTATGTAAAAAGTGCTTCAGTATGTTTATGTTCACTGGATTTACCTTATGCTTAGTAGGAATATTTTGCATAGCTGTTATTTAGCTTGTTTCCTTCTTGCAGGTATGTGTAGCAAGTAACACTGAAGCAATGGTATTTTCAGAATTGATAGATTATTTTTTTTTTTTGGTTGATCTTGCTATCACTCTTGATGGCGTACTTGGCTTCCTGAGGCAGAGGCTGCTTAAAAACGGAAGAGAAAAGAATTGTCAGGTTTTGTGGTTAGGTAACTAACACTTGTGTCAATGAATGCTTTTTGAATGTTCATGAATATTTGAAGCAAATTTGTGTTAATTGCACTACTGTTGTCCACAATTAGTCTGTGGTAGACATGATTAATTGTAAAGAGCCCTGACATTTATGCATAAAAGGCTTGAGGTCAAACAGAAATGGAGAAAAATGGTTGCTGCAGCATTGGCAGATGGAATACTAATGCATTTTGACTCATACTGAGAATAATGATATTTCTACATCAATAGCAAATAATTGTTTTAGAACGGTGGAATATTCTTCTCCTCTGCTTTGCTTTTATTTCTCTGTTTAACTTTCTTCCCTCCCACCCCAGGATACCACAGTCGCTAGCTATTTTTACAGCGTAGTCTTTAATTGGCTTGAATACATTGTCAAATGCTTTACTGGAAACCTACACCAAATTGCTGGCTGGGAAAGGCACGTATCGATTTGCTTATCTGAGGAAGAGTGTATTGGAAGAATATTCTGGTGATTTTAAAGAAAATCTCTTGAATCTGTGTTGGTGTATATCCTATCCATAAATGAGCGTCCTGTGCTCTTAGGACACAGGTTTCAGTAACATTTTAGCACATTTATCAGATTGAGTAGCAAATAATTGAGCAGATAGAATCTCAGCCTTTTAATTTCTGTCTTAATAACAAACAGACCGTGTTTGTAGTGCCATTACCAGCTTATCAGTGTGATCCATAACTACGTGGATCTTTTTCCAGCACAACAAACACCATGTGACAGTAGTGTCACTCTTACTGTCCCGAGTGACCAGTACACTGTGGTGCGTGGCGTGGAACTGTAGGGCAACAGCATTCCTCACAGGGTGCCAATCCTAAGCCCTAGAACTTTTTAAGAATTAAGAAACCTTAATGGATCTTCCTTTTTAGAAGGATAGGAATATGGTTGATTCAGTGAACGTAGCATCACATAAACCTAAGGCTGGCTGGGTACGTGTGGTGTACAACAGTCAAAAGAAATGCAGGTGTACCTGGAGCAGAGGGAGCTTTTTACCAACTCTTCAGTGTTTGAGACTTGCCTGATAAGTTTCCTTTGTTAAAATTGGCATTTATCTATCTAATTCTTTATAAGCTATTAATGGACTCATTAGATGAAGAAGATTGTGCTGGCGGACATCCTGAGTGAACATAGCCCTTAGTATAAAAGCTGAACAAATAAGACTTTCCCATAAATTATCAAACATAAAAAAAAAAAAGGATTACTGTCTTAGCCAAGCAGAATTCCTTGCCTTCATTTCTTGGCTTTTAACAAGTTTCAGGTTGTCATGCTTTTATTGCTGTAGCATCCATGGAAGGTACGCGAAACTTTTCCAATACTCTTCATAAGTTTTTTTTTTTTTTTTTNTTGCTGCGAGATACAGAACTTTATACTACTCAGTAGTTCCTGTTGGAAGTGCAAGGAAATTATATTATCTGTCCTCAAACAAAATAGTTAAGTGAAACCACCACAACCCATTTAAAAAGTTTATTCTTCTATTTTTAGCTCTCTGTAATGGAACAAATTTTTGTTTAGTTAGAGTTTTGGCCACTTGGCCATTTGCAATTACTTTTCAGCACATCTTCAAAAGTTAGAGGGAGTAAAATGGTAGCTTGGTAATGTGTGATGATATTAAACTGATGTCTTAAAAATACTCATTTAGAATTAACTGGCAGTGCTCCTAAGAATACTGATCTTACAAAACAGTTTTTCAAACTGTGGTCCAGCTGACACTGTTAAGTGTTCCATGGAACCACGCAGACCGTCTAATGCTTTTGGGTAAGAACTGGGTGATGACTGTTCATGGTGGCCTCTAAGAAATGTTAAGGGTTGATAATGGCCTTTGCTGAATAGTCTGGGGGAGAGTGTTCTGCGGAAATCCTGCAACGGGTTTCTTATGTAGTAGCTCAGCCTGTGAATTCTTGATATAACGTACTGGCGTCAGACCAAAACCTAGTAGCAAATGGTTACACATAAACAGGCCTTATATTATTCTTACATAATTGTTTTCGTAATTTTTTTTAACAAACCAGAGATGTATTTTTGATCATAAAAAAGCAGTGTTAACAATTTTACTCTCTGTTTTAGAATTTACAAAAAATCACTTAAATGAGAGAATTTGGTTACATATGTAACCCAAAGGATACGATTATCTAGAAGGATTAAAGTTAGTGAAATACTGTGCATGTTCGTTGAGTACTTCTTGAATTACTCAGTGACATTTGGTTACGTGGCCTCATCTTCAGGTATGGCGTTCTTTCAAAACAGAATATATGGTACTAATCTCAAGCCTTCCGGTAATAAATGCTGGACAGTGGACAGGAGATGGCCAAAAGAGAGTGCCTGGGCAAACCTTAATCTTTAATAAGGTGCAGAACTAGTCTATAACTGTCAAGGAATGACAGAAGAGCAGTGCTTTCAGCTTGCCTGCTCAGAATAGAAAATGGGGTCCTCTGACAGGCAAGAAAGGCTACTTTATTCTTTATTGGGTTTGGGGCTATTACTGTGCCTGTGTTATTTAGTTATTTGACATTTGTGAGTTGTTGGGGCAAAAGGAAGTCCAGTTATTAATGTGAAAGCAAAATTTAAATGTATTTTTATGCTGAACTTGCACTGAAACATCTTACACTTGGAAACAAAGCCATCCCTGCTGCTAAATGGATGCTGTTTGTAATTTAGAAATACAAGGCATTTTTGTATTAAAAGGCAGCTACTGGGAGATAAAAACAAGCAGGGAGTCAGTATTTTCCAGCTTCAACTGGATGAAAAAAGAATACAGAAGTTGGACATGTTAATTCTTTGACCGACTACTTGGCTTCTAGAATTCTTGATAATAGCTTTTTCCGTGCAGTCTGAAGTGTTTTCCCAAGCTTCAGCTAGAAACGCAATGCTTTTCTCTAAGTGTATTGCCAGCTGTAGGTTTGTGCCACCGGTCACCGCTCTGGGAGCATGCAAAGGGCTTGTGAGTAATGCTTTTATCAGACTTGTGACAGTTTCAGCTTCTGCTGCCGAAGTTAGGTGATTTGGATGCCTTCTGTGGTTCAGAGCGTCTCGATCCATGAAGCAGTGCTTGCTGCCATGTTTTTTGCAGCAGTTCTGCGACAAACTGGACATTTTCACAACTTGAAGACCCTTGGGAAAATAGTTTTTTCTGCTTTTTGACAATACAGTCATCAAGGTGCTTATATACAAATACATGGCATTTAATTTACAGGAATATCAGAGCCTTCATAAGGTGTGTTTTTGGGAGACAGGTTTGGACAGAGTAGTGAAATTAAAGATTGTATAGTTGGTTTTTTCTGTCTGAAGGTTGAAAAATTTTGAATTTACAAAGATTAATATGGATTTACATATTTGTAAGTTAATATGAAATATTTGTATAGAGAAATGACAATATACATTCTTCAAATATACAGCAAATGTGGGACAGGTAAACTAGCAGATAATATACCACGAAATACAATTGCAGACTTTTCTAAAATCTTACAAAAAACAAAAATATTTCCTTATTTGTTCATTTGTGTTGAGTTCTTAACTATGCATGCAGGCTAATTGCATAGGAGTTAGAAGTTCTTAAACCTTAAATAGTGTTGCTTTAAATGTTGTCAGTTTGTCTTTTTAAAGGCACAACTGAGATCAAATCATAACTGTCAGTGGTGGTGATTTGTGGTGTTTGGATGGCGTGATCTTTCATTCTGGGTTTGAACCTCTAAAACCTTTTAAACCTCTAAAAAGACCTGCTAAACTGTGAGGTTTCCTCATTGTAAGAGTGAACCAGTGGAAAATCACTGGTTACCCCTGGACTGATTATTTGTATTTTGATTTTTCAGCCAAATAGAAATTTTGTCTGATTTTTCTTAAATGCTGTCTTTTTATATTCTCAGATATGCACATGAATTGTCATAAGCATGCTGAGCAAAATGCTGACCGAAGTAAAGGTTGCCCAAAACTGTAGTTATCTCTGCAGAACACCCTATTACTTTATAATATTTATAAGGAGTCACACTCAGATGTGTTGCTATCATGAGAGGTCCTCTTACGGGGTTTATAGCAGGAAACTAGTCGCAGGTTTGTAGTCTTTGTATTCAAGCTCAGGTTTGCAGATTCTCAGCCCGCCTCACTTTCCAGGAAAATCCATACAGAAAAGGACAGCATCTACCAAGTGACAGGTACCCAGAGCCTGTTTATTTGTGGTCTGGCTCTGGTATTGAGAAGGAAACAAATGTAGAACATATTTTAGTGCTTTTAAATCCCCAGTCATTCTTGTTCTGCAGGAATGACTGGCAAAACTATATCAATGAAAGCAATTTGCCGTAATTCTACTAAAATGAGTAATAGGAACTGTTAAGAAGAGATATGTCGATATTCTAGGCAAAAATTCATCAGTGCCTTTGACTCGAAAGTAACTTTGCTCAATTGTGCTTCGCTGGGAAATACTGTGCTACAAGAAGAGGGAAGAGCATACACCTTCTTTACTTCTGACTCATCTGAAGCTTTAGCTTTTCATCCTAAATCGCAAATGATAGTTTCAAGTTTTGAAGGAAAAGGCAGCTACTGAACAAATCTTTTCAAGCAAGAAGTTTTCTAGGAAACTCCCAGATAACTCTGAAAACTTGTTTTTGTATATTTGCTACATCCATATTGTTGGTTTTTATCTTGAATCCTGAAACGTTTGTTTTCTTTGACAAAAGTGTCTTGCAAATGTGGGACGTTTATTCACTGAAGAGTGATTTTTTGGACATATTGGTGTGTATGTAGTTGTCAGTGGACTTTTCATCTAATCTCATTGTCACATTATTCAGTTAGGGTCATAGCAATTCAAGTATGGCACTGTGCCATTTCAGACAGATGGGCATGGGCTGGCAGCCAAGAATACATGATAAGGGCAGAAGACTTTTCAGCAGCCTTGTTTGAAAGTGTGAGTATCTTGGCCCACGCGTAGTGTGACTGTGCATACCTGATCCATTTTTTCTTCGCTTTTGCAGCACTATAAAGGCAATGTTTTGTCTTGGAAAAGTCTAGGACGACCCTCAGATAAAACTCTGCAAAGATCCCTTAGCTTTTCTCATAAGACACTGGTAGTCCTGAAGAAGCCTCCACAGCTCAGCAAAATAGTGGGCCAGTGGTGTGGGTTTTTTATTTGCCTCAGTTGAGTTCAGTCAATTTACAGAAGAATGTCGTTTAAATCGCGATACATGAAATAATTTTTTTTAAAACAAAGATTTCCTCAAGAATGTTAGAAACCAAATATAGCACATTGAACTTTTTTTGGTTTTCAACCTGGAAATTACAATTATATTATTCCTTATTTCATAGAGGACAGAAAATCTGCATATGGTCCACTTATTTCATGTCTGGAATGGTCCTTAACGTTTCTCAACTCAGCCTCAGTTGAACTTTATTTTCCTTACTATTGTTTAGCTACAGCAAGTTACATTAAGGGAAGCCTTTTAATGCTGTGTAATATGGCATAATTTAGTAACTTCAAGGGATGCGTATTTGTGGTCTGAAGAAATTACTAGTTGGCTAAATGTAGCTGAGCAGCCAGGCATGGCTTGCGTTTTAAATGTGTCACTATTAGTCACAGGCACTAAAAGTTTGGTAACAACTGCTTTAATAATTTAGTTATTGTGAGGGCTGTTGCTTTATTTGACAATCAGTCATTTGTGTCATATTGCATTTGTAAGTAACAGTAGTTTAAAGTAGTATCTGAAGGTGAGAATACATGGTGAGATTTGCTTATGGCTAAAACTGTGCAAGTAGCCTAACAGTTCCAGGTCTGGCTTTTAGATGTTTTAAGTGTTGCTTTATTAGCTCTGAGTTTTCTTTCTGTAGAGGCATGTACGTAACCGTGCAGTTACTTTTTTCCCTTGGTCTCATGCTCATGTACTAGAGTCTGATTCATCTTCAGTCATATGGAATGAAAACTGGGTAAACAGTAGAGTCATGCGATTGATGACTCTACAGTGAAAAGCATGAACTGTGCCTGAAGGAAAGCTTTTCAAGGGATTGTTTTCCTTCCTCGTATATGCACAGGTTGCGTTACCCAGAGACTTGCACGTTTTCTTGAGTCCGTTCCTCTATCATTTGGGATCTCTTCTCAGGTTTTGTATCTTTTAATAGAGTAGAAGTTAAGAGGAGAAAAGAAAATCATATTTAAGTCTTCTGGATATTTTTGTAAGAGCTTTGGTGATAGTGTGGCATATCTTACACGATGCTGGATTTCATTGTGCAATTCAGTTCACAGAAAATTGCATTCTTTGAGCAATTCTTTTTTTAACAGTTATTAAAAGCTGAACCGGTTCCTTTAATCATCTTAAAAGAAAGGGTATGAATACAGAATAATTGCAGATAAGAGATGTGATTTAATTGTAGCTCAACTGCTTTCCATAAATACATAGGACAGAAGTCCAGAACGGGCTACTGTAATCATCTGGTTTGACCTTCAACCTGTAATACTGCTGTGGAGTCGATCTGTTTTGTTCCGGCAGCCCCACGCTTATCACTTGAGTGCTGGAAATGAGGTAGTGAACAAATGCTTGATGCATGTTTCTTGGTGTCCCCGTTGTGTGCAGATTTATGGACAAGGAGTGGGCACTTCATTGACGTTTGGGATTATGTTATTTTTATATTTATTACAGTAAAAGGGATATAAATAAATGTGTGTCAGTGGAAGAAATACAAGACTGTAATTTCATGATATGTAATTTCTGTTACAGCTTGACTAAATTGAAGAAATTAATGTTTTGTTAGTGCTGTATCAGCATCTGCTTTCATATGTGTTGATATCATCAGACATCTTGTGGTCCGATGTCTGCCAGTTTGGATTCTTCAAACCAGAAAGTACATCATTGTCACTAATGGAGGTGTCATAACCGAGTTTAACACTGAAATTATTGTTACACTGTACTGAATAGTGTCCCTGCAGGAACATCATAGAGTTATCTAAGCTTAGGTTGGATTTTACCTGTGATTTACTGCCAAAATGCAGCCTTCGTTCCTCTATCAAACTAAAAAAGAAAATCAAAACTGAAAACTACTTTTATGAACTGTGCTTGGGTACAGTTAAGTGGTCTTGGTTTGCATGAGCAGGTTTCCCCTAGTTGAGGTTTGCCGTTGTTGTGTCACCTTCTTGTTACAAGATGATATTAGGTGGGATAACAGTGGATTTGTTACTAACCCAAAAGGCTATTTGTAGTGCACAAACTTGAAAGGTTGCCATAATTCACTGATGTGCTCAACTAATTCCCTCAAGGTGATCCCATCTTCGTGCCTCTGAGTCCTAAATTTTAAATTTGATTTCCTGGGGGTTAAAAGTTGTTCTTCCCACACAGACAAAATGTTTCTGTTGACGAGCTACTTAAAATGGATTATGTAGGTGATCTGTTTTAAGAAGCAGAACGTGCTATTCCTGGGAGAGAGAAACACACTTGTTCTCCAACATGTGGGTGCGAGTGCTGGTAGAGCTTGGTGAGCTTGTAAGAATTTTTTCCCAAAAACTCTTAATCATTTTTCTTTAAAAAAAAAAAAAAATTGAAAGGGGGTTTTGTAATTGGCAGAAGAATATTTTGTATAGTTGAGCCTCTGAATTTTTTGAAAGATTCCTTTATAACTGTCTTGTTCCATTCTCCTCTAATTCTTTGGAGGAATTTTAGCCTTGCCATCCCCTCTGGCACAGCGCAGAATTTCAGCTGGTTCTGGCATCATAAAATACAGAATCCCAGTGGGGTCTTGGGAACAGAGATGTAAGAATCTCACTTGACTATTGGAGCCTTAAATGAATGTTGAAGTTTTGCCCCTTAGGTGGTGGTTAGTACTGGGAGAGGGGAGCGGAGCAATATTAGTGACTGTAGCGCTAGTGCTGTAGTTAATTTGTAAGGACTCTTACCCAGGCTTAGTTTTCACACTTTTAATAGACAGAAAGTGAGTGTCTCCACAGGTCACTTTGTCTGGCCACCTCTATGTCATTATGTGCTGAGGGCTGGATACTCTTGCACTACACTCTTATCCCTGTGCAGCTCCATCAGGAAAAAGAAGCATTTCTTTTTCTTTTTTTTCCCCCCTTCTCTCTCTTATGGATAACAAGTAAAGCTTTGTTGAGTTAGTGCTCCGAGCAGCACCTGAGGATTAGTGTTATCTCTGGAATTGTAATGTGTGGGCCAATATTGTATCACATCCTCTCCAATGGATAACTGTAAAGGGAATTCCATTATCCTGTGTACTTTCTAGTGATTTCAGCATTTTTACTATGAATATCCAAAGCCCACTGTATTTTCCTTTAGAGGGGGAGGAATTAGATGAGGTGAACAAGTACCTATAAGAAAGTATGTATACAAACCCATAAATGTCAATTTAGTCTGTATTTTTATACCAAGCATATAGGAAACAGTCAATTGTAATAATTAGAAATGAGGCAAAAAGATTTTTCTGTGCTCAGTGTTCATGTTTCAGAATCTTTTGGCTTTGTAGCCGGTTCTCAGAATAACTTATTACTTAGTTAATATGTTTGACCTAATGACCGAATGTGGCAACTTTATGAATTATGTATCAGTCTCTTGAGTACAAAACTGTGTGCTTAGGTTTTATTAAATCATCTCTGATTTGATTATCTTCACTGTATCGTGCAGCAAGTTCATTTCTTTTGAATTTATCCTTCGGACTTTACAATTAAAAGATGCAAATTAAATTGTATAGTTTCCCTCCTGTCTTCACTATGATATCAATGACTAATGTACTGATTTTTAGAATTCCAAATTATTATATTTCAGCTATAGTACTATTATAGTGTAGCTTCTTTATAATCTAACAGTAGAAGAGCAATGTAATACTTCACATTATCGGTTTCTGTGCCCTGCATTATCTGTTTAGAAGCAGCATATTCCCAGACTCAATAACATCAGCAGTAGTAGTGCATGAGATGTTTTCGGGTATTTTAACTTGCCAATTAATAATACAGGGATGGTTTTCTAAGATACATAGAACACTGCCCACATTGCTAATAGGAATATGACAACTCAATATAATAAGCTTTTTAAAAATATTGTGATGTTAAGTTTGGCATGTCTTCCGTTCTGAAGCAGCTATGGGCTTTAGTTTTCAAAATCTGAGGTTAGTAAGGTACAAGTAGGAAACATTCCCAAATACATGAAGCGTGAAGACTTTGTAGGACTTCTGTGTTTCTTCTGCCCCACAAAGCTCAGTTACTGTATTATCGTTCAGTCCAAACTGTCAACATAAATACTCTAACTGAACTCAAAGTACAAGCTGCATTTCTTATAAAATCAGAATTATGAAGTCCTGGCTAAGTGCAATGTGCAAGTCTGTACGGCTGGAAGACATAAAAAGTGGGAGAGCTTATCTCTTTAGTGATTGACTTGGTGTATTTCAGTTTAGGGACTGTTTGAAGCTTGTATATGAAATCATCCAAACTCTACAATCCAGAATGCTAAAAAGCTCCTACATATGCAACAATATTGTTCAAAAAAAGCCAAATGAAGTGATAGATGGCATGTGTTATAATACTAATGCCTGAGGCTTTTCAGTATGCTACAGCAGGAGGTTTCCCCTTCCTGAGTTTATTTAAAGTAAACTTACATTTGGTCCATTCATAACTTTTTTATTGTATTAACTGAAAAATATATCTAATTACTTTGCAGGACTTTCACTTCTCTGTATTCCGTCTGCTCCCAGCTTTGTGCTAGCACAATTTCTTTCTTTCTTTGGACGGTTTCAGTTGTGTTACAGAACGTTAATTTCTTGGGCCTTCAGATTTTAGTTTAGATACAGTCATATTGCTTGATTGGAATAATCTTCCAATTCTTAATAGAGAAAATTCAAATTTACCACATTCTTGAAAAAGAAGGATAAAACAGTTTCTTTCTCTTAGTTGTTAAATATGTTCCATCCAGCTGTCTTCAGTAATGTACAATTACCATTAAGTAGTTTTTCTGGCAGTGAAATGACACTCTGTAAAAGGATATTTAAGTGTTATTTTTCTTGTTTTTACAGAAATAAAATTAGATACTGACCTTGCAATGGATATGTTTGTGATTCAACAGTAAATATTATCAAGGAAGTCATTCCTCTTAATTTTGACTTGTCTGGTGAAAGCCTTGACTTAGGAGAACACCACAGGGTTTTCTGAGTAACACAGGAGTTGCTGAATAGAGAGACAAAACTGTTAGAAACTGCTAAATTAGGCAGAGATAAACAATGAATGAGTAGCTGTCACTTCATCTGAATCCGTGTAGTTGCACCAGTGTAAATGAAACCCGTGTAGTCAAGATTACAATTCTGAATACTTAGGGGTTTCCTGTTTTATTTATCATAGATGTATTCTTGGAAGATGAAGATAATTTTCATGCTCCGTGTATTATTTTCTATTATGCAGGCTAAAATATTACAATTCCTCCTTCAAAGAAAACAATATATTTGAATGAGAACTAATTACCTCTTTTTTTATTCCAAGTGACAAAAGCTAATATATCATACTTAGCCACTATAAGAACTCCAGTTCAGTAAACTAATTAAACTAATCCTATCTCTACTCATTATTCTCAGTTCTGCTAAATATTTTAACAGCATAGATTTATTTCATTACATAAATTATATCATACTTAAAGAAAACAGTTTGCGTAAAGGCGCATTTGCATTCCCAAGAGTTTATTTTGGGGTTTTGAATTCAGACTTCAGGTTTCAGTTGAAAGAATATTATTTGCCTTATTTAGGGTGGTAAGTCTTCTTAATTATTACAAATTACCTAGAATGATGTATAGCTTTAATTAGATGTAAGTGCTTGGCATTCTTGTTAACATATATTAAACAGTGGCAGTTCTCCAGTATACAGATAATATAATGTTAGAAAGTTGTGATATTTCCTATGTTTTACAACCTGTAAATTCATAACACAATGGCTGATTAATTTACTAGTCATGGGGAAAAAAAGTTGCTTTTTGATTATTAGTGATTGTGAAATTAAAAGATCATGCACTTACCAGACATTTATTAAGCTACATAATTAGAGTGAAGATGTGTACATGACTTTTTGTACTGAAATTATAAAAGCAGAATACGTTGAATACTAAGAATTGAACATCAGTGTTGCTGAGAAGCTGTAAAGGAATAATGCATAAGTCCCACTTCAGACTAAATAGCTCTCTACTTATAGACATGTAATGCAATTAAATCAAGATGCAGTAAGCCTTCCAAATCTCCTAAGTTTAGTTTAGGGGTTCGTACTTAAGGTATCTGCTGCAGAGCTTTCCAAAATGATAAACCATAATAAGTAATTCAGTAGAATGAATTTACAGTATGTAATTCATAGAAGCTATATGGAGAGTTCCTACTTTTAGTGATTTTTATAAAGCACTTATATCACAGATGTAATGGTCTTCTAATTTTAAGGCCAGTTTTCATACTAATAAGCTGGACTTTAATTTCTGTCAGTGCTGCTAGCTTATCAGAGTGCTGACACTAGGTGAATCATGAGGTTTTTAAGAAATTCACACAGAAAGGGAATTAATTGTAGTTGGGTCTAGCTGAAGGTCCTGCATGATTTCTTAAAGAATGAGAGACAGATAGACAACTGACAGACAATTTGTAAATTGTTTTATCCTGACTGCTGTGGGTTACAGTCCCTCAGCTCAACACATGTCATGAAAGCCATCTCACTATTATGCTTGCCAAGTCCAATCTGCCAACCTGAATTAATAGAACTGGAATTCATCTTCCAGGTATCAAGCAAGCATCAATGCACACCCGTCAACAACGCTTTACCCTGCTTTGCACCTCCCTTGCTTCTTGAATGCAACAACGAGAATTACTTTGATATTTTGCTCATCAATAATCAAAACCTTTCATTCCTGCACTAAGTGTACCTGTATATGCTGGTGTTTTGGTCAGTTTTCAAGTATTTGTACCTAACTTTTTACAAAAGGCCATGATAATTTTATTGCTGTAATCTGTGCTGTGCTGTTCCATTTCTGATGCATACAAAAAAAGTAAATCAGTGTGCAGACTTTTTTAACAGTTGACTTTCCTTCTATTAATCTAATTTGCAAAGATGTTACTGATAAGCAAGTTTCAGATGTGATTAACAGAGGTTAGCATAATAATCTGGTCCCATTTATATTTAAAAAGTTAAATGTATTGCAGATATTTTTGAATGCCAGAAGTTATTAGGATGAAAAAGGGAAATGGAGCACATGACAAAATTTCTTTCTATCTCATTAACAGTTTGGAGAATGTCAAGTAAAATTTTGAAAAACAAAGGTAACTGCTTTGAATAACAGTTTGTAATAACTTGATTCAATATATGTATGAACCATTCACTCCTATAAAATGGGGTAAAATTACTGTTCTGGCTTTCAGTAGTACAGAAATAAAAAGTTAATAGAAGAGTTTAAACAGTTCAAAAACAATAAGCAAATATTGTGTGTAATATTTCACTTAATTTCTTAAAATAATACTGCATTGCAGTGACAGAGTTGTTTATTAAGGGAAACGTTACAGAGCCTTTCAACTTCATTGTGCTTCTTCAGATTTGAGCTCCATCAATAGTGAGTGGAGATCAGTAGCACAGATGCACACTCAGTGATCTCTTTGCAGGAAGCTTGTTCTTCGTGCAAAAGATTTTGGTGACTGACATCTAAAAAGCTGGTCTGGTCAAACTTAGCTTGCTAATGTGTATGAAAAAGTCTGTGATGCCACTTGGGTTGTGGGATCACAAATGGCCACAAAAATGTCTTGAAATTGTCCTGTGATTTTTAAGTGCTTCCCAGGTGTTCTATATGTTGCTACGATTTTGTCCTCTTCCTGCAAACTGGTGAGCAATGCTGTGAGAAGTAGAGTTGAGGCTACTTCTGTTGAAAGCAGAGGAGAATGGAAGGAACACGGAACTGGCTAAAAACAGGGCTGTAGAGGTTGGAGTGAAAAAATGCATAAGTAGATGTCCTGGCCTGAGAGCTGGCAAGTGCTCAGAAGATCAGTGAAAAACATAGTTTTCTTGAAGGTCTGGAATCTCAGTTTTGGTGAATTTAGAGTACTCTGTTTTGATAAAGTGGCTAGCCAATAAGATTTTTAAAAGAAAAAACTCCAGCCCACAACCAAGACCAAAAATCACCAAACCACTAAAAAACCCGCAAAACCTATGAATGGCACACGGTGTATGAAAAATAAGGGATTGGGAGAATAACCGTCTTTTCATTATGAAGTAACCTTTTTTTATCAACGCGAGCAGAGAGAAAGGAACTTTCTACTGTGAAATATTTGCTATTTGTCTCCTGAGTATCTTTATTTACTGTTCATGTACTTTTCTCAGTGTCATTTGCGTTATGGAACCACATTGCTCAGTGTTAGTTACCATGATCAGTAAAATAAATTCCAAACTTCAGTTGCTAGATACGATATTACCTACTAAAATTAGTTATACTCTTCAAAGCATGGTGTACCGGAATAACATATGAAGTGTGTAGGTAGCTTCACTGTGCTTGCCTAGCATTTGGCAGTCAGCTAAGTAGTTTACTTGAGGGGTGTATGTAATTACTTGTATTTTTCATGGATGTGTCTTGGATAAGGTACCTATGAGATTATGTAGTACCTTTTAGATGGTAAGTTTATCTGATAATCTTTTACATATCAAATTTCTTGAAGTACCTTATGCATATATATGTATTTATATCTGCACAGAACTTAACTGTATAATTTAAAAAATACTTGTATGTTTATGTAGCGTAAAGTACACATAATATATGGTTCTAAAATTTTTTACACTAGCTTGTTCAATGACACTCTCTTTATTTCTATTCATGTTAACTACTGAGTACCAACCTGGAAAACATGCCTGTAAACAATGAGTTATTCTGGTAATAGAAGAAGATAAGATTTTTTTTTTTTATGTATTGTTTTTGTTCAAGCACATCTGTTTGACAGTGAGTCTTGTCTTACCCTCTTTTACAGTTTACAGTAACTTGCATGCTTATATGTGAGTACTTATTATAGTACTTAATTAATTGGCATGTAAGGAACACCACTTAAACAGACTCATACATATCCTTCCTGAATAATACGGTGAGATTGGTGTGCTTGAAATTTAATGTGATTTCATATTAGT
This sequence comes from Nycticryphes semicollaris, assembly GCA_013400055.1. Taxonomy (NCBI): domain Eukaryota; kingdom Metazoa; phylum Chordata; class Aves; order Charadriiformes; family Rostratulidae; genus Nycticryphes; species Nycticryphes semicollaris. Next base: position 339,915 of record VXBJ01008285.1, read on the forward strand.
AAATGAGATGTAGTTGTGGATCATGTTGCTCATATATTAGCTGTTTCGTGATAAATATACGTTAAATACCCCATTGGTCAAAAGAACTACAGGTTATGTAAGCATTTTATGGAACTGCCAGAAACTTAAAACTGTTCAGGTGATGAAAATTGCTTTGAACCTTTTGGAAGAGCTGTTAGACCACACACTCCATGTAAGTTTGGGGTTTAGTTCTAGTAGTATAGTATTTTGATAAGGGACAACATTTTATACCGTCTGAAGACCACATCTTCCATGTTTCTAAGTTATTACAGCTCAATTGAGGTTAATCCTCTTGAGGACCTGAGCTCAAGTGCTAAATATGCCAATTCTGTCTTTTGCTAGGCAAAGAAGATGGTGACAATATATTCCCATGCACTTACAGCAGCAGTTTCATATATTTGATGAGCACATATTCACAAGACATCACCATATCCTGTAGTATACAGCCAGGTGGACCAGACATAACATAGTCCATAGTGAGTAAATAGCCCTACGTTATATTAAGCTATCTATATTTCCCTTACTTTCTAGAACTGTGTTAACTTGCTGTTCTTGCTGGTGTGGGGTGGGGTTACAGTGTTAGGAAATCTTACTGATTGATTAATCCAACAAAATGCTTTCTCTTTTTCTCATGTTCTGCTACTATCCTAACAAATGTTTTGACAATTTCATCCAAAAGCAGCCACTTAACAAAAACAGTATTACTATAATGTTCATTGTAGCCTGTTGTAAAATGTCAAAAAGTCTACGGAAACTCCAGTGTATTCATTAAAAAATAATTTGCCTATAATTACTGCTGGTCATGATAGTAAACAGAGAGGTATTTAGAAAGAAAATTAGACAAAATGAGGAAATAGCTCCCCAGACATAACATATGGGTATGAACAAATGCTTAAAAGAATATGCTCAAACTCTTTAAGCAGTCTTTACATACTATAATCACAGAGCCTGCTATTAAAATGACAGATATTTATTGTGTTTGTTTCTTCTTGCTAGCATAATAAAATACAATTCAAAAGTTTGAAGTGTAATACTTTAAATATTGAAGACAAGGGGTGATCATACTGATACAACTCATCTGTAGCAATTGTATACATTAAAGAACTGCCATCTTTGCATGAATAGGCCATACAGCCCAACTTTAAATCTAGACTATTGGCCTAGCGGTTTTGTGCTTGACCTCACATTGCCTATATTCAAGCAAGGAGTTTGAATGTAAGGCACTAAACGTAGTTTTCAACAGTTTACTGTTTAAACTGTTAAACAGTTAAGGTTTAACACATACAGTGTTAAGCGCTGTAGTAGCTCCAAAATGTCAATGCGAATGTTACAGGTTATATATCCCAAACTCAAATGCACAACTAAGTCAAAGTCTAGCAGTTTATACAAGACTTTCAAGTACCCGTAATGTGTTCAGTTAACCAGATGGTAGAGTTGGATCATGACAGGTTAATATAAGGTGGTAGAGGTGCAGAAAAGAACTAGTAGGATGAATGAAGAAGTTACCATCTTGGTGAAGAGGTAGGCATGTTTAGCCAAGCAAAGAAAAGGGCTGAGAAATGGATATTGTTACTTGCTATGAATACTTTGAAGTAAATGACTTGATATGGGTATGAGATATGGATAGCATTTTAAGCTAAAAGGCACAAAGCTAAATAGGTATATACTGTACGTACTAATTTATGGAGAGAGAGAAAAAAACCTTTAAATAGTCACAGTGATCGGAAACAGGATTCCATGGTTTGAGCATGGGCTGGGGGAGGTCAAACAGTTACCAAATTTTAAGACAGTTTGTTAACAGAAATTACCTCCTGTGGCTTCCTAGCAGGTGACTGGACTCACTCACTCAGGAGCTATCTTCCAGTTCTGCATTTTGTCCAAGAAAAGTCAAAGTCACAGATGCTCTGGCATAGTCAACTGCCAAAATCCCCGCAGTTGATAAGATTAAAGTGCTAAATTTGTCCATGAGTAATAGAAAATCTGTGTTTTCTCATCCACATTCAGTAATTCACACATGTTACTACTAGATTTGATGATAGTGCAGCTTTGCCTAAATCTTGTCTTTTATACGTGGAAACCGCAGAAAATTCAGACTTTGAAATATATGATGTTCGGGCAATCAGTTGCTCCCGAGGAGAGTCTCCTTGGCTTCATAGTCTTCAGGGGCATGCCAGTCTGATTGTAAGTTCTGGGGTTCTATATAAATTTAAATAGCTCATCTTATTACGTGATAAAGGAATTATGGTTTGTATCAGTATAAAAGAAAATGAAGTGTAGACTGTGTCAAGTTACCTTATTTCTGGGGAAGCCTAATTGGAAATGCAGCTCACACAATGTGTGATGAGGTGGAAAAAAATAACAGAAGTGACCACAGTCAGTGCATGCAACCCACACACTTACCATTTTTCCATTTTCTTAAGCGTTTATGGACAATTGAACTGACACAGTGTGCAGCAAATGGATGGTTTCCACCTCTTTCTCTGCATGCAGTCAAATTCGTGTATTTTTAAAATTAGTAGTAGTAAGTGTGGAAAAAAGAAAGAATGATTTGTTTTGAAACTATACTAAATGTCAAATGCAGTAATTATGCTGTTGCTGAAGACATAGTTCTGATCCTTGTAGAGTCAACTTCTTAATGCTTACACTTGTAAAATCTTCTAATTTACTTTTCAAGAACACATATTTTGTGCAAAATTTAATTTCAGAGTTAGTCTGTGAAGGGATGCCTCGATGCTGCTGTTGTCAGTGGAGTTAAATCTTGTACAGCTGTGGGTTTACACTTTTCGTGCGTGCATCAATAAATTAATACTATTTTCAAAGAGTAATGACAACACAGTACCTATGGTAAAAATTGCACAACTTCAGGCCAAATAGAACTCTGATGGTTCTGCGTATGTAGGCATTGTCAGTACTGCTGAGAGAAATAAATTAGGATGAAATCCAACTTCACTCTGTGTGGTCTTCAAGGTTCTGTGGGACCACATCTGATAGTCTTCCTGCACAGAAGTATTTTTGTGGTTTTAAATAAGGTTCTTGTGAGTAAGAACTCCAGGACTTAGCCTTGTGTAAATAGATCATCATATCCTTGTCAGTATTATTTCGGGGTGCCTGAGCTTATTTTATATGCCAGGTCCTCTCCCAGTTTACACATAGCTTCCTGTAGAGTAGTTGTTGTCATTCCAGGTGCATTTAGCTTACGACTTCTTATATAGTCTCTTTATTTTTAATTGAGAATCATCAGTAAACCAAAACCAAAATTTTTCCTTTTCAGGGTAGGTTACACTTACTTTTATTCCACCTACTTTATCGGATTTAAACCTTTCACGATACCTTTAAATAATCATTATATTTTCCCACCTTGCCTTTTTGAACATTGATATATGTTAATCAGTCTGCTAAATAAGCATTTTAAATTGTCACCCATGTGCTAGCAATGTATACCTTCACGATTCATTTAAACAGAAAGTTTTCTCTTCATTTTTCATAATTACATCTAGATCTATGATTATTATAGAAGCGAGGTGAGGAGCCGTGGGCGTACAAACAAAAGGTTGAAATGCAGGTGGGAGAATATGAAGGAATTAATACTTGTTCTTTTTCTGGCCTTATCAAATTAAGGGAATGTGCTGATATTTTGGGTGATTTTGTGGTATCAGCTCATTTGAACCACTTTAAAGACTTAATTAATTTAAAAAGCAAAGTGAATTTTAAGACCCCAAAGAATGTCTGTGGATGGTATCGCAAACTGTGGAACTGTGAAAGGACAGGTAGTAAGTAAAGATCATAAAAATAAAATGGTGTAGTAGAATTAGTAACAAGCAGCTTGGTCTGTGCTGATGGTTATCTTACCTGAATGTTACACTCTGGTAGAAGATAACATCTTGGACAAGAAATAAAATCTCAAATGCTTTGCTTATTTAATGATTTCCTGCACCTGATTAGTCCAACTACATTATTTCTAGAGGAAACAGTCTGCCTATTGTATTCTTTTAGTATCTTCTGTTGAACTCTTGGGTATAGGTGTTCCTTTTGCAGAATATATTTGGATCTCAGAGGCAGTTATAGTCTAGTGATAACTGAAATAATCTGTGTTTCTGGATTTCACCAGCATTTAACTGAATAAAGTGGTTGCGATCAAAGGGTGTTGATAACAGTTGATAACAACCTTTTGATTAATCTTGACTTCCCCTAGGGCAATCGTACAGAATTTGCCGTGTGGTGCAGCAGCAAAGCGAGCCTTTAAGATTGTCAGTTAAGCTCAGTTAAAGTATAAAATCAGGTTTTAGTAAATGCTGATTTAGGGTAAATCAGCATGTAATATTATCCTCTCTAACATCACACTATATATATTTTTTTTTTTTGAGAAATATATCTCTTGGTAAAAAAGGCTGCTTAGTCAATCCAGTCTCTGTATAAGCAACATAAGACACGTGGAAGTAGAATGAACTAACTTCTTACAGTAGAAGAACAAAGTGACCTTGTAGTCATATAAAGGTGGATCAGATTCCCGGACTACCAGAGGTGAATGAAAAGTGCTAAGGTGGTCTAACATCTCTTGAGAGCTAGGAAAGAGCATCTAACTGCTGGTAAAGCGCTCAGGGAAATACAAGTTGAAGAAAGATGGAGTTTAATATCATATGAGAGGTGACTAACGTTGGACACCATAGTATTAATATAACTGTAAGGTATGTCATAAGTCAATTTTTAAGCGGATTTATGATGTGTAGTTGTGATTGAAAAGTAAGGATGTAAGATAGGAATCAAAATAATCACAGAAAGAAATACACGAAGAATTTGAAATCCGTTGGAACTCTATTAAGGCTAATAAAACTGGATCTGAATTTGAAAAGTATTAGCTATAAATTCTTACGCTCTTATAAATGTGGTGCCCAATTACTAAATACTAGAGAACTCAAGAATGGCACTACATCTTTAATTACTTCAGCAACTCCTTTAAAATTGGGGCAAAATAAATTCCTCCTTAATAAAATATTAGTACAGAGAAAATATAGGGGGGCAAATGTTAGAGTGCTTTCCCTGAAGTATTAAAGTGACCTTGTTCTGTAAAAACATGAAAAAATGATGTTGGGATAAGAAGGTCATTCAGACGTCAAGCCAAAATCACTCTTTGTCCTTAGCCATAGAGATTACCAAGTACATATCAACTGCCTCTGGTAGGAATTCCACAAGTGATTTGATGTGTATGATATGAAAGTAAAATCCTGTCAGGTTTTCATTCCTAGAGATTATTTAGAATATTTAGGTAGTTACATAGTAAAGTAATAATCAAAGGCATTTTTGCAAAGCACATGCCTTGAAGTATGATTTTTGTCAACAAAATCTATTCTGTTTTTAATAGGATTTTCATGTACACTTGTTGGAATATTCCAAGAAGCTGCAGATACAAAATAAAGCTATTTATTGATCTAAACTGATTTTTTTTTTCCTTGAGTCCATGCCCTATCTGTACAGTGCTGACTGCTGCACACTGCTGATTGCAGATTTTTTTGACAGCAAAGACCTGACTCTTCCCTAATCCATGTAGCTGCATTGTACGAATTACAAAGCTTATGTGACAGACCTGTTCTGTATTCCAAGAACTGCAACATACCTGTCATCAGATAGGAGCAAGAATGCACAAGTCATCGCTTTACTTTGGAAGCAGAACAGATGATTGAAATTATTTCTTACTACTAACTAATTCCCCTTTTAGTAGAGATAAGCTGCTTTGTTCAGCTGTAACTGAAACATTAGGGTATTAGCTGTCAAGCCAGAAGTATTGGAGAAGCTGAGATTTTATCAGCAGTAGTAACATTTTGGGCAATAAATTGTTTTGTTGGGCAGAATACTAATCTCCAGTGGTACAAAGAAACAAAGCTCATTAAGGTAAATGCTTAAAGCACACACACAAAAAAAGCAAAGACAAAGGCTTATTACCTTTGTTTTGGGGATAGATAACACATTTGCACTATTTCATCTCGGTAGCATTGAAGAATTATGTGGTACTGTTATTAAAAAGATGCATTTGTAGACTTGTAGCACGCTTTCTGAATATATCCAAGGGACAAATGCAATTCTGAAACATCAACAGAGAGCTCTTGTAAGTGATGGCTTTTTGGAATTTGTTTTGTTTCCCTCTGGGTAAATTTAGGTATCTGCACATTGTCCTGTACTTAGCATTCTTAGATTAATAGACTAGCATTATTAAATGAACCTTTGAAATAGAGAAGAATACTTGTCTGAGTTAGACTAAATTACCAGCATATATACCTAAATTAAATTCGTAAGGGTTTGGAGCGTAAAGCAGTAAGTTAACGGGAGGAGAGGAACTGTATTGCTGATAGGGACTGCACCTGAAGAAAAAATTAGTTGGAATGTGACAAAGGATTTACAGCTCTGTAAGCCAAGGATGGTCATAAATAATTATTGCTTGCTATTAGAAACAATTAAATAGAAATTAAGTAACAGTAGTTAAAGGAATCTGTATGTGTGAGCTGTAAGGCCAGAGTACAGCCTGAAAGTAGCTAGAGGCGGGTACTGTTGGCCATCATCACTTGTTTGAAGTAGCATTATAGAAAGCTCAAAAAGAAGCTTAATACCTAATACAAAGAACAAAAACGTGCAGCTGAAAAATTGCACAGAAGATTCTGTCAACAGCTGACAGAAACGCCTTCAAAATTTTCTCTGTGCAGCATCTAGGGCTTGGAAACACTAGAAGAGAGGCAGCTTGTAACTTGTAACCTACAAAAGAGTCAAAAAATGATGCTTAGAAAGCATTCCATAGGCACCTTTTGGGGTGAAATTTTCATAGGTAAGAACAAAAAGTACTGAAGTCTGCTAGTTGTGTTTTAACAAAGACAAAATGTTTAAAAACCGCTGTCAATCAGTGGATCGTTGTTCAATGATGGATAAATCTTTTCTGATCTGCAACTTTGTTTTCCCTCTTTATGAGACAGAGATTGTAATAGTGGTTCACCAGTACAATCTGCTTTATTTTATGGGAGTAAGTACCATAATAGTAATTTTGTTTACTATTTACTAGTACTGAGATCAATGAAGTTAATCATTAATGTCATTTCTTCATTTGGGGTGATTGTGCTCATTTGAGGAAAAAAGTGTTAAAGTTTGGTGAGGTGGGATTCAATGATACTTCATTTTACAATCTTAGGTTATAATACTAGCTACAAAGAATATCAGTATTTTATACAAGGGCTTTATATACACACCTACCCTCATCCTGAACTCTAAAAGAATATAAACTTAATTTTAAAATTCAGATTTAATATGAATAATTCAGATTTTAAGACTATAAATCTGCTGTATGCTGGCGTGCTCCTAGTTTCACTGTAGTGATCTGGAACAGCAGGGACATTCAGGCTGTTGTTTTACTCCAAATACTGCATCAAATCAAATTCAATTTAGTTCTATTTTGGCACTTACTGAAGGGCTGCTCTCTAATCTGAAAATAGTGCCAAGTCAGAATTCTTTTTAAAATGATGAAGTTGTATGGGAACATGAGAAGTCCAAAGACAAACTATCAGAAGACCCAAAGTATCACGATTACTGGCTTTTAGAATGAGCTTTACTAGGCTTCCCTTACCTTTGGAGAAGTCTGTTTTCTTGGATGTCTCAGCAGCTGGATGCCAGATTTTAGACACTGGGGCTTTGTTTTAAGAGATGACTGCTTCAGAAAAACCAAGCAATCTGGAGCAATTTCAGTAATATTTGGAACTGTTGCTTTAAACTTATCCTGTTTTTTCTTTATTTGTAAAATTGCATTAATAGAGGGAACGCACTGTGTAAGAGTAGCGTAACATTGCTGATTTTATTAAAATAAAATGGAATCTTTTGCATTGTGGACTCATCCCCAGGGTACTGTCAGTCACGGCTACACATGAGCTAAATTTTGTCTTATTAAGAGGGGAAAAAAAAAACCACTGGTTTTTCAATTATCACAATCAGCAAATGAAGAAGAGCTTGACTATAATCTTCTGAAATGGATGGATTTGCTTTGAAGTGCTGTAGACTGTAACTCCACACTGTGACTCTGTTGAAGCTGAGCTGAGGTATATGAGTCCGAAGTTATGCACCGGTGTGGAAAGGCCTGTCGTGAAGATAAGTCAATAGAGCCATCATTAAGAGTAAATAACAAGTTTATTACTTGAAACAATTTAGGCAATTCATGTATTTAGGGTTTCAGTTACTGTTATATTTTGATGTTTTATAATAATAAAATTATAATTACAGATGTATAGTTTCTTTACTCTTAGAGGAAGCAATCACATAGGCTGAACAGAAGCTTTGATTTGAAGCTAGGTAGATGTAAGCAGGATGGCAAGGAAATGTGCAGACATCTAGAAAACATTTGAGAATTTCCTCACTGCCTCGTAGTGAGATGGAGACTGTTCTTCTGTGAGCAAAGGCTTTGGAAACCATAGATTTCAGTGGCTGCGGTTTTTGCAGTTACTAAGCTGAATTAATTCTTGACAAGACACTATGAAAGGCAGTGTAGGATTCCTACACTGGGCTACAAGCCTTTTCCTTTACTTTCATATGAACCGGAGAACAGGCATTCCAAGTCTGTATGAAATCTGTAGATTAAGAAGATTCCTTACTGGACTACTTTATATTAAACAGTATTTTCAGAGTCACAGAATGCTTTTTTGAATGTATGAAAGACAATAGTAGAAATTTGCCATGTCGTAGATTCATCCTGTGTTCCTGACACCACAGTCATTGTATCCAGCACACTTTTAGGGCTCTTAACACTTCATGAGTATTGGATGAAGGCAGAAGTGTATTGGAAGTGGACATTAGTCGCATATGAAAAATATATTTCAACCTGATTCTGAAACATAAGGAGAAAGGTGTGCTGTAATTTTTAAGTGGTATTCTAAAGCAATTTTAATTATACTTTTATCTTGTTTCAAAGCATAAATACACACTTATTTTCAAGTAATGATTGACAATTACTGAAATATTCAGACAGCTGGATTTTTTTTGCATATTTAAAGGCGGCTTGTTTTTATCTGACACCTGATTGAGCTTTGGGTATGTTACTGCCGTGAATCACTAGGAAATAAAACCAAAAAAAACAGCAGTTGAAATATTTTCTTTGTTCTTTTCTACCTTTGGAGCTTGTGGAGCAGCTTGAAAGTCGATAGACCTCTGAAAAAAACAAAGTTTGTGTTTGTTGTTAAAGTGAAGGAGGAGAGTTTTCTGTGAATATCAAGTTCCAGAATCTGTGAATTTTGACAGCAAATACATGGGGTATGGTTTGATGATCCAGGAAGTCTGGAGGAAGGTTTTTTAGTACTGCATCAGAAAAACCATGCTAACAGGGTACAAGGTGCTGATCTGATAGAAATTTCGACAGGCTTGCTTTGTACTGACAGGTCTAACCCAAATCAGGCATTCTCTTACTGTGTCACTCTGACTTTATGCAAGATCAGGTATTGCCGTCTTCTCCCAGCTTTCACAAAGCCAGCACAAACCCCCTCTGAACCACAGGTCCTAGTTTATTGGATAGAAATATGACTATACCTAATTTGCTAAGATTTGTAGTGTAGGTCATCCAGCAATGTACAGATGGGTAGCAGTGATAGGAGAACCATAACAGCCTAAGAGACAGTGAGGGAACCTCTGAGGATGTGTGCTTTTGCCAGCACTTCCAACTGGCCCCAGGTAGCACCATTAGTAGTGCCACAGGCCGTTTCCTTGGCAGTACCCTCTGTCCTGGGCTGGGGGGGCGGGGGGAGGCACAGCACAGTAGTCTCACAAAGGATTAGGTCATTACTATGTAATGGTGCTATAAAACGCCAGTGATGTTGGTACTTACATGAAGTGATGAACTGAGAACATGAAAAAATAACATCTTGTTGACCATTTAGTCAAACTCTTTAACACGTGGTTAAAGACAAATACATACTTTGGATCTTTGTGAAATAAGACTTAAGCAGGAAAAAATATGTATCTTCATGTATATCTTTACAGGCAAGAAATCAGGACCTTAAATTTGTGATTTCTGGTACCATACTGATTTTTTACATTGATCAGAATTAGTCAATCAATACTGATGTGGGTACTGCACAGAATTTGGCACCTGAGTGTGCTGGGAAAGGTTGCAGTACAAGGCCAGCGTTTTCTGTTTAGTCCAGCAGCACAGCTGTCTTTTGTTTGAGCAGGAAGAAAGGGAGAGATAAAATTTAGTAAAATTACATACCTAACCTGTCAGACAACTCCTGGTAGAAACTTTTATAGTCTTTGTACAAAATACAAATTACACTGTGTTTCATAAAACTGCTTACTGCAGTATTTACTGATAAAAGTGTTTTATACCCACTCATCTCCATATTTTCATTGGTATCATGTTTCTTTTTAATATCAACCCTTTGCCATAACTGCTTGGGTTTCTATCTCAAGGCAGAAATGATAGCTGAAGAAAACAGTAGTGATACTTAGGTGAGAAATCCTATTTTGGTTGCTGCTGGGGCCAGGTAATGCAGATTGTTCTTGGATCTTGCGGATTCGATACTCTATAGTATAATCCACTGACATACTTTCAGTGCCAAACTTAAAAAGGGTTTTTTAGGTCCACTATAGTCCTTTGTGTTCCTGTTGCATTTGGATCCTTTGTATAATTTTAATTCCAATGATAACCTCATCATGTTTTCTATGTAAATATTTTGGGTATTTTTTTTTTCATTTCTACTGTGGTTTTAGAGACCTGACTTTTTCAGCCAGGGAAGAGAATAATGGAGGGGTAGTTCTGAAAAAACAGTGTGATTTTGTTCTGTTTATATGGCTTCTGGATAAATCCTTAAATTACTGTATTGAAGATGCTTGAAAATTTTACAGTCTTTGTTGGCAGGAAAACTAGGAGAATCTATCAGCTGTGCACAGTGGATGGGCCACATTCCTCAAATAATCCAGTCAATTAAAAATTGATTTTTGTTCTAGGCAGCATGGTGGTAATGTAGTGGGGAGACAGTGTATGCATTACCAACAGAGCTCACATCAGTTAAGTGATATTTAGGTGATCTTCTGTCATGGGAGAAAGCAGTGCAGTTGATGATCTTTGCTACTGAAGAAGCTAAATTGAAGTGTCAGATACCAGAATTGCATTTTATTTCTAATATGTTGGCCTGCCAGCCTGGGAGAAGCTATGTGAAGTCTGTGAATACAAAGGGACAAAAGTGCTAAATCTAGCAGAAACTGAATGGGTTGGGGAAGATTAAACTATAACATGGCTTTTAGAGCCTTCAAGTAAACGCATTTAAAGAAATTGAATCTTGAACTCCGGTTGGTGGACCTTTTGTCTACTACCTTTCTCCCTTTTCCCTGACAGCAGATCTAAAGTAAACGAAAGATATGCATGATCTGAATTGCACCGATCTTCTTTATTAAAAGAAAAAAAGGTTATAATGCCACTAAAAAGTTAGAAAAAACCCTTATCTTAATGGTAGATGAACTGAGAACGAAAAAGGCTAACACTGTTCATTGAAAAATTTATTTACCTCAGATTTGCAAGCGTCTGAATTATAGAATGTAAAGAAGTACCTGCTATCAGAAATGTGGAAGCGTGCGGTCATAACAAAGGGACTGTCCTCGGTACGAATAGTGAGCATGTGCAGTGTTTGTTATGGAGAGACACATAGAACCACCTCACAAATCTGAAATTAGACTGTCTTGATTCGTTAAAGCCTCTGATGTTAACGATAGCTTTGCAAACTTTCTGACAGAATAGGAAAAACGCCAAAAGGTTTATCTGAGCTTCTTAGTAATGACGGGATGCTGAAGGCACATCTACTTTTGGTTATGAGACATGACCATCAAACACCATGACACTAAAGATATAGCTTAGAAATTTTTTTTAACAGGATGCAAGTTTTTCCCTTCATTTTCTCTCAGAAACAGTTGTAGGATGTCCTGATGCATCTGTGCTTCACCTGAAAGGTGGTGGCATTTAAGTGGTAGGTTAAGTGCTCCACATTACCCTTGGTCAAACCTCACAGGGGTTTTGTGAGATCCATTTTCTTAATGTCTCTAAAGTGCTTTATGATGCTCAGGTGAAAAGCACTGGAGAAAAGATAAGTAATCCTATTGTTTAAAGTTTAGATCCTAATTTTAAGTGTATAGTGTTAGATCCATGCTTGCCAGAAAATTGTGTGTCATGATAATATGGTAGGAACCTATTGACATACACCTCATATCTTGTGATAGCTTTGGCATGCAGCATTACCTGTTTGTAAAATAAACGTATCAAAGATAGACTGGAATGAGGAGCAAGGCTCTGCTAGGTATTTCAGAACATATGGTTGGAAAGTAATCGCATGCTGTATTTCTGAACACTGCTTGACAAAAATACTGGATGTCTCAAAGCCGCGTTATGAAGGGGACAGTGCATTTATAACCTTAAAAATCCAAAATTGTTTTCAGTAGAAAAGATTGGTGCAAAAGGTATGAATATTGCTCTTCAGTACAGTTACGTCTTAACCTCATGGTTTGTTTTAATGTGAATTTTAACAGGTTGAAAGCGGTCCGTATAAGATGATCTCACTTCTGTTAGTAGTTTTCTCCATTAATTTACTCTGAAAAAGTATAAAGAGAAAATAAATTGAGTCACAAATGGTTTTTAAAGGTGGTCATTGGAATAAAATGCTGTTGGGTTTTAGTGATTTGGTAAAGGGGAGGGAAAAAAAAGAAAAAAATAGGAAAAAAATATGTTTCTGGGCTTCAAAACTCTGCAGCATGATTTGAATACAAGTGGCTAAATATGTTAGGCGCCATTCTGTTAATTACAGTATTTCAAACAAGATTCATTTGACAGCCACTGGCTGATATTATGCTAAATACTTCCTATAGTGTTACTTTCAGAAGTCCCCTCCTCGCCATGTGAATCTTTTTTGATAGGACATTAGAATTTTAGAAGCTGTTCACCACGGGCAGGTAATATCTGCTTACCTACTAGTTGTCTGCTTAGTTTGAGCGATTGCTCTTTGCTGATGACTAAATTGAAAAAGTTTTACCAGTCATTGACAGAGGCAAGTGCAAAATGCGCCCAGGCGCTTTCTCTAACATGTCTTTAAAAATGTGTGTTATTTCATTGTGGGTTTTTTGTGTAGAGATGTTAGCTTACTTGATCTGTTGCTGTGAGTGACAGTTAAGTTGTTGTATATATCAAAGTTTGGTTTTCCTCCAGGTGGGCATGACATATTTTGATTTTATTTACTATTCTTTTTTCACTGGAGTAGTGCAAAACAAACTAACTCCTAATCTGAAGACTAAAGCTAGATATTGTAGTTACTGCAATATGGTATTTGATACTACAAAAATACCCACTGATGTTTTGTAAAGTACAAGAAAGTACCAATTTTCATGTTAACTTGCTTTGTGCTTTGTGAATAGTTGAGGAAGTAACTTCATCAGAAGTATTTATACAAAAAGCACTGGAGTTGTAGTAACTTTTATTTTATGTTATCATTGTAGTTTTATCCAAATTCCACCAGGTGCTGCCAAAGAACATACAGCCAAAGCAAAGTTTACAGCTGAAGTGGAAGTTGCTTAGGACATGTGTGCACACCTTCGTGAATACAGCCCTTAAAACCTTGTCAGGAGCAGGAGCGTCTTCCCTACTCGCTTAAGAGCGTACCTCTCCTCTTTGCAAATAAGCACTAGGGATCAAACAATTGGATACAGAGTGACATCATTTATGGATATCATGTCTTTAAAAGTGCCCTTTTTCCTTTGACACAAAGATGCTTATTCACAGGTTATAGGTGAATAATACATTGATTTAACAAGTAGGTAGAGATTTCTATCTATGTTAACTATCTTAATTTTGAGTGATGTGGCATTTTTTTAGTGAGATTTTCAAATTATTGAAGTTTAGTGTATTTAGTGGTTTGGGTTGGGTTTTTTTTGTTTTGGTTTGGGGTTGTTTTTTTTTTTTTTTTTTTTTTTTTTTTTTTTTTTTTTTTTTTTTATCATTCCAATAGGCAAAGTTGCTATAGAGATTTTATTCCTACTAATTTTGGTAAAGACGTTTCATTCCTTTTTCCTTTTGTTTGATTTTTGTGTTGCTGAGTCAGGAGTTTTGTGTATCACAGGCCAGTTCTGTTTCAGGTTTTGTATCATTCAGGGAAGAAAATGTGCTTTCAAAAGCTAAGGTTTGCTGGAGGTAATAAGAGCCCCAAACTAGTGACTGCTCACAATAGAGCAGTGCAAAATGCTCAGGCAAACAGCACTCGTAGCAGCAGGAATCAGTTCAGAGACTTGGCGCAGAGCAGTTTCTATCCTGCCTCCCTGGTGAGTTCAGCCATTGTGCTTATGACATAAAAAGCAATGTGCATTTTAATTGCTGTACTTATTTTTGAACTGTTGCTCAGGTATTGGTATGGTTTAAGTCAAAAAGGCTGGATCGTGGACAATACGGTATCGGTTGCCAGAAAAGGTGCAATCAGTCTCTGCTAGTGTTGGGGATGCAAAAAAAAAACCCTGTTAGCTCCTGCAATGGGCAAGGAACTTTAAGGGATTAGCCTCGTAGCAGGTAATCGCTAATCACTGCAACGGTTGCATTACGTTCTAGAAATGCTGTGTCGTTTTCTTTTGTGCTTTATTTAATTGAAGCCTTGAATCTATTGTCGTGCACAAATGGTTTATATTTGAATGTTTATTGAACGTTCAACAGCAAAAATGAAACAAAAAGAGTCTTTGGGGTAGGCTGGCATAGTCAGTGTGGGTTGCAAAGATAACCGTGATTAAGCGAAAAGGAAGGAAAAAATTGAAGTGTACCCGTTACTTTAAGCAGAAATATATTCAGAGATGTGACTGTAGCTAAGTCTGCACAAAGAAACTCCTTGCTTGTAAGAAATGCATTGCAGTGACTTTACCTGGCAGTATTTAATTAATTAATTATGGAGCATTATGTTTGCCTTCCCTTGGGATATGATCTTCCTTGTTGTGTCTCCCTCCTTCCACCAAAACTGTCAACTAATTACCTGACTGTACATTATTTCAATTCCTTCAGATCTCAAAAAATATTGCTGTTAGCACATTGTTTCTCTTCATAACTATATGTGTATAATAGGTAGTTCAACATTACTGTAAGTTTCCTGGGTTCCCAATGTACTCGATGGAGAGGGAGGAAAGGAAAAAGAGGAAACCTAAATTATCCTGCTGATGGAAGATTAGATCAACATTTAAGCCAGTAGGAGTAATACAGATGCTGCGATCAGGTGCTCAGAACCAAAATACTCACAGTCCTTGCGCTGTTCTAATCAAAGGTACCAAAGATTGAGCAGTCCTCTGATGTGGTCTTATCAGCTGGAGTATAATGTAAATCCTGTTACAGCAGCTTTGTCCGATCTGCCTGTAGCTTTGTTCTGAACCTTTCAGTAACAGTTCACTGAAGCAGAAAGAGCCCTGTGAATTGATATTATAAACCTGCATGGTTGCTTTATTCATTGTTGAAGCAACAGAATATAACAGAAGTATTTATTTTAGTGGATTGCAGATACTTTTTTTTTCTTTTTTAGTCTAACAGAGAGTGAGCAGGGGAAAAATGTTCTAAATGCAAAAGAGGAAAAGCTAATGCTATAATCATATCCATACCCATTCGGAGCACAATCCTATTGAAAGATAATGCAGAATACTATATGTTTAATTTATTTCATACATTCAGAGAGATTGTTAAAATCCCAAAGAGTTGTTATTTCATGCTGATATAGAAAATAAGTATCATGTGACACTATTATAATCAGGAAATAATAGTCATGTGAAATAAAAGCTTCTCATAATGCACTTAGTCTTCCCAGACATCTGTATTTTTCTAAGCACCACCTACCAGCTCTCTTTGGGACTGAGATGAGTCTCAGAAATTCAAGATAGTATTGTATTCACTTTTCTTGCTGTTGGGCTTTCCTTACTGAAGTTCAAGAGTGTGAAATTTCTCTTTAGTCTCACTGCTTTGATATGGTATTTGTCTAGTAATCGAACAAATTAAAGTGTGGGGGAAAAATTATAAAACTGCAATATCTTGAAATTAAGAGGCTGAGATATTGAGTTTCTCATAATAATGCAGTGGTGCCGTGTTGACCCTGATTCTTGAAAATCAGTATTTATGTTGTGCATCTATAAGAAATGTTACAACTTTGGGAATTTGAAGATATGTGCTATTTGAACATTTAAAGTGTCATGTAACCCAAAAATCATGCCTTTATACTTTAAAGATCTTCTGAGAAGATTCTGTTGTCATTAGTGAATTATGCAGAGATGGAAGCTCAGATTTATCTGTAGATATTTTTTTATGCTGTCAATGAGTTTGCAATTGGACAGGTTTTCTGTCTTGTGCAGGGATAGGAAGATTTACAAAGTTATTTCCATTACTCCTAAAAATGGTTTCAAATGGAAATCTCTCTGAGAGTTATTGAAGATAGAAATATTTTTGTACACTGCTTTTAAAATGTCATGTTTAGTTTTTAAGAAACCTCTGATTGGAATGTCAGGGTAGTGAATAGCCTATTTATTTTTTTTCCATATTAAATATTTTTAATACCTATAGAAAATTAGGTATACTAAACCTGTAGTTATGCAAAAAAAAAAAACTGAGGTTTGTCACATCTTCATTGAAATGAATAGGTATAAGAATTATTTTTGTGGAGAAGTAATGTATTTGAATTTCACAGTTTTCTTCCAATTAATTTCATATAGTATTCAATGAAAAGACAGACTTTGTTTTGGGTTCATCTGATGTCATAAGCAACCACAGAAAACTAGGGGTCATTGACTATCTTCAAAATAAAAACAAAAGGTCTCGGATGTGGAGTCCTGCATGCAGACCCCCACTGGGAGAGTCCTCTTTCCCTTTGGAACGCCTAAGTGAAGGGGGGAGCTTCTGTAACTCTGTGAGAGAACAGGATGTGCTCCACACCACTCCTTGCTCAGAGCCTGCAAAGTGAAGTAAGGCTGAAAGCTCTGAACCTGCTGAATTGCAATCAGAGAGATACGGTTGGTTTTATTTAAATGATGAGAATTTGTATGTCCTCAGTGCTTCTTTATCTACAGTGTAAGGTGTTTCCACAAAGCAGCAGACATCAGAAAAAGTTCAGGTGAATGCAAAACAACGTCTGAGCAGTCTTAGTTCATGGCATAAAAGGTGTAGTTGCCTTATGGGATGAAAGGTGAGTCGTTTGGTTTGGTTGGGGTTTTTTTGGTTTGGGTTTTTTGGGGGTTTTTTTGGCAGGTAGAAAATAGAAAAAAAACAGTTTTGGTTAATTTCACATATTTAAGCAATTTCAGCGTGACAGGAATGCTGCTGGTTTTCCATATGTAGCTATTCCTCTACATATAAAATTAGCTGTATGAGCTTTCATAGGGTAAGTATTGTTATTAATCCTTGACAAAGGTCCCAGAGGTTTCGGTGAGAGTCTCTGAAACAGTAGGCAGTGCAGATGTCACCTGGGTAACGAACACAGTGAACCGTGAATCTCAGATGGTTATTAATTGCTTCAATCTCACTTGAAATTCTGGTTAAACAAGTTTGACGGTTGTAAATGCAGTAAGATGTAAAAAGGAATAAATGGAGTTAGTTTTGCAGAATACTAATACTTTTTGGTATGTACCCACAACGCTCATCAATCCAGATGTTTTGTGTATTGACCACAAGACACTCGCATCCCTAGGTTATTAAAGCATACTTGTTTGTATTAGCAAGATGAATGTTTAACTAATTTAGTAGTCAGGTCCTCTCCCTGTCATCACTGTAAACATTTGCATTGATTAGAAGGAAAAACAAGGCCTGTTTCCAAGGCCAGAAAGTTGTATTGCTTTGAGTTTTTCTTGTTTGTTTTGCTGCATTTACCTGGTTTATATTATTAAGCTTTTTTTCTTCCAAAATAAGTTTTAGGCATTTCTGAAGGGATTATGGAAAAATAAGGTGCGTACGTAGCGTTATGTTTTTATATTTCTTTATCTGTGTCTTCTGAAGTTTGTGGAATTTCTTGCACGTCTGTTTTTCTATTAAATCTTTGCTCGGAAACAGTCCCTCCCATTTTGTACTCTGTAGAGCTGTAATATTTGTCCAAGGATGAGCAGCATTCAACATTTTGTTAACTGAAATGGGAAGTGACAGACTGACTAAAAGAAAATCTCCATGCCAAAGAGACAGATATTACTTCTTTCTCACAGATTACTGTATACCTGGACACTGAAGACTCTGAGATTGCAGGCGCACTAAGGTTTCATATTGATCCATGTTAGACTAATTTGATCAGGAGAGAGGCTTCTGTATCGTGTTATTTTCTCCTATAGTGTTTGATTGAGATGGTCAAACATTGAGAATATTGTGCAGGAAAAAGAGGAATTGGAAAAGAGAGACATTAAAAAAATAATACAGATTTGTTAGATATATTTTGTTTGCATTGATTTTCACTATGGATATATATCTTTTGATGGCAGCTGTCTTCAAAATAATAGCATAATAGATAATACTCTGCCACATAATTTTGTACTTTTATTACTTCTTTTTACTGATGTTTCTAGAATAATTTAATCGTTGAAGTTGGTTGGTACCTGCACACTCAGCAAAGATTTTTTTTCTTTATTGTATTTTCAATGTTTTTTGGGCAAAATAGGGGAAAGCCATAGTTACCATTTAAGAATGTGAAGTTGAAAATTGTCTGAAGAACTACAGAGGAGATTCTGCCATATGGGCATAAGCAAGTATAAATTACATTCTATTCTTGCAGAAGTAGGTCTCAAGCTACAGGGAATGCTCCATCCAACAAGAGAGAGCCTGCTGTCTGCTTTTTGGTTCAGGTTTATCAGGCTGTGACTTGACAGATCAGAGTCAGTGGTGATATTGCTGATTTGAGGAGGCCCCGTCCTTGGTGGTTTGCTTCTATGCTACAGGAAAAGGAGGAGGTAGGGGATTGAAATTATCACAATTTCGGATGTTCCTTTGTCACATTGGGGTTTCTTTGTAAGAGTAGGGAGCCTTTGGAAAGCAACACAGGATGATAATTCAAGGGAGAAGGGACATTAGGGTGCTTACGTCTCACCATATCTGTTGTTCTCCAGGTCCTTCACCGTCTTACTGGGTGAGACAGGAAACAATATCAAGTAATCTCTCCCAACTCTCCCAGACTTTCTACAAGTTTGAATGAAGAGCTATGTCCAACTCTCCTTTTCCTTAGTCCTAGCAGGGAGCATGTCTTTTATATAAAGAGTTGCCGCTTCAGGGAGATACAGCCTGGCTAAACTGAAAGACGTCCACTGGGATTTTTCATGCTGATCTTGAGTTGTGTGAAGGAAATAGATAGTCTGAAAGTTACGTTGTCAAAAAGTTTAATATTAAGAAATGGCAAACCATTAGCTCACTGTCATTCCCTGGGTAACATTATGTTACTGAACATACTATTGGATGTCTTTCTGTCCAGTCGAATAAAAATTAGACCAAAAGCATCCATTTTGTATAAACTGTGAAAAGACCAGTCGTACAGTAACATATTATAAGCCTTAGTGCGATGAACAGGGTTGTTATCACATAGTGTCATCACATCGTTTGCAGAGCAGTTATTGGCTTTATTTTTTGTTTCAGTTATGGCTTAGGACAGGGAAAGTGTTGTGTATTGCTTAAAAGACATTTTTTGAGGGGTCATGAGATAACATGCTTTGTCAGGAATGCATTTGTTTGTCTCACTGTTAAATTTAGATTAAAGACATAATAGGATCCTTCTGCACTATCAATTGCTTTTCATTGCCCTCCTCTTTGCTTGCAAAGGTCTTCACCTTGCATGTGAATCAAACTCGGAAAAGAGCATTTTCTGTAGAAGTGGAATTCTAGCCTGAATTAAAAGGCAGTGCTGTTTGAGAAAGTTAATATAACGTATTCCTGAGCTCCTTCTTAACTCTCACATAAAGTTAATTCAGCACCTTGGTGTGGGCAGATTGTATTCTTCCCTGTTGGAGTTGCAGTTGCTTTTGTTTTGTTTCACATTTGAATAATACATTTGATTACCATGGCAAATGTTGCAGTGTATGCATGCCTGACTGTAGTGCCTAATTAACTGATGATAACAAGGCAGGATTGCCCTCTTCTCTTTCATAAGCAATCATATACATGACAGTTCTTTTATCTTTCTTCAAAATTGACTTGTTCTCCTGACCCTTAAGCAGCTCCTGTTTTGTGTGTTTACCTCTGATGTCTTTGCAAGACTGCTAATTTTCTGTGGCATATCCTATCTGGTTGTAATTAACACATCGAACAGCAAAGAAATAGTTGTGCCGCAGATGCCTAATGGAGGAATGCTTTCTTCCAGTAATTATACAGCTTCATTTTACTGATTTGCATTGACCTACAAGGATTAATTTTTTATTTTATTTTATTTTATGGTGGGACCATCTACAGTGCCTTAGTCATATTTAGGGTAGGGAAAACAAATTAAAAAATAAGGTTAATTTGCTGTAGTTTACCTACACGTGTAGAGTAAACTTAGAAGCAGCCAGCGGTAAGTTTGGTAAAGGTTTGCATTTAGCAAAGTTAAATTGGAGGTAAACAGTGCTGTCTTCTTGCATGTATTTAATCCTGAAGTCGAAGGCCTGTTTTTATAATTAGAAACTTCAAGAAGCACTTGACCTATTTTAAGGAAGCATTAAAGTCACATGTATATAAAGCAAATATTTTCTAGCATCGTATCTTAAAAAAACCCTGAACTTACATTTCAAATAAATGAGACTCAGATTTCTGTTTATCGTTTTATAGCTAGACTGAGATTAAAGCCATAATGAAAACAAGTTCAAAGAGAGGAAGGTATGAGAGAAAAGGTTGGTAGTTACAGCAATAAAAACAGGGGCAAAAAGAACAGCTTTTCTGAAGGACTCAGGCTGGAATAATAATGATAGAATTGTCTAAATCGATATATCTCTTGTCAGCCTCACGTCTGATGTTTGAATCAGTCAGGCCTTTTCTGCAAGAGCTTTCCTCAGGAATATTGAATTATTTATTATTTGTATCTTTTTTCCTTCCCTTTCTGATGATTTTTT